>JARHVA010000385.1:2150000-2750000 GCA_037957365.1 Torreya grandis | reverse complement strand
CAAACACTCACTTTACTTAACTGACTGTTCGTCAACAACAGTTCTGGAAATACACAGGCGACCGACACCGGTCCCTACTAGTCTGGTGCTGCCGATGTTGGCCGACTCTCTGCCGTTGCCGGTCTCCTTCTCCACTGCATCTAACCGACGTCGGTTATACTGCCAACGCCGGTGGCTCTGGTTCTTCAGCATCCTTCCTTGTGTCTGCAAACAGTTGAAGCTTTTAGCTCCACACCTTAACAATCTCCCACTTGGAGATAAACAACTGCAACTTGTACCTGTACCTGTACACCATCTATTTTGTTCCTTAGGCTCTGTATTCCTCTTCAACGTCACTCTTGAAGACCAACCACCACGCAAACCTGTGATGCAATACCTGTATCTTATGTCACAAGAATTTTGCTGCTCCCAAATTCTCCATGACACACTTCTGAACCAACTCTACCCTTAGCTTAGAAAACTCCCTGTATATGAAACCCTGTAACAAGTAACACAATACAGTAATAGGATAATGTAGCTAATATTATCCAACCTGGTAAAGATAAAATACAATGGTCAAACCTCCATTGTTCTGCAGCCTACTCAAGACCATATACCATAGCCTTCTGTCTCATGTGTCCATCCACTCTCTTCTCTAAAACGGGAATCCATCCCTCTATCCAATGCTTTCTTCCAGCTGACAACACTACCAAAAAATACCTATTTGGTTCTCCAAGGACTCACACTCCTCATCCATGCCAAGCTCCCACTGTTTCTGGATTCTACCTGCATTGCTTCTTCCATCTTCCTAGTTCATGACTATCAGTAAGCAATATAAAGAAGGTGAACAACGAATATGAGGCTCACATACCTTTCTTGACCTCCACATGGGTGTTTGAGACTTATTAATTCACCCAACATCCATTCCAGTGACCGATCTAGGCCATCTCCCAGTCTGCTCTCGACCGATGTCGGTTCCCTACACTGACCCTGACTGCCGACATCATTTCCCTAGCTGACGCCAGCGTCTCTCTTGCCAACGTCGGTCCTTATGACCGACATCAGACTTCTCCTACCTGATCTATCGACCCTGCTGGTCTGCACATGACCGATGCCAGTATTTGGATGACTGACGTCGGTGCCAAGTGACCGACATCGGTGTTTGTGTGTTCCTGTAAGTGATGAAATTTTCATCCGCGAGCTCTTCTTGGATCATACCTCTATCCATGCTACCGTGCTCAGATTTATTCAGCCCCTGTGACTGTTCTCTATCCTTCATCTCCTCCATAAACACCAAGGCTTCTTTGTTCCTGTTAAAAGCATCAAATTTCCTCTTTCTGCAATGAACTCTATCTATGCTTTCCGAATTTGAACACATACCTTTTGAATCAAGAACTTTCGTTCCCTTCTTATTCATGTGACCAAGCCTATTAGGCCACATCTTTGAATCTACACTAGAAGTAGAATCAGTAATACAAGTAGACAGATAAAGAGTATCTACTTTCTTACCTCTTGCTAGAACAAGTGCTCCCTTGGCAACCTTCCAAGAGTCCGCTGTGAGGGTTATTGTGCATCCCTCATCTCCCAACCTTCCTACAGAAATTAGACTCTGCTTCAAAATTGGAACATGCATGACCTCTTTCAACACCCATGTGTTGTCAATCTGCAATCTTAGCTACACTTTCCCTTTGCCAACTATCTGACAAGGCGTACCATCCCCTAAATAGAGCACTCCAAAATCTCCCTGTTCATACTCATAGAACAAATCTCTGTTTGGGGATGCATGAAAAGATGAACCAGAATCTAAAATCCATGATCCTACCTGACTATCCGAAGAAAGTATGAGAGCGTCCTGCATCACAATATTTGCATCCTTTGCTTCTTCAATACCTGCATGTTGATTCTCTTTATCTCTCAACCAACACTCCTTTGTATGTCCTTTCTTTCCACAAAACCAGTAGGTAATACCTTTGGACTCGGATCTCCTTCTCGACCTTGATTTCCCTTGCTCAACCTTTTCCCTTTGCCATCCCCTGCTTTCTGCACTTAGAGCATTCCCTGATGATTCACCTGTGCTTCTCCTACGTATTTCCTCATTCAAGATCACACTCACAACATCATCAACTTTTAAGATTTTAGAAGCAGATGCATAATTACTTACTGCCATAACCAAACCGTCCCAACTTTCAGGCAAAGAACATAAAATCAATAGAGCCTTTACCTCATCATCAAAAAAAATATTGACTGAAGCCAATTGGTTTACCAAACCATGAAAATCACTGAGATGAGTATGTACCGATCCACCTTCCTACATTTGCAAAGTAAATAGCTGCTTCATAAGATATACCTTATTAGAAGCCGAGGGCTTTTCATATAAATTGGCCAAGGACTTTATCAACTCTTTCGTTGTCTTACACTGTGATAAGTTGGAAATCACAGATGATGCAAGGCTCAACCTTATGGAATCGAGAGCCTTCCGATCAAGAACGTTCCATTCTTCATCCTTCATATCTGTGGGCTTGCATGCAATCCCACCCAACGGTAAGTACAAATCCTTCTGATACAGATAGTCCTCAATCTGCATCCTCCAATGTTGATAATTCTTGCCGTTAAACTTCTCCATTTGTAGCTTACTTTCTTCTGCCATTGCTGAACTCCCACTCAATCAAAAAACCCTGTGAATGACCTGTAATCAAAAACAATACCCTGCTTCCTGCAAACCGTAGCTCTGATACCACTTGTCAAGGGATCTAGCTCTACCAATTAGAGCACATATGATTACTTCTCGTATTAGCAATTAAACACGGAATTATACCAAAATGATAAAGTAGCTAGAAACTTGAGACAACAAAGAATTTGAGAGAAAATACACACTCTTGTATTAAATATTACTAGAAGAAAATACAATAAAGAAGATGCCACTTCTTCCTCCACCTCAAAGGCTTGCCACACCTCAAGATCTTCTTCCCTCTCTCTCTTGCTCAACACAACAACTCTAAAGCCTGAGTTATTATCCCTTCTTGAATGCTTCAGCTGATCTCCTTGACCTTACACCTGTAGATCTCCTTGACCTTGCTAGCTTCAATGCTTTTACTTGCCTTCTTGATTATTACAATACATGCCTCATGGGTCTTTAAATAGAATCCCATGGTTACAAAAATAGAAATCTAACTACAATAATTAGACACGCAGCTCGTGACTATAGTTAGTCATTTGACATGCAAACACTCGCTTCACTTAACTGACTGTTTGTCAACAGCAGTTCTAGAAATACACAGGCGACCGACGCCGGTCCCTGCTAGTCTGGTGCTGCCGATGTCGGCCGACTCTCTGCCGTCGTCGGTCTCCTTCTCCACTACATCTAACCGACGTCGGTTATACTGCCAACGCCGGTGGCTCTGGTTCTTCAGCATCCTTCCTTGTGTCTGCAAACAGTTGAAGCTTTTAGCTCCACACCTTAACATTGCTCAGCTCTCCTAATTCAATGTCTTCCAATGGTAGACATCGACCTCTAAACCTATAATTACTTAGACATATGCTTCCTCAATCAGTCTTTCATTACTTTCCCTATTCACCACAACCACGTCACTCCACAATGTTCAAATTAGTCATAGATAGTCAACCTATGCTCATATTTTAGATTAAAAACATTCTTATATCAACTTGATAATGCTATTCTGGTTCTATAAATTTGTGAATTTGATAATAGTAAAATGTAAAATGATATGTGTTTAACCTTTTATAGCCTTGAAGGGGTAATTTGCATTTACTTCCCCACTCCCTCATCTATCACTTCATGTAGTTAATTTTCTAATGGTATTACCATGATTCACATTTGACATAGTTTCCATTAGAATTGTTCTTTACGTATTTAATACACCTATCCCATCCTACACTTTTCCTGAGGTGCATGACAACTATAAATAATTTCCAAAATCTACATACTAAGGTGAGAACCTCACTTATTTACCTTGGCTCATTTTAGTGGTTACGCACCACATCCTATGTACCCATTTATCCTTATACACTTCCACTTACATACTTCATTTTCTTGTGCACATTCTCATTTACCATTTCTTTGGCATTTAATAGTTTTTACTTATTTCACCCTTCCTACCCCACACTAAAAGTTGTTTTTGGTCCTCGATGACATGACAAAGAAATATAAATACAAATAACAAAGTGTTGACCTAAAACTAATCAAGGGCATGTAACCAATCCCACATCTTATTGAAAATAACTAAAATACTACACTAAATTAGTGGTATACACCTTATTACTTAAAGGGGAAAACATTGCTCAGAATAGTAGGGGTGAAACCAACTACCATTGAAATAACTGGGAAAGAACTGGCCATCTAACCATTTCAATTTACATGCACCAGTGGGATGAATACTATGAAAAATAAATAGACCATCCTAATGGACGTGAAGATTTCTCGAATGGTGTGTGAACTTGGAGTCATAAACCAAAACCTGCATACCTGGAGAAAAAGTTTTGTTCTTCAAATGAGATCATGTCAGGCCTTCTATTTTTGCTTCTCCACTCCTTGAATATAATGTGCTAGAAATCAGGTTTTATCTAACTAGAACAATACATCCTGGTGCATTTTTAAGGATTCCTCATCATCCAACCAACCAACATGCATAATACATTTAGAAGGGACAAGGAATTCAACTTGAATAACAAATTCGATATCAAACACAAGATTAAAAGTTATAATCTTGTGATATGATTTGTATGTGGTCTGATACACTTATAACACCATAGAAACATGATCATCCTAGTCATTTCATCTACTATTACAAATCTTAGTCAGTGTATTACCCAAGATCTTATTGATTGCTTTTGCTATATTATTGGCTTGAGGATGGTAAGTTGTAGTCTTATGATGCACAATCATGAACTCAACCAGGAGGATGTGGATGGTCTCATTAAGGAAATGAATTCCTTGATCACTAGTCAAACTTAATGAACATCCATATCATGTAATAATATTCTCTTAGAGAAACCTAGCAATAGTGGTAGTGGTATAATCCTGGGTTGGCATTACTTCAACCTAATGAGTGAGGTAATTAATGGTTGTAATGATATAGTGCACTCCTATATGCCTCCCTATTAGATTAATGGGGATAGTAAAATCAATAGACCACTTCTCAAATGGTTCATGTGCCAAGATCAAATGAAGGGGCATAACATCCCTTATGTTTAGCTTACCCACATGGTGATAGATATCACATTAATGTGTGTAATCTTTAGCATTCTTAAATAGAGTATGCCACCATATGCCAACTAAAATAACCTTCTACACTATATTATTACTGAAATAATGTCCTATGGTGACACCCTCATGAACCTCTCGATGAACCTCAGCATGATCATGCTACATAATGCAATGGTGTAATACTTCATCCTACCCAATCTTATAAAGGTCATCATGCCCTATGAGCTAGAAGGGAGTTGATTGAACAACCAGTTGATTCTTATCTTGAGTGCTGAGGTGGGTTGGTGCTGAACCCATACTTAGAAATGCTATAATATCCTCCAACTCTTTGGGCACATGCATGACTTGTAAAAGTTGCATGTCAAACAAGTCATTTCTAGTGGTATGCATTGGTTCACCAAATTCAATGTATGATAAATGATTAGGGCCCTAATTAACCTTATCAAGTTTCACCATCACTAAGAACTAGAACTCCTAAAAAAGCACAATCCATAAATAAATGCATCCATTCAATATTAGCTTATTTACTAGGTACTTAAGTGATTCATGGTCTATAAAGAAAATGAATAGAGTGGCGAGTAAATCCTGATGGATATTTTGAAGTATGTAAACCATGGACCAAGTTTCACATTCTATAGTTGAGTATTTTTTTTGGATGGAGTGAGATTCCTACTAGCAAAATAGATAGGATGATCAAGGTTGCCCTCACTACGCTAAGCAAGGATAACACCTACTTCCATGCCTAAAGCATCGGCATGCACATGAAAGGGCTTATTCTAGTTTGGAAATTAGAGAATAGGGGTAGTAATGACCTTTTACTTGAGTGTGATAAATGCTTGCTAGTGAGCATAGGTCCAGACAAACTAACCATTATATTTCAGTAATTCCTCTAATGGTGTAACAATATTAACATAACATTGAATGAAATTCCTATAGTATCTCATGTGTTTTGGGAAGGCATGAACCTCTCGCTGGGTGGTCAGTGTTGGAAGGTGAAGAATAATTGAAGTCTTGGCTAGATCCACTAAGAGTTTATCATGAAAAATAATATGACCTATCAAAATGACAAATAGGGTAGCAAAAACACATTTCTTTAGATTCAAATAAATATGAAGGTTACAATAGTACTCAAGCATAAGGTGGTGATTAGAATAGTGGTCCTGTACTAACCATAGACAATCCAATAGTCTAGGTAGACTTGAAGGAATTTATGAATAAAATCCTTGAAAGCCTCGATCACAATCCATGAAAACATAAAAGAAGCATTCTTCTACTCGAAAGGTATCACGTTATAAACAAACAAACTCTATTTAGTTACAAAGGTGGTCTTCGATATATTCTCTTTCATAATCTGGACTTGTTGATATCTAGATAAGCCATCAGTGAAAATATAGATCTCACACCCAACAAATCCTTCTAAAATCTCCTCAATGAAGGGCATCAAAAATGGGTTAGTTACATAAGTAGCATTGAGTACCCGATAGTCCACATAGACACAAATGTGACCATCCTTCTTGATACTAATTACCATGGGGCTCACCCATTTAGACTCATCCATAGGAGTGATGATTCATGTGTACAGTATACTAATAATCTCCTTCTTGACCCAAGTTCACAAGTTAAGATTCATATGATAGGGCCTCTTCATGATAGGTCAAACACTCTCTACCAACTTAATGTGCATCTCACCTAAGGAAGAATGCACTTCTTTCATTTTAGTGTAATTCCATGGAAAAATATTTTGATACTCCTTTAATAGTTTAAAAACCTTGGATATATTTGTATCAAACCAATAGTTTCCCATAATAGCCATCTTGGGTACTTCCTCTATGCTGATATTACATTGGATCATATAAAATGGATTTAAATAAGGATGCCAATCATCTTAGATGAAGTCTCAAAAATTACATATGTCATACTTAGTATGCAAATCCAAGTGATCAATGGACAGATTGGGCGGATCAGAACTGACACCTTCATCAACCTGGTACATGACCTATTATCTTAATGCATGGTCTAGTTTAAGTTTAGATAGTGTAGATGATGCTTCCATATCAAGTTCCTAAAAAATGTTTAATCTAGCCTCTCATGTGCTATGTATATGTCTGATGTGATCTTCAACTGGTGGTTGGTCACCTATAGTATCCTAATGCATAGATTACAAGGTGATGCATGAATCCATTCAAAGAGATGAGTAATATAACACTAAAATCATATTACTCTTAAATAAATTCCAACAATCTATCTCCATATGCCACTCTTCATGTACATACCATGCTCTAGCCCAAGTGCATAAAGTACCATAGAATGTATGAACCCATAGATTCTCAGGTAAAAACATCTCATCCACCTTCCACATGATTTTTTAAGATTAAAGATGAGATTATAGAGCACTAATTACATCATAAATTATTGTGCTATGAACTCAGTTATCATGTTATAAATGATGGTGTAGAGCAGAATGAACTTGGTCCCAAGTAAACAAGTTATGACAATGAGGTCTCCACCATCGAGTAGTTGTACCATCAAAAATATGGATAATCAAACATACTTGATCATATTAAAATACATAAAATTCCTATAAATTATACACAAACTCTTAGAATTCCATCTTATGATGAAGTTTATGAGCTTCATCTAACCACATGGGTGGCACAACCATAATACATCCATGAAGAAGGCAAACAAACTTATGACATTTATGGTGTGAAGGAACATCTTCTAGAATAACTATAGCACCACAGATCCTTTTAGTAATATCATACTATGATCCCAATTGTCACAAGCAATACTAGTAGTGTTAGATATAGACTATGTATTCACCCAATGTAATATGCCATCTAGACTAGGATCAAGGCATTTAGTACCCTGAGCTATGACATTGTAGATACGGTTAATGTCCTTATCACCATGAACTAGCTCAACATAAGGAGTCTTGGAGCATGTTATAAAGGGATTATGATATGCTACTCATCATTATCAAAGCTAATGTATCACATTTTAAAGCTTAAATCAATATTTTTTGCATAACACCAAGGGTGACCCAAGAGAGCTAAAAAGCCATTAGCTTCAACCAACTCAATCAATTCAAAGTTGGATTTGAAATTAAAACCTAAGATATACATAGTATCATCTTTAAGGACTCCAATAGGTAGGGCACGAGTCTTATTGTCTATAAATAACACATGAGGAAAAGGCTAAAAATTAGGGCTTACCATATTCTTCCAAGTATCCTTAATGAGGACATTTACTTCGATGTTGGTATCAACTAGGATATCCTAAATGATCTATCCATCAATAAAAACATTAACCAATATTTATTTATCCCCTTTGTACTAGGATGGATATGAGTCTCTTGTCATCGTGCATGGTTTAACTGGCGATCCTCTGTAGTTGTAGGTGTATGATGCCTTAGCCAATTTCACAAAAGGGTATAATATCTTCATTAAAGAGTTACTTGCATAACTTATGGAACTCGTCATGTATTAAGTCGTGAAGACCCATAGCTTTATACATATTATCACATATAGTAGCCTCTCGATCCTTGAGGAATTATATCTCTCCTTACAACTCCCTCACCAAATTCATGGTGTTATGTAACACTCCCTTCTACTACTGAGCATCTAAATAATGAGTCACACAAGGATCCTCCTAGTAAACCTTTTTAGTAGTTGGTTTGACATGGACGAGGACTGAGCACCACTTTGTGTAGTAATGTCAACTTTGGGACCAGTTAGAGTAGTAGGGTGTGATCTCCATCGAGTCTTTTCAATGTGTATCATTTTGTCACCCTTTTCATTTTTATCCTTCATGATAGAAATATACAAGTTTGGTCACTCCTCTAAATGATGTTCATTTTTATAAAAAACACACATGGGTTACACTGGGCAATAACACTGATAGTGTTATGGGGAACTACACTTGTAACATGTTTTAAATTAAAAATGTCCATCTCCATGTCCTCAACCATGACCTCTAAAAGACTAGCCTCCTCCATTGTCTTAGTTATTGGTAACATAATTCTGACAAGTACCATGCACACGCACCTCATGAATTTCACTAATAAGATGGCAATCATTGGTATCATGAGTATATGCATCACATATATTACAATATGTAGATACCTTTGATTGTGTGCCATGTTAAAGCAGGGGGCAATCCCTAATGTCATGATCTTCCTAGAAAATCTGACATGATTGCTTTATCATGGTGTGAATACTCTTTCTAGGGAAGTTATTCCTATTATGAACTTCAGATTCATAGTTAACACATGCCAAACCACTATGAGTGTCATGATTACAATATGTAGTGAGATTTTCTAACTAAGATGCCATAGTAGCAATCTAAGCATTTATGAAGGTTATAATCCCTATGTTGATGCTTCCAAAAACTTTAGTGTGAAGATCAGATTCCAAGGCGTCATGTGGGTTGGTGAAGGTCTTATGTGATAATGTTCATTAGAAGGGAAATAATAAGCCTCCTATGAACCACTAGGCATGTTGAGCAACGTTTAACTCAAAAAAAAGTTTAGAGAGAAGCATATTAAAACACACATCATATTCACACATGCTCTTAGTTAGTTCTTTCTTGATGTCCTCCAGGGTAGCTATGATCTCCATTTAAACTCTAGAATATCAAATTCTTGGATAAACACTACCTTTAGTTGTTCATAATTCACCACAACTTACTACAAATCAAACTTATGATACCACTTGTGCACACAGTCTAAAAGAGTGGTGGTAAACTAAGTTTCTTTTTGTTTAGAAGATGTAATACCATGCATTTACCAAATAAGTTCACACTTATGAACATGTTCTATTGTATTCCCCATACCTTGATACTCAGGCAAATGGAGTGTCATCTTTTAATACATAGTGGGAAGATGAGGTGTTGGCAATGGAGTTTGTTAGAATGCACTTCCATTCCCTCTTGGACCTTATGGGGGAGATCCACTAATGCCTCCTATGCCTCCTCCAAATCCTTTTATTAAACCACCATTTGTATCACTTCCTACACCTCTTATAGTAATAAAATCACTTGATATGTTGGGCATTGAGGTAGATGGATTAACTATAGATGGGCTATTGCTCTGCCTACTGGGTATGCTTGGTCCACTAGGCATTCTAAAATGTGTCATATAATTATCTTGTAGTAGAGAAGAAATTAATAATAAACTACTATCCTGGACTCAGTCTATAAATGTATCTCTAACATGTTAAGTTTTTTATTCTACACTATCGATATCCCAATTATGTAAAAACATGACATCTAACTCAAGAGCATGAACACACATTATGGGTGGGGAACTAGGCCTATCTAAATTGGGTTATTCAGTCACCACTGCTTGAATTTTTTCTCTCATGCATATATATTTTTGCATTGTGTGAGGTCTTATGGTTGGGGAGTCTTTTTTATGCCTTTATACTTACCTACATACCCTTATGACACCTTCTGAGTCCTCTTGGCCCCTACCTAGATTGATTCCACTCACAACCATTCACCTAACTTCATCATACTTGAAATTATAAATCTCTTATTGATTGGATACCATGTTGAACCAATAATCTTACATCAAAAGGTGCCCTCCATTTCCATAGTGACTGCATTACTCACATGAAAGAGAGTTTAGCCATCTATGAAGAAGCTTTCAAGTCCAAAATCCACTAAGAGTTTCTTAATCTCCAACAAAAAATGTCTGAGATATCTTCCATGAAGTTCTTAGAGTAAGTGAAATTGGGCTTCCTCTAGATAGGAGTATGTTGAGACTGCATATTCCAAAATGTAACTATTCAAGGTTTTGTGACATCCACTGTAAGCATCCAAGGCACTTCCAACCATTCTAAGGCTGACTGACACTCTAATGACCAAGTTATCTTCCATCCATAGTACCTTGATTGGTATTATACATGCAATGAAACCCAAGCATGAAGGTGAATAAGCACATCTACAAAGAATAATTCATAAAGTGAGTCGTATAGATGTTATTCTACCCATACACGTGCACAAATTTTTGCTTCAAGAAATGGTAATACAAAATTATCTTCTACTCTAGTAACTCATTGTTCAATATTCTCTGATATTCATTTGAGAATCTTCCACCATCATGAAAATAAGCGCTATGGATCTTAACAACAAAACCAAAATATTGGGCTATTTTCCTTTAAATTAGCATGTCTTTCCTAGTCATGTGCCCAAGTGATTAAGATTGTCAATGTTCTAGTGTACTATCATTTCATATAAGAACAAGTTCTCACATACACACCCAAATCACAAATTCTTAAGATTGGTTCTCACTAGTTTTGTCATGCGAGGGTGTATTTATCTAATTTCCTAGACAAGGGCACTTAAACAAGTAATTAATACTAAACTCATCCTTAGTCCTATATCTAACTTAGTTTACTTGTTCATTACTTAAATATCAAGAAAAAAATAAATATGCATAAAATGATGATAAATAATGTTAACTCCAGTATAACCATAAACAATTGAACACATACATTACGTCAACACAAGATTCTTTCCATTATATTCATAAGTGATATCAAAGAGTATAGTGATTCCAAAGTTACAATGATGACAAACTTATAAACAACACATCATCAACAATATAAAGTACATCAAGGGGGTAGTATACTTGGTTTACCCCGATCAATCAGTTATAAAATTGAATACAACTAAGATTACTCATCAATGATCATCAAAAAAATTGAGTCATGAAAAGCTATTTATAATAATTTCCTACTCGGGCTAACTACCCTTATATTCTCTCTTGATGTTGGATCCTCATCATTGAGTGCTTATCTTCCCATAGGATGATGTTGGATTCATGCTTGACTTAGTCTTTTCCAATGCTTTTATGAATTGCTCCATAACCATCTCTGCTTTATGTGCTTTACCTAAGTCTTTTGCTACTATGTGAGCCCTACATTCTTGGGTTCTTCGTGTATCATACTTCTTTACTCCATGAGACTTATTTCTTCTATGCTATGAAATTTTGTGCCATGGTCTTTCATGTTGTATCTCTCCATGCCACTTGTTACCAAAAAGTACTTAGCCAAAATAGCCTTCAAAAATGGGGTCCCAACAAGGCCCTTTCCTCTAGTGTTTTCATGTACAGGGTTGGGCTCTTAATTCAAAAAACCCTATCTTTTACCAATAAAAGAAAACTCATGCAGTTCCTAAGGAGGATGAAAGAGAGAGGTTGAGGAAGCAAGAGAGTCTACAATAGCATTTTTATCTATTAGTATTGATTTTATTTTTAAAGATTAAAACTCTTTGGAAAGAGTAGAATCGATTTGGTGATATGAAATCTTTTGCATGGATAAGTGCCAATAATTTAGTGACATATAGTTTGTGAATCTCCTAAGGCATGTGAGTATGGAATGTCTAGATCTATGGTTGCTTGCATTATAAGGATGAGATATTAATATTTAGACATGTTATTAATGACATCAAATTTTAATCAAAATGATAGAGGAATTATCTTTTTGTAAGGTTCAGCTAGGTGACATCCTGCCCAAACTCTTTGAAAGTGTTTGGCTCCATCAAAGTGAAGTGTTTAAATATCCTCATGCAAGTCAATGGTAACTTCAAATAATTATTTTAAAGTTAATTTTGTAGATAATTTAGGCTTATATACTACTATTTTGTATCTTTAAGGGCATAGACCTTAAGATTAGCATTGAAATTATGGAAGTAACCTTTGAGAAAGATAGCTTGATCAATACTTTGATTAAGAGGACATATTCATGGAGAAGAGTATCTTGAAGGTGTTTCTAAGTTGGATGGATTATGGTAGCATGTTGATCATCAATCATTTAGAATTTGACTAATTTTTAAGTGATAATCCTTAGTTCAAAATCCATTAAGAGCACCATCCACTAGTTGATTTAGTCTCCAAGAAAGAAAAATTTAGAAAAGAAATGGTGAATGGGATCAAAATGGACAATGACAAAGGTAGTCTAATAAAGCATATAGTGTTAAAAGTTTTTTTTACAAAAAATAGATTATGAGATAGTCACATTCTACCTTTGTGAAGTGGGTCTCATAGTCTATCAAGTCATGGGAAATATAGTAAATGTAATATTCTTCACCAGACTCATCTTGTTATGCAAACATTACCCAACTGACATGGGGTTTGATGAGGTATACAAGATTAGAGGGAGATTTTTTGAAGGTAGTTTTAGAGTTTGAGGCTAAAGTAATGATTTATTCATGTTATCAAAGGCATGCTTACTTATGTCCTAATACCTTATAAGGGAAAGAAAGTGTGTGCCAAGAAGAGACATGAGTTACTCATGCAAGTAACTACCAAATATTAAGAGAGAAAAAAGGAGAGAGTGACACCTAGAATAATTTGTATTTATGTGAATTAAAAATTCACATAAATATAAATTCCTCACAAAGGAAAAAAAAACTTATGATAAAATAAATTATCCTAAATAAAGGGTAATCTTAATACTCCCCCTTAAACTTTATTTATGGGTTTATAAAAAAATAAGAAGGTAGGAAACAACACTAAATCTCCCCCTTGATGAGAATTTCCTTCAATCCTAACTCGTTACAAAAGAAAACAAACTTGCCTTTACATAGAGGCTTAGTGAATATATTAGCCATTTGTTCTTCAATAGGACATAAAGAGAGAAGAATCTAATTATCTTCAAGAAGTTCACATTGAAAGTGATGTTGAATCTCAATGTGCTTAGATCTTACATGACATACCATATTTTTTGCTAAAGCAATTGGACTTTGACTATTACCAAAAATTGGAGTATCCAGATGTTGTGGGTGGCCCAAATTTATTAAAAATCTTCTAAGATAAATAACTTCTTTTACAACATGATTACAAGATTTATATTCAGTGTCTAGGGAAGATAGAGATACAGTTTGTTGTTTTTTACTATTCCATGAAATAGTGTCAGAACCCAAGGAGAAGCAATAACCACTAGTAGATCTATGATCATTTGGATCACCAACCCAATCAAGATTTGAATAGCCTACCGAATAAAAATTATTATTTGAGGTATACTCAATGCCATAGGTTAGATTACCTTTAATATAATAAATAATTTTTTAACAAATTTAAAATAAGTAGCTTGAGGTTTAGACATAAAATGAGAGACCAATCTCATAGAAAAGACAATATCAGGATGAGTATGAGTAAGATAATTCAAACCACCAACTAATTGTCTATATAAAGTTGGATCACTATTTTCTATTTCCATGTCATTAAAAAGTTTAACACTAAGTTCATAAGGAGTAGGAACATGTTTTCAATCTAACATATTAAATCTAGATAATAAATCATATGCATACTTAGATTAAGAAATAGACATGCTATCCTTTTATTACCTAATTTGAATGCCTAAAAAGTAATGTTAGAGATCCAAATCCATCATTTGAAATGTATTGTTCAAAGAATTTTTTAGTGCAAGAAACCATTGAACTATTATCATCAGTTATGATGAAGTCATCAACATACAAAATAATGATAACTATGTCATTTGGAGTATTTTTGACAAATAGATTAAGATCATTAAAACTACAAGTAAAGCCTTGAGCTATAAATAATTGATAAATTTTAGAGTAACATTCTCTAAGAGATTATTTTAAACCATAAATAACTTTGTTTAACTTGCATACAAGATGTCAATTTCCTTTCTTTATAAAACCAGGAGGTTGAGATATGTAAATTTTTTCATGCAAGTCACCATTTAAGAAAGCACTCTTAACATCCATTTGATAAATAGGCCAATGCATGTGACTAGCTAAAGCTAAAACAATTTTAATAGTGGGAATTTTAGCAACAGAAGCAAATGTTTCATTATAGTCAATTCTTTCAATTTGATAAAAACCTCTAACAACTAGTCTAGCTTTATATTTTTCAATTTGATTGTTAGAATTGAACTTAGTTTTAAACAACCATTTATAACTTACCAAATTATGCCCTTTAGGTAAAGAAACTAATTCCAAAGTGTTATTAAAAATTAAATAATTATATTTATCATGCATAGCTTTTTTCCAATGAGGGTGACCTTGACCTTGTTTTAAAGTTTGAGGATCATTATTTTGCATAAGTTTAGACATCAAAGCATAATTGTAAAATTGTTGTCTAGTTTGACAGGTATCATTAGGATCAACATTAATTCTTGAATCTTCTATAGTAGTCGTAACCCATTTAGGCATAGTTTTAGGAGGAGGAAGACTAGAAGAAGGAGAAGGAATTATAGAAATAACATCATTATGATCATTACTAGATTCAAAAGAAAAAGAAGCAAAAACAATATCAAGAGAATCTGAATTGAAAATATAATCAAGCATACTATTTTCAACAATATTAACATCTATTTTAATCTTAATTTTTTTATTTTGATGATTCATAAACCCTATAGGTTTTAGATGATTCGTCATAGCCAACAAATATAAAGGTGTCTACTTTAGAATCTAACTTTTGATGCTTTTAAACTGGAATATGAATAAAAACATCAAAATAAACAATGTAAATGTTTTAAATTAGGTTTTCTACCACTCCAAGCTTCTTCAGGTATAATATTTAAAATAGCTTTAGTGGGAGTCTTATTAATGAGATAAAAATATAATACATGGCTTCAACCCAAAATTTATAATGCTTATTTTTAGCATGCAACACATACCTAGTCATTTCAGTGATAGTCCTATATTTACGTTCAACAACACCACTTTGCTCATGTGTGTAGAAAATAGTTTTCTCATGCTTAATTTCATGTTTCTTACAATATGCAAGAAAATAATTATTAACATATTTGGTACCATTATTAGTGCGTAATATGTGTAAACAAAAATGAGATTGTTTTTCAACAAAGGTATGAAAGTTCATAAAAGTGTCTAATACTTGATCTTCAGTTTTTAAGAAATAAATCCAAACTTACCTAGTGAAATCATCAACAAAATTTAAAGCATACTTAAGACCATTAATATAAGGTGTTTACATAGGACTTAAAATATCACTATGTACTAAATGAAGCTTTTCAGTAGCATGTCAAGAGTGATTTTTAGGAAAAGATTCTCTATGAATTTTACCATCCATATAACCATTACAAGTAGAAGTAGTGGGGAAAATGTTAGGCAAATTTTGCACCATATTGAGTTTATTCATAAGAGCAATATTTTGGTAATTGATATGCCTTAATATTTTATGCTACAAGTTAACATCATTAGAAACAAACAAAGCATGAGAAGATGAGGGAGAAGAGAATCTAGTAAATTTCAACAAATTATCATTGTCTAAAAAATTAGTAGCAATTACTTGAAAATTTTACTTAGTAGATTCAACATAAAAAATATCATTAATAAATTCTACCTTATAGTTATGTTTGCATAATTGAGGCATGAAAATTAAATTCAATTTTAAATCAAGAACAAGCAAGACATCATGCAATTCACCAATAAGGATTTTAACATTTTCTATGACTTCAACATTGTAAGAAGCGTGATTTACAAGACTTAAATGGTTGTTAGAAAGATCTAGTTCTAAAGAAGTAAACAATTAAACATGCAAAGCACAAGTAAAAACAATTTTATTATTAGACTTCGATTTTGCTTCAGTCTTATTATTACTTGTGCTAGCAGTGTCTTTGACTTTATGCTTTCGATTTTTGATATCACATTTATTTTTGAAATAGTGATCTTCATCATGAGTGTTTTTGTCACAATAATTACACTAATTTTTTCTTAAATTTAGAGTTAGATTTTTGATCTTTCTTATCATGTGTATTATTGGACTTAGCATGATCTTTGCCATTCTTATGTTGGTGTTTAGAAATAAAATCATGTTCATTAGTCTTAACACTTCCAAATTGAATCAAATTTCTTAATGCAATAAATTATAAAATAATTCAAATGCCAACATAGCAGATAGAGTAGGAAAAACTAATTGTGAATGGATATTAGTAATAAACTATTGAAAGGGTTGAGGCAAACATTTATTCATAATAATATAAATCAAATTCAAATCAAAAAATTTAACACCTAAATTAGTTAGTTGATAATGCAAAGAATGAACTTTAATAAAAAATCATCCATAGATTTGAAATCATTATATTTTAAATTAAAAAATTGATATTGCATTTGAATTTTATGAGATTCATTCACAACATCATAAATAAAATTAAGTTTAGATCAAGTAGTGGAGGTAAGAGAACAACCATCAATATGGATATGCAATTCAGGGGTCATGGCCATGCCAATCAATTTTAAGACCTCATGATTTTTTGCTTACTAGTTCTCTTGAATTTTGATAGAGACATTCTTAGTGTCTAGTTGAGGATCTATGTCATTTGCGATGTGTATCAAATATTTGAAAGTAAAAATGTATTGCATATGTGATTTTCATAAATGGGTGGATGTGAGTTTAAATTTAGGGAACAATTGAGTCATTGCATCATGAAAGCTCATTTAAGAATCAGAAAGTGAATATTTAAAAAAAATCACTTAAACAAGAAGGACGTAGGAGGGGCGTAGAACTGGAAGATGACTAGCCAAAATGCAAAAGGAATATCTTAGCAAAAAAAAATTCAAAAAAATAATTGTTAACCAAAAAAGGTTTTAAAATTAAATTGCCCAAGCGATCTAAAAAAATAAATTATAAGTGAAAGATTTCCACTTTTATTTTTAAACTTAAATAAATTAAATTGATTTTTTTAAACTTTTATAATAAAATTGGAAAATATCTTTAAAAAGACAAGTGGAAATTGATTTTTTTTTAATGGAATAAAAAAGGAAACTTTGTTTAGATTATTTTTGTTTTTTAAAAAGGAAAATAGCTTTCATAAAAAAAGGAAACTTTGCTTAGAAAGAATTTAAAATGAATTTAAAAAGCTGAATATTTCCTTTTTGTTTTAGCAAAGCTTATAAGAAACTATTTTGAAATGCATTATAAGGGTAATAAAAAGAAATGCCCAGAATAGAAAGAAAAAAGAATGAAACATACCTGTCAAAATAATGGCCCAAAACTATGTTTTGACAGACTTATTAACTGCAGGGAGGAATGTTGACTAGATCAAAAGTGCTCAAAAGGAGAAATGAGAGCAAGGAAAATGAGATAAAAAAATTTTGCACAAAAAAAAAATCCAGCACCTGGGATGGAGGCTATACGGCTTTGTATGACTAGACGTACAGCTAGGGAAGGATAAGAAATTTTTTTCTAGAGGGGGCGATGCGTTAGCAGGGAGGGTGGATGGCTAGAAGGAGAGAGAAATCTCTGTCAGAGAAAATAAAAAGGTAGACTGCTGGTAAAGAAACCTAAAAAAAATCACTTCCAGGAATATTTTTTGAGCATAAATTTATATATTTTATTTATTTTTGTATGTGTAAAAAGAGTATAAATTAATGTATACAGGGAATAGATTAAAAAAATTGTTTTTTATACTAAAAACAAAATTTACTTATTATCATTCCCTCACCTCTGTAAAAAAGGTTTAGCATAAAATTTAAAACAAGGATGAAGAGTATTTTTTTATGAAATAGAACGAGCATACAAATTTCTTTCTATCACTCTCCCTCTGAAAAAAAATATAGAGTTAAAAGAAAGAGTAAAAAAAATAAAATGAAACACAAATGTATATTGTTAATGCTCCGATTGAAAAAAAAAATTAAAGGAAAAAAATGTTTTACTTTTTAAATAATGTGGCTAAAAAATTTTGAAAAAAGAGTTAGGAGCCACTATTAATATTTTTTTAAAATTTTTTTGTTTTGGAAAAAAATTCTTACAAAACAAAATGTTAGGAGCCACTAAAAAATAAGGAGAAAGGAAACGGATTTTTTTTAATTAAATTGAGCAAGGGTTAGAACCCTTACAAATTATTTTTTTAAATCTCCTTAGAAAAATCTGCACACTCTCAAGAAAATGTCATTAGAATGATAATGGATCTATATACCATGAAAGGATTTTAACCCAAAAAATATCATTAATGACAAGTATGAAAGTGAGAAAAATAAGAATGCATAAAAGACTAAGTTACCTTTCATAATCAAATCATAGAGACGAGATTTAAAGTGAGAAACTAAATGTATTGGACAAAAACCCATGTGATCTTATAATAAGGCTTGGAAAAAAATATCTCTACAAGTATAAAATTGAACAAAATCACAAGAGAAGAATAGAGAGAGCAAGATGAATCTTAGTGAAGGAGGAGAGGAAGAGCTCTTTTATAGAGCTAAAGGAGGAAAAAATGAGTTACATAAAACTTCATTATGACCTTACAAACCCTTCAAGTGTGTGACACTTTTGTCCTAATCCGTTACAAGGAAAATAAGGTGTGTACCAATAGGAAAGGGGAGTTACTCATGCAAGTAACTACAAATCCTATGAGAGAGAAAAAAAGAGAGTGACACCTAGAAAAATTTAGATTTATGTGAATTAAAAATTCACATAAATATAAAATTTTCACAAAGGAAAAAGAAGCTTAGGATAAAATAAATTATCTTAAATAAAGTGTAATCCTAAAATTTTAAGGATCCACATCAATCCCTCATAATAAGACTTAGAATCCTAATAGCTTTATAGAGGTAATGCTGAAAACACAATTGTGAGAATTGAGCTTAACTTTGTACTTGATAAGGTGATAAAATATGATACCTAAGTTGTGAAGATGGTTTTCAAAATGATTTTATTTGGATATAAGATCATCTGCATAATTTTATATTATTTTATGGATATGATCATGAAACATGTGTTTCATTTCACATTGATAAATCACTCCAAATTTTTTAAAGCCACAGGGCATCTTAACATAAAAATAGGTTCCCTGCTTAGTGGTATAGGTAATTTTATGTTGATCCTTGATGGAAATATGAATTATATTATACCTTAAAAAACTATCCATGAGAGAAAGCATCTATATAGAATCAATAATAACATCAATTGATGGTAAATAAAATTTATGCTTAAGACATGCTAAGTTGAGATTATAAAATTTGATACAAATGAAAATGACCATAGCGAATTTATTGAGAATGGGTATTGTGTTGGATACCCATGATGAGTAATCTATAGATAGAATGAACTTAGTATATAGGAGCTTGATAAATTATTTGTGACATATGATAAAAACCTTAAGAGGAAGCTTTCATTACTTTTGGCACATGGGTTTCACATCTAGATATGTCACTATGTTATGGACAATTATGTTAATGTTTATGTCAGGTATGTATTCATATGACCATGAAAATAATTCATAATATTTATCTAAAAATAGGTTATAATTATATTTTTCCATAAGATGAAGTTCCTTAGAGATAAGAACTGATTTAGGATTTGTAGTTGTATAAAAGTTAATTGGTTGAGTTTCTTTGATACGCATCGCATTTCCATCTTGAAAATGATATGGAGGTGAAGAATGTTGGGAAATAAGATCAAACTTAGGATCTAAATTAGTGATGAGCCATTTTATCAAAATTTACAATCTTATGATGTTGACAAGGAAGTTCAGGATTTCTGGCATGGATTAATTCTAAGATAGCTTCATTACTAGGAAGCATAGGTAATAGGCAATAATATTCAATATCTATCCCAAGATAAATAATCTAATTACCTTTGATATCAAATTTAGAGTGTATTTATCTTATAGTGGTGGATTTAAAATCCAAGGTAATATCTAAATCTAGAGGAAAAGTTGATGATGTTTGATTTACAATATTGGCTTGGATGATATAGTTTTCTATAGTATAACAAGGCTAAACTATATTAGCATGGTCATTATAATTAGTGGAATCCATATTGATTTTGACTATATCATCTTGGGTGGTATAGTTAGTTGGAATTAGAGATGATAATGGAACTGTATCGGTACTTGGTAATGATTGTTTAGTGTAATGGTGAACTAAGTATTGGAGTGTATTGGGTTAATTGGTACAATTATAAGACTATTGAACTGTATCAGGATAGTTAATATAGTTAGTGATGGTGAAATATTTTTGAATTGTATCAAGTTGGTCGATACCATCAAAATTTTTGGGAAACTCAAAGAGTTGTCAGAGAACCCATAAAGTATTTTTTTAATGGTGGGTTGACACGAAGAACATACCTTTGAGGTTCACAGTCATTCTCATCATCATAAGAATTAGAAGAGATATAAATTAAATGAATGTATCGATTAAATGCATGTATTTCAACAAGGGTTTTTTGATAATGAACTACATCTAAATTTTGTGATTGGGCTTGGGAAACTATGTATTCATCATAAAATTATTGAGAGATGTTACAAGCATGAGTATTTTGTTGGGAATTCTCATTGGAGGTATGTGGACACAACAATATTGCTAAATGTTTGAGGGGATAACGATAGAGGATCTTAAAATAATTTATCCACTCTTAAATCATTTCACATGAATTCATCTTTTGTGTAAGATTATTCATTAGCATTGCATGGGGAAGGCTATTCCATATCATCATCAATCAAAAGAATGGTCTTATCTCATGGTAGAATAGATGAGGAAGCCATTCCACTATTTGAGGATGTAATCTAGTGGTATTGAAAATAATTTGTAACTCATTGGGTTTGTTGTCATTAGAATCTACAAAATAAACTAAGGAAGAGGAGGAATATTAATATGAGAAATGGTGGCAATGTGATACTACATCCAAGGATTAGGTAGCTTGAGATCCCATGGGTTGGTATATGTTTCATTGCTTGTAATTGTTTCCATCATGATTGAACATAATACATTGGCTACCAAAAGAGGCGATAAATCTCAAGTGATGAGTCCAAGGATGCCCAAACAAAAGATTATAAGAAAGTGGAAGATCTAAAACCATCAACATGGTGCATATTGTTTTGGGTCTAATATTGATAGGGATCCAAATGCAACCAAGTAGTTTTTGATTGGTTTTTTCAAATCTATGTCATGTGAGTCATGTTTTGTTAATGACATATTTTAAATACCCAAGTTGTTTGATTAAGTAAATGGAAGTAATGTTGATTCTAGAGCCTTTGCAAGAGGGGTGGGTAATCAAATAAAAAGAGAATTTTATCATTAATAATGCCTTCTTATATAAATTATATGGAGATTTTATTAGATTAAGAAGGTTGAGAAATGGTTTCAATGGCATGGACTTCATAGGTATAGGACCTTCATAAGGTTGAGGAGGTAGTTTATTTTTACTCTACGGGTATTATTTTATATCTTGAATTTGTTTCATGAGGAAATTATAATGATAAGGTGATGTTATAATGAGTTCCATTAGAGGAATTTTACCAGGCATGGAGTTAATTTCATATTAGAAATTCCATGGTGTTTTAGGGTTAGATCTATAAATGTTTTTAGCTTGATTAGTGTAGTGACTTATAGAGGTATGGTGGTAGAAGGATTATATGTAATAGGTTGAGGTTTTGATGGTGGAGTTGGTTCAATTCTAGGTTTTAGATTAAAAGATTATGTAGTTGTGGTAATAGTATCCTTAAGAAGTTTGTCTTCAGGAGAAGGATTATTAAATTTGATGACAAGATCATTGTGAGTGGGATTATGATGGTACTTAACCATTTCCACATTCAAAAATTATACTTTATTATAATAGTGATCATAATGAACATCAATAACACAAGTGAATTCACTTGAATGTTGTGTACTAGGATCAAGTGATTGAGATTAGATTTTAGGTTTTTGAATCATAAATTTTTTATTGTAAGATTGCATCTTAGATGTTTTAAGGTATTCATTATTAAATCATTATTTGGTGATGATACCATGATTACATTTTTCCTATAATATGGTATTTACCATAAGTTTTTGGAGTGTCTATCATGTCTCATGAGAGTGACCTATATCGACATGTAATCGACACAACTTGTTAGGGTTATACCAAGTTTAAGGGGTAGTAGTATAGATATATGGTTTAGATGGGATAACGACTTCTTAATCTCTTAAATACTAAAGGGAGGGTAGGAGGGAAGTTGATTATCTAATTTAGATACTCCTAATTTTGGTTGGGGAGGCTTATTTTGTGAAAGATTATTGGTGATTGCATTGGTTGTAGTTTGAAAAGATTCCTTTTTAGTATTTTGAAGTGGTTCAAATTGAGCCATAAGGAAATATTATCTTTTTGCTTTGTCAACATCCTGTAATAAAGTATGAGGGGAAAAGATCCTAACTTTTTATTGAAGAGGGGCCTTAAGAGTGGTAACAAAGAGTTTAAAAATATTATCACCATTCATGTTATGGTCTGATTTATGCACTAATGACTTCCATTGCTTGATGAAATTATGGGCAGATTCATTAGGAGTTGCTTAACATTAATGAAGTTGTTAATGTTATTTTTATGAAGTTTATTATGTTAGAATTTCTTAACTACAACATTGACTAAATCCTCTAGTTGTGTGATAGAATGTTGAGGAATTTGGTTGTACCATTCAAGCACATATTCAACAAAGGTTTTGGCTAGAAGCTTTGTAGTAGTATAAGTATTGGTTTGAAGCCATTATTATAGAGATTTATAAAATATTTAAGATGTAAGTTAGGATATTTAGTCTCATCATATGTGATAGTTTTCTAAATGTTTCTAATGTCTATGTACACAATTAAGGGAGATAAAGGCTCATTTTGAATATTTTTAACCATCTTGTTATGCATTGTTGGTTGAGGAATGATGTTTCCATTGGCATATTTAAGGTTAGGGGGATATAATTTTTATTTGGTTGGTTCATGATGATTTGAAGAGGTTAATTAGTAATTTTTAAAATGTGGTTTTGCATTTGAAGCATTTGATTGATATTGTAAGATTGCATAAGTGCCCTTTTTTGGACCATTTATGCAAGGACTTGTGATGGATCTAGAGAAGTATTAATATTGGGGTTTTGATTAGAATTAGTAGGAAGAGGACTGTAATATGATGGAAGATTAGGTTAGGAATTCTAAACATTAGTCTTGGGAAGAAGGTTTATAATATTGGTGTTGGTTTCCCCAACTATTGTAGCGAATGTTAGAAGTGTGTTAATACTTACATTTGTGTTTGGATTATAAATGGCATTATCATCAAGATTCTTAATAATCTAAGTGAGATCCTCTAGATCAATAGTTTGGTTGATTTTAACCATGTTACATTTCATAGATCTAGAGTGACTCTGAGATAAATTTCAGCATGAGGAATTATCCCTAGTGGTGGACATGTGGGATTGAAAGAGCAGTACATATAGAATCTAAAAGGGTTAAGGATTCTAAGGAAAATTATAAAAGGTGACATCATGGTGAAGGATAATGAAATACTAATAAAAAAAGGGTAAGCCATAGAAAATTAATGATATCGAGTAGGATAATATAGTTAGTTACTAGATTGAACAAATTATTGTATCAAGCTGGCTAATATAGTTTAGTAAAAAGGTGATGCTAATAGTAGTTATACAAAATGAATATACTAAGATAGTATGATCAAGGAATCCAAGAAGGGTGGTTAGATCATATGTTAACTGCATAATGAAATCAAATTAAAATGAAAACAAACACACTAACATCCATAACACTATCTTGCCTATATCAAAGGGAGGATCATAGTGATGAAAACCAATTAACAAAGCACAACTAAAATGCAAAAAAACATACCTTTCTTACCTTCCTCGAATGATCCAAGATATTTATTCATTTGGCTTGCTTGGATTGTGCTCAAGAGATCTTTGGCAAATGGAGTTGTGTGGCTCCTTCTCCCCGTGGCACCATGGTTGGCTTTGTAGCTTGATGTGGCTCAAAGTGGATTGGCTTGAAATTTTGGCATTATAAATCTATAGATTTCACTCTTTTCATAAAACCAACATTATAACATTACTCTATCCAAGTTATCCAGATGAAGAGGTCTAGGCTTATATTTATAGGTTTAGTAACTAACCTCAACCCAAGGTGAGTTAAGGTGTAGTTGGGGCTTGGAATGGGCTCAAACCTTACCTTTTTGAGTTAATTAACCACAATAGAGTTAAAATGTGTCCAAACCTCATGATTAGCAATGAATAGGAATGGGTGGGATATTTTGGATTTTGGACAAATCACAAAAGGTAATTATGAATTCTTTTGATATTCTTTGATTTTTGAATTTCCTTTTTGATAATTTATTTAATTGCTCATAGATAATTCAGTATATGAATTTTATTTGATTTTTGCATTTGATTAATTATTTTTAAGATTTTTGACACATTTGAAGATTTTTGAATTAATTGATATGTGCATTTGATCCCATTTAATTATTTTATAAGCAAAATTGTATTTTATGAAAACCAAATTTGAGATGTTTAGAAATTTTTAGGCTATATGTGAAAATGTTAGTAATAAATTATCCAAAGTCTGTTATGAATCCATTCATGGCCAATTTAAGATGTATACAGTTTTCCCCTATTTGGGAAGGCATTACAAGCTGTAAACACAATACCATTTTATCAAAGAATAAAAAGGTTCTATGTTCTTACGACTTCAATGAAAATGGATGAATTGTAGGGTGCCCTCTTAAGGGAGCGATTGGCAAAGGGGTCAACAAACAGTCCCTCAGAAGAAATAAATGAGTGAAATAAATAGATGCAAACATAATGATTAACCCAAAGTCAGGCAAAATCATTGAGAATGCAAGTGGGATGGTGTGTAATGATTTTACTAGAGGTGATTATAATCATTAGACCCTGATAGTGGTAAATATGATATGAAGATGCAAGTGGGATGGTATATAATGATTTGCCCATAAGTGGTTATAATCATGAGTATCTTGATTATAGAAAATAATCCCTTATTGGGTGAAATAAAGTGAATGATTTGCCTAAAGGTGGATATAATCATTAACTATCAAATTGGTGGAAACATAATGATTTGCCTGAAGGTGGATATAATCACAGAAAATGCAAGTGGGATTGTGTGAAATGATTTTCCCAAAGGTGGTTATAATCATTGGATATCGATAGTGGCAAACATGATATGAAATGATGATGGTAAATATGATGATGAAAAACATGATTTGTAATCAGTACAAAGGATAAAGATGAATTAGACAACCTACTAATAGGGAGGTGCTCATCCAAACTAACAAGGAATTCAATTATTTTATTGTTTAATTACTCTACTTGGGATATGATTTGGTTTAGGTTAGGATTATTCTTGGTTCCAGTACCAAGGATATATCATCATTGCTTTTGATGTGTAGACTTCTTGAAGCTAATTTTTGTTGTAACATGTGATGATAGACATCATGATAGAGCACCATGAGGACTTGATTAAAATATACAAAATGAATAACTCCTGATCCAATACTCAATTGAAAATGATGTACCAATGATAAAAATCATGATGAAAATGTTAACACTTGAATATGGATTCAAGAATAGTGTGCAAGGAATCACCCAACAAATGCATATAGACTAAATCAAGACAAAATACTTAAAGAAAACAAACAGGCTCACAAACAAAGAAATAAACAAAAATTAGTACAAAAAATGTGATAAAAATAAGATGAAGAACATTACTCCTAGAGAATAGGAGACAACTTTCCTACATAGTTCCATAGACGTAATATCCAACAAAAACTTTAGGCTAAGTGTAGTTTTCCTTAGATATGGGATATAAGAAAATGATGAGATAGAAAACATGATTGATGTGATAGAATAATATCATTATAAGATTCTAAAATGGTGAGAGTATGGGATAAAAGGCAAAAAATGATGGGGAAACTAAGTGATAAGTGATTTCTTGTGAATTAGTGAGGGTTCCCAAAATCTTTAAGGCAAAGAAGTGGTCAATGTTTTTGGTTTTTATAAATTGATTTTACAAATGTTTTTATAATTTTGGATTATCTCAACTAGATCGAGAATGATGAGATACTAAATGTTCTAAGCTTATAAAATGATGAGATCATTCAAACTTAGAATTCCTCACAAAATGGTGAGAGCGTGGCTTAGGTTGCTCACAAAATGGCAAGAGTGTGGTTAAGTTGACCTCAATATGAATCAATCACTACCCACATAGTCTCAAAAATTGCCTCAAATCATAGCAGTTCCACCTTACAGTGGAGGAATCTGACTAGTGTAGAATCCAATTCAAATAAAATAGGCATAGTTGGATAATGGCATAGTATGACATTGTAATGGCAAGTTGGTCTGTCAAGGCACAATAAAAAAGTGTTACCCATAGTTTGCCCATATGCAGTTATAACTAGGAAGCAATGGCATAGATGAATGATATTAATTTACCCATAGGAGGTTATAATTAATATCAAGATCACTGAGACACTAATTTAACCATAGGTAGTTATAATCAGGCTCACATAAATAAAGCATGGTTAGAACTAGACAAGAAATGAAGGATGCAACTGCCAAAAAATTTATCATATTTCTCCAAAATATGGCCTCCATCTAGAATACTTGAAATAAATACTAAAATTAATCTGAATCTTCATGCTAAAATTGGAACCAATGGATGAACCAAGGTCAAACAGGCGAGGTAGTGAGAGTCAAAACATGCTTGGTCGATAGAAAAGATATGGTAGAACAGACTGGTAGAATGGCAAAATGATAAGATGGCATTGTTTAGGATGATGATGATATGAAGATATAATGATAAGAGGGTTTCCCCCATGTGATGAGGCAAATGGTAGGGTATGGAATAATGGAAAAATGAAAATGACAAGGTCCATGTTTTTGTCCTAGGTATGGTAAATAGAAAAAGGGCAAATGTATGGTTCATGTTTTTGGACTAGGTGAATGCTTATAGTGTTCTTGTTACTTTAGAGATGCACATCTTGATCAACATACAATATAACCAAAATAATCAATCATGTAAATTGTTATCCCACACTTCATCTGAATAGCTACTTTGTCAAGAACTAGCTACAAATGATGTTGTTATGATCCTTGTTGGTCATTGGTTTAATTTCCTTTAAACTTCAAGACAAGGTATCTTTGTAGCCTCTACAAAGGAAAGTATATCTTGGGATGGTAGATAGGGATGAATGTTGGATGATAGCTTTGATTAGAAACTAGAATGTTGGATGATAATGGAATGTATGATGGTTAGGAAAACAAATGAAGATTGAGATTTTTAGGCACACACAATGTTTTTGATTCCAAATTCAACATAACTTTGGATGTGGTAGGGTTGAAGACTTATGAATGTGCTCTCGATATGACCATCATATTTTTTTTGTTTTTTAGGCTTGAGAGTAGCTACCATCTGATTAGGCTATAGATTGGAAGATATGTTGATTTGATCTTTGAATTTGTCTTCATCAAGTAGTGAAGGACTTTTTTGCTCAGCTATTGGTTCCTTGAATAGGTTTTTACCAATGAAGTTATCTTGATTGTCCCATAGTACCTCTAAGAAGGTTTCACTGAGGAATGTTGAATTTTGACTTTGATTTTCATCTAATGCCTCAAAAAAGGTTTCAATAGAAGATGTTGAGTTTTAACTTTGATTTTCCCTTAGTGCCTCTAAAAAGGTTTCACTAGGAGAGTGTTCTTCTATATGAAATTGGTCTTAGCCTCCCTAATGTTCTTCATCTAATATGTCACCATGGATTTAGTTCAACAAGGTATGATTATATTGATCATAATCAACACTTGTGAGAGATGGAATGACAATATAATAGCTAGGTTGGTTGGTGGTAATGGCATGTGGAACAGTGATGGAATGGGGAGAGGCTACACAATCCTCATAGAAGATACTAGGATAACTTGTGTTGAATATGAATTAATCATCCTCAAAAACCATAAAAGGATAAAAAATGTATTTAAATTGATCTACAAGTTATTCATAACCAATATTATAACAACCATGATCATATTCTGATTCTGAATTTGATTCTAACTTAAGGGACTCTAAATCTAATGTTGAGCCTGAAATTGATTCTAATTCTAACGCTAAATTTGACATCAATTCAAGAATAGAACATGAATCTAATGTTGATCTTCATCTGGTGTGGATACTACTACAATGATGTTTTTTTGAATGTTTGGTATTGGATAAACAACAACCTATGATGGCATAATGGGCTCCACAAGGACTAGTTTATCAAAGTGAGACTCCTCAATAATGAGAAAAAGGTTAAGAGACAACTCCTCAGAGATTGGATTATTTAAGGGAGGATCTTTAAAATTAGGCATATGGTCAAGGTAATGATTTACCCAAAGGTGGTTATAATCATTAAGAAGTGACTTAGCAAATACTAGCTCATTAGATTGAGACTCCTCAATAATAGGTATAGAAACAAAGGTTGATTTATCATAGGTTGACTTATCATAAATAGTTAGTTTAATAAAAACATATTGTATTGGTTGGTTTTCTTGGCCTTGGTTTACAATAAATTGTAAAATACTAGTTTTGAATACATCTTGGTCCTTGAATGATTGTCTCAATTAGAGAGGTATTGATTAGCTCAGTTGGGGATAAACAATTGGTAGGGGTTTTCTAAAGTGGGGATCAATTGGAAATGGATGAAGAATAACCAGTGGTTTCATAATGATAAGGCATTATGGAGCTTGATTACTTGAATGTTCTAAAGGATGAGGTCTTAGAATGGTAGTGATAGGGAATTTTGGATCTTGATTGCTCATGCAAGCTAAAGGATGGAATCCTCAAATGATATGGGTAGGATGTTGTGAAGCTTGGTTACTATAACAAGCCAAAGGATGAGGTCCTAAAATGATATGGATAGGGAGATGTGGAGCTTGTTTACTCATACAAGCTAAAGGATGAGGTCCCAAAATGACAAGTTTGGGGCATTGTGGAGCTTGGTTACTTGCATAAGCCAAAATGTGAGGTCTTATAATGGTAATGGTATTCCTTGGATGTTGTGGATCTTGGTAGCTCACATAATCTAAAAGAGGGTTATTATTATAGCTAGGGGAGTAGGTGGTCATATGAGGGTGAGTATAATACCATAAATAGCCTGAAGAATGGATCAATGCACCCTATGCTTAAACACTTTGGCTTTGCTCCCTAGATGGAGGATTGCAAGAAGGGTATGGATCCTCCTCCCAAATAACATCATCCTTGTCCCCATAGGGGTTTTGGCTTTGATTATAAGTAGGTTCTTGACCTTATTATCTTGATTGATTATTATAAGGTGGATATCTATCTCACAAACATCATAATCTTCAAAGAGGTCTTTACCCAAGTCCTCCTCACAAACCATATCATCCCAATAAGGGTCTCCAGTTGAATTTTGTGCAACCATTCCATCATAACTTTGATTGTACGTGACTCCACCATAAATTTAGCTAGACATATTTGCATCAATGAAGAAATATCTATAACAAAAGGTCTTAGAGTTATACAAACTCATAAAAATGATTTCTAAAGGACAAATTATTCAAACTTGGTCTAACTTGGTCTAGGGTGGTGCTGTGTCGCTAAAAAGTCTATGCAAAGACTTGGTAAAAATAGTATAACATCAAATTTCTAGAGTTATATGTTCACACAAACAAGGTAAATTAAAATGACCTAAAAATAAGATGCCAAACTCTAATGTCTAAATATGTTCCAAATAAGTCTAAACTAGGAAAGGGAAAAGAGTCACTATGACTTTCGGCCAAATATGACATCAAAATCTAGGCTCAAAATAGCTTTGATGTTAGGACTTTGAGCCAAACACAATGTCAAAAGATATAATTGAAATAGAAGGATGATGATTAATCTAACAAACTTGGAATAATTTAGCAAAGATTGGGCACTTGATTCTAGACATAAACATGATTAAATTAGTATAAAACACAAAACAAAAGGCAATTTAAGATAGTATGACTCTATCAAGGAAAGGCACAAACAATATAGTTTCCAAATTTGAGTAATAAATTAATCTAAGTTATGCAACTCAAAATATAAAGATCTATGTATCAGCTCCTGTGAGATGAGGCCTAAATAGAAATCAATCAATGTTTGAATTTGAACTTGTAAAAATTAATAAAAAATTCAACTTAGGTAAACTAGGATTTTAATGACCAATTAACTAGGAAAATTTGAATAACATAATTACATTAAAACAAAGATCTAACAAGGCACATGAATTTGGTTTCAACAATGTGAAACTTAGACACAAGACAAAGACAAGTCTATGAAATAATTTGGGTAGCGTAATGGCATTATCACTCCCAAAATATATAATGATGGTTTATTTCGCAGACTTATAAGGTTACAAAAATTAAATTTATTTGGGTAGCATGACATTATCCATTTCAATAAAGTGACACACTCAACATTTTTGACATAGAAATTCTTCTAATTTAAAGATAAGTGTTGAATGGATTGAATAATGCCTCCTCAAATAATGGAGTAATATAGATAAATAAATTCATTTATGATGTGGTTTTAACAAACACATTTTTAATCACAAAATACCAAGCAATAAAATAATGAATGACATAAATACAACTAAGTATATTGTCCTAGATCCTATCAAAGTATGGCAAAGTGGGGTTGACTAAAACTTACAAGTTACGACCATCTAGATTGATCCTAAGTATGGCTGACACAAGAGAAGCATCAATTCAATTGAGTTCATGCCGATCAACTTATCATGCAAGATTCAATTCTTTTTCATGATGATATGATCCATAGACTGCTTAATGGTATCCCCTAGTTGACCAGACTTGATTCAAGCCTTTGTTACTAAAGGAGAGGTTAGCCACTCAACCCCTTGGCTCTAGGAATATGCATTCCCATCTTCATAGATCCCATCATGGAGCATGGTTGAAACACTACTGGGAGATGAGCCCCAAGTCAATGATTCCCTAGAGAACTTGTGAGAGGTAATGACATCCCCTTCACAAGCCAAAATGCATGAAAATAAAGACTAAGTAGAAAGAATTTAGGGTTGCTTTTAGATCACCCAATACCATGTAAGTTTTGGGGAGAGCCTAGGGAACTTTATTTCTACACCTTGGACTAGGCACTAAATATAATGAAAAAGAACTTTTGATCACCCGATTTCCCTATAGGGGATTGGGGTAGAGCATACATGTGCTATTATTTTTACAAAAAATAAACACACATAACAAATAGTTTGTAAGCAATTGTGAGTGAAGTTTGATTTTAAGCACAAAATTGAAATGTGATGATGATATTTACTTGGCTCCTTGGCTTAAGTTTGAAATATTGAAATAATTGCATAAAACCAAATTAAAAAAAAAAACATCTATGTTTTATTTAAACCTAAAAGTCCAAATGTTCAAGATTTAGCCTAGGTTCATTTTTAAACAACAAAAGTAAGTATTCAAGACTTAGAATTCATTTTAAGGCACCAAAAATGAAGTGTTTTGAAGACTTATCCATCTTAACTCCTTTTAAGCACCAAAGATCAAATGTACAAGACTTAACATGTTCATTTTAACACCAAAACAAAATGTGACTTGATTTATCTAGATTCCTTTTAAAATTCCAAAATAAAATGTGTCTTAGCTAAAACATGAAAATTTGTGTTCCAATCATGCCTTGGACCTAAAATTGTTAGATAGTAACCTTCTTATTTGAATCACTTTTGGCTGTGAGCAAATGATCTTTGAAAAAAAAGCTCACAAGTTTTTAATTAGAACACACAGTGACAGGATCAATCAAAGATGATCAATGCTAGTTCAAGGCAATCATGGTGGTCAATTCATAGAGAACTGACGTCGATTATGAAGAATCAATGTCAATCTATTAAGACCATCATTGATCACATATGGAACTAAAGGTAAAACCATAAAAGATAAACATGTTGAGCCTTGGTTAGATAAAAATTTGAGAAAAATTGCAAGGCAAAGTTTAGTCAAGGAGTTTAAATACTATTAAAACCAAGAAATCACAAAAAGGACTGATAGAAAGAATCAAAATACAAGCTTTAAACCCATATTTCACCTACAATCTAATTGATGATGGTCCCACATGATTGATCTCAGTTGGGTAAAACCATGGTTGGTTTAGGCCAAATCGACACTAGTTAGGCTTGACTAGTACCGGTCTCTGTGTAGATCTAAATTAGAAAAATAATCCCAAATATGACAAAAATAAAGCTAAATTTACAATTTTAGAGACATTTAACCATCCATTCATCAGTTTTTGACTTACATAATGATCTCATTACTATGTGGGGTGCTCATGGTCCTACCAGACATGCCATTTATGATCAAGAAATCTAGGAAGGGTGGTTAGATCATATGCTAGCTTCATAATAAGATCAAATATAAATGAAAACAAACACACTAATATACATAACAATATTTTGCCTTGATCAAAGGGAGGAGCATAGTGAAGAAAACCAATTGGAAAAACACAACTAAAATGCAAGAAAACATACCTTTCTTACCTTCCTTGAATGCTCCAAGAGATTTCTTCATTTGGATTACTTGGCTTGTGCTCAAGATATCTTTGGAAAATAGAGTTATGTCACTCCTTCTCCCCTTGGTACCATGGTAACATGAGATGATACCACTTTAACTAATGCATTTATATTCCATAAATATAAATTCAATTCTTTATTTATGTATCTTTTTATCCATTTATCGAATTTTGAATAAAAAACATTTTATGACAAACTACACTTAATTCCATATACAATGGAAAAAAACTACTTCTATTTTCTTAAAACTAGTTAGGGGGAAACACTTGATGATCCAACTTTCCATTATTTTCAATTTCTATTCACTTGTAAAATTATTACACACACACACACATTTAAATTAAGTGATAAACTACATGATATATTAATTTCCTCTAAATGGTTTTTTATATATGTCAAAGTGGGTTTACATCAACATTGTAGAACATCTATCCATACACAATGTATAATTCAAATCAGAATAGATTTACCCAAAAAAATAGTAAAAACATACCTAACTACAATTCATCAAACAATCGTATTGAGGCAAGATCTAATTCTTATATGTTATTTCACTACATAAACAATTGATAGTTTTGTAATATGAAGACTCCAAATGATATTATGTTTTTCAAATCAAATGTGTGACTTCTGCTTATCACTCTTAACCTTTTAATAAAACTTACGTCACTCATACGTATAACTTCCACTTATCCTATATGAACTAATTCACTTATATATATATATATATATATATATATATATATATATATATATATATATATATATATATATATATATATATATATATATATATATATATATATATATATATATATATATATATATATATATATACACACACACACATACTTATTGAATTCAAAATAGGACCTTATTAGTGTGCAAGATGACACACAAAGAGTAGGAAATTTGATAAAAGAAGTAGCAACATTAGGTAAAATAAAGGGAAGGATCAAAGGACCCAGAAGAACATGAGACTAGGAACATGGTGGTATGCTTCTGGTCAAAATATGATTATATTTTTATATCCATATTCAACCATGAGTGTGGTACTATACTTTAGGTTAAATCCAATAAACAAGATAAAACATAGGGGGAACAAGGAAAACTTTGAAGAAGAGATAAAATAAGAAGAAACATATGAAAATGGGGCCAAAATGCATAAGAATCCTAAGCCCCTATATATCTATATGGAGGGTGAGGTGCTAGTCCCATATATAATGGATATGGGGTCTCACTTTAGGTGCCCCTATCCCTATCTATATAGGCATGTCATTGTTTCATCCACCCTCCTCTCTATATGGAGGATATAGTCACCCTTACCATATATAGTAGATATATAGGAGGTCAAGGGCCTAAAGACATATATTTTTATGGAAAGGGAAGGGATAATGGGCACTCAACTGAATTCAAGGACTCCACATCATAAAGAGAGGGTTAATGCAAAATGACATCTTAAACTACCCCCTAATCTAAAATTTGGTGTCTACATAATGCCTCACTTTGCTTTGCTTTGTGTGTGTGCATGAAGATATAAAAGTAAAACAAACAAGTGTACCTATTGAGATTGTAGAATATATTATGGTTTAAACCTATATGAGTTCTCAAATTCAATTTAGGAAATGATAATGATATAAAATTCAAAAGGAAAAGAGAGGTTAAATTATCTCAAAGTATATCTCCTATAACCTTTAAATAAAAAATAACCTTGTACTCCTCAAAATCAACATAAGTGCCATGACTTCCACTATGAAAATTCATAGAAATATTGGAATAAACATCCACACTTATGTATCTATAATATGAAACCTATGTACCTTAAAAATTAGTGGAAATAGTTACAATCAAATCAATGTATATATAAATCCATAATCAAGGTACCTTTGAAATCAATGAGAGAAAATGTAAATAAGAGTGAATACATTTGGTTGTGTGGAAACTATTAAGTCATCTCTATGAAATCCATATCTTAGATTATGTATTTTCTCTGATTGTGTGTCTCTTTGATAATACCAAGTAAAATATGTTATATAACACTCTGTGATTGATTCCAAATGTTGGATCAAGGATAAGTATGTCATATAAAACTATGTGATTGTTATGTATCATATTGTTATTGAAAATAGAATAAACAGATCATATGCCCCCATTTTGAGGTGTGGTATGAACCTATGAATCACATATCTTAAAATAAATGGATTATTCATACCATGTGTAAAATAGGAAAATGAAGCACTGATACGTATCATAGTATGATGTCTTTGTGAAATCATGTATATATAAATAACTTTGGCATAATCATAAAAATATATCATCATTAAAATGTTTATTTATAAAGGACTTAGACCTATGTGTGTTTAGGTCTAAATCATATAAATAATATGTCATCATGAAATTACCTATGTAATAGGCAACTTGACTCATTTGTATCTTAGTCTTAGCAATGCAAGAAAAGTTATTAGAGGTTGGCCCTATATGGGGAAGGTATAATTAATGTAAGCACAATAGTAATATCTTTCCTCTATGTGGGAAAGATATAGTCAATGCATATGTACATGTATTAAGGGATGACCCAATATGGGCAAGATGTAATCAATGAAGCACGAAAGTAATATGCCCAAATGTAGTGTAGCAATAAATATATCAAAAAACACATATGCATGGAACCTTAATCTAATGGATGCATATTGGGAACCATGGAAAAATATTAAAGTAAACATATATCTAATCAAGGAACATTACGTATGTTATAGATCATGGAATTGATCATATAACAACATTGAGTAAATAGAGCAAGCAAGGAAAATGCACCAAAAACATAGGAAGTATTCCACACTTAGAGTAAATAGATAAAGTAATTTTAAACACATGCATTCAATTTCACATAAATAAAACAAACATAAGCATGGGATAAAATCATAAAATGAAAGCATCCATCATAATAAAGACAAGAGAGGCACACCAAACAACAAACATATGAATCTAAGCTATTGAGTAGAGGGACAAATCCGAAATGATAAATATGTGTTTAACCATAAATTTAAAATGTTTGATATCATCTAGGGTTAATAATATAGAAATGATTAAGCAAAAGGATGATAAACATATCTATAGTAGTCCAATTAATTTGAGAACTCAAATAAATAATTTTTTGAATTTAAATATTGAGATATGCCAAAAATAAAAGTAAAACTATTGGTAGTGTTGGTTGAATATTTTGTCGATCAACGTACTAATAAACAAAATAGGTCTGATCAGCTAAAGCAAGAAGATTAGTCATCCAAATGTGTAGTTTTACCACATCAGAAAGACACTGATCTCTCCTCTCATTAAGGGGAGGTTCCCTGTAGGTATGCTATATATATATACAAGCAGAAAATAATACTCATGGGTAGGACAAACCATCCATCTCTCTTTATTTAGAGATGATGTGCGTGGATCAAAGGAAAAACTTAGGGGAAATGACAGATAGTACTCCTCTTCTTTTAGAAGTACTATTCAACAAACCACAAGAATACTCCTATCAGTAACAACAAAATGTAGCAAAGGACATGATAACCAACAAATCAAGATGCAGCACAAAGTCTTCACCTGGATTGCTCAAGAGTAGATATGAAGGACAATGAGGGCACAAAGTCACCTCAAGGTCCTTTACATAGAAATAAAAAGAACACACACTAAAGGCAATTATGGGGGCCCAAAGTCTCTCCATAGTTGACTCTTTAGGACACCTTCTTGACTGCTGTCACTAATTTTGCTTGTTGAATTAAAGGAACATAAGATATATTGAATAAAAAGACATAAGAAAAATTTCCTCAATAACAAAGATATTACAGCACAAAGTCTAAAAAACCACTTGATTTCTTATTCCAGTAACAAAATATGGTTAGCAATCTGAGCTCAAAGTCTCAGTAATGCCTTACAATTTGGGCAGAGTTTCGTTCTAATTGTCCAAAAAAAAGATCCTTATTACAATAGAAGAAAGTCCCTTATATAGCCTCTTCAAGAAGGAGTTGGGAACAATCAATACATCATTTTGCATTGGAATCTATTAAGAAGACATGCTGGAACTTAGGGGCGCTTTACCCATTTGATTTTATCAATGCAAGGAAATAAGTCACGCTTATTGAAAGTTTGCAACTTTCAATGTCCACTTGGCAATCTAATCTTATCTTCATCGTTCCTCCTTGTCTGATTAATTGAATCAGGTCTTGGAAATAGTTTACTATTCTTGTTCCTTCTCTGCTTTCTGCTGGTCTTGGATTTGAAATCTGTGAATGTATTTTGATCTGTATGTCTATATATTTAAAGGATCAATGGCTAATTCACTGTGTTGAATTTGACATTTTCAGGTGCATCATTCCTTTGTCCTTTTGGGCCTTAAGAAATGACCCATTTTGAGTCAGGAAGAGCCTCCCACAAGGGTATCTACCCTTCAGACAGTCTTTGAATGGCCTTCAGGCTTCTTTGAGAAACTCTTTAAACTTTGGTGATGAACCAACTGTTGAATCATTCCATTAAACTAAATGTTTGAACCATTCTGTTGAACCAAGACTTTGAACCATGTGTTTGAACTAACCGTCGAACCAAGGATTTGAACTTTTTCATTGAACCAAGACGTTGAACCAAATTTTAGTTTAATGGTTCAAACAAAGCTTTGAATTGATTGATGAACTATTTGATTGAACCAAAGAATGAATCAAAGTGTTGAAGCTGAGTGGATGAACCAAATGTTGAAACAAAGTGTTGAACTGCTTGATTGAACCATTTGACATTGAACCAAAAGATGAATCAAATGTTGAACCTACTACTGATGCTTGCTGATGGAAATAACTCTTTGAACTAAGGTGAGGAACCAATTCTAAAAATGACCAATTGTTAGAAACTGAATCTTTTGATTGAACCCACCTGCAGAAGTCGTGAAGCCCAAGTAACTTGAAGAAATGAGCCTGTTTGTAGTCTATAGATTTCTAAAAAGCTTGAAAAATGAGGAATTTGAATTCCCAAGACAAAATTTGGAAAGAGAAGAGATAATTTTGGTCTGTAAGACCAAAATAATTCAAATGTTGTCCCAAAAATAGCTGATATTTTAAGGGGACAACAGCTGGCTCTAATTGGGAAACTTCTGTCAATTACAAAAAGAATTGAAAAGAGTAGAATCCAGAATCTCCATTGTCTTCATTTGTACCATTGGGCTTCAGAGTCATGCTACCCAAAAATGAAAGGCATCAAAAATAAAATAAATAAAACAAAACAAAATTAAAACTGTACAAATATACATATATATAGAGGTAATGATCTGATACTTCAAAAATTGAAGTGTTTCAGATGCTGCCCATTATGGGGTAGAGAAAAGAGTGTGCCATCTTGGTATTTCAATAGAAAGTTGTTTTCACCAATGTACTAATGAATTATAAATGGGCCTCTCCAAAGGGAGTCAAACTTTCCATGCATCCCCTTTGGTTCTCTTCTTTTGTCCCACAGCAGGACTTGATCCCCAATCTGGAAATCACGATTTTTGGCCTTCTGATCAAAGAGTTTCTTTACCAGAGTTTGATGAGCAGCAATTATATCCACCACCATGGTTCTCTATTCTTCTAGCTAAGTTAGGCACATGATTCTTTTGTCAAGAGAACTCTCATATGTCTGATCTTCAATGGCCTTCACCAATTTCAAGGCTGGTAACTCTAAGGTGATTGATATCTCAGCATTAATACCATAAAGAAGTTGAAAAGGAGACATACCAAATTGCCCTCTTTGGTGTGATCCTATCTGCCCATAGAGCATCAATCAATGCTTTATGCCATGTCCTTTGATTATCATCTGCTAGCTTTTTGATAATAGTTACCAAATTCTTATTACTGGACTCAGCTTGTCCATTCCCTTGTGGAAAATAATTAGAAGAATGAGAGTGTGTAATTCCATAATGAAAATAGAATTGTGCAATCTCTTTAGAGGTGAAACAAGCTACATTATCAGTAATAATTTTGAGTGGAACTCCAAACCTGAAATGATATTTTCTTTGAAGAAGTTGCATACAACTTCTGAAATAACATGCTTAGTTAGGATTGCTTCTACCCACTTGGTGAAATAATCAGTTGCTGTAAGGACATAATCATGTCCAACAATTGAAGATGGGTTTATTGTCCCAATAAAATCAAGTCCCCATTGCTGGAAAGGTTGCTCTATGATTACTACCTTGAGAGGTAGGGCAGCCAACTTAGGTCTTCTAATAAATTGCTGATAGAGTTCACATTTTATCACCCACTTATGTGCATCTTAGAAAAGAGTTGGCCAGTAATACCTGGCTCGCAGAATCTTGTGAGTAGTCACAGAAGCTAAAAAATGTCCTCCACAAGCCAGATTGTGAAAAGATTTCAAAAGCTGGGTTTGCTTCTCCTTGTCTACATAGCGAAGGAATACTCCATCTATGCTTCTCTTGTATAGGCTGTTATCCCAAAGGATAAAATTGGCATATTTTAACCTAATAGTCCTTTCTTTGTAAGAAAAATGAGCAGGACATTCACCATAAGTCAGAAAATAGGCAATACCTGAGTACCATTCATTGGTAGTGGATACAAAAAAGACTGTTAGAGTATTTTCCACTTCAGCTTCTTCATGCTGTGTATCTTCTGGCTTATTGTTAGCCATCAATTGGCATAGGCCTTTACCTCTGACCAGCTTTGTTAGCTTGATATCCAGATCAAATTCTTCAATCTTTGCAATCCAATTACCTCTCTTTGTGCCAAACTCCTGCTGAGTTAATATAGACTTGACTGTAGTGTCAGGAACTAAGGCAATAGTATGTGAATTCAGAATATAGAAGCGGAAATGTTTGATTGCTTTTACTAATGCATAGGCATGCTTCTTTATATTTGAATACTTCATTTCATGGGTTTTGAGAGGGAAACTCATGAAAGAGATGGGGGATTTCATACCTTCTTTGTCCTGTTAAACAAGAATTACTGAAAGAGTATGCTCAGATGCATAGCTGTATATGATGAAATATTTGTGGTAATCTAGATAAACCAAAGTAGGGGCGTGAGCAATGGCAGTCTTGATATCTTGAAACACTGATTTGTCTTCTTTAGTCTAGCTAAAGACAATCTTTCTTTTCATCATGTTCACAATATGTCTAGTCTTCTCAGCAAATTTGGAGATGAATCTCTATAAGAAATTCACCTTTTCGAAGAAAGAATGAACAACATTCTTATTTGTAGTTATATTAAGCTCTTGAATAGACTTGACTTTGTCTGAGTCAATCTTTATGCCTTCTTTGGACATAATGTGTTCAAGGAGTTTCTCCTCTATTACTCCAAAAATAGACTTTTTAGGATTTAAGTAAATACCATTATGGCGGTAGTGCTCCAACACTTGTTGTAGGTGGCATACATGATCAAATCAACGCTTTGAAAAGATAGTCAAATCATCAAGGTATACCACTATGAATTTATCAATCTCATCTTTGAAAGCCAAATTCATAGCTCTCTAAAAAGTAGCACCAACATTTATTAGACTAAAAGACATTCTCCTATAGGCAAATGTACCCCAAGGTATGGTGAATGCAGTCTTGTGTTGGTCTGTTTCACCAACTTCAACTTGATTATAACTTGAGAAGCCATCCAACATTGATAACATCTCTGCACCTGTCACTGTTTGAAACACTTGATCCATAATTGGCAAAGGATAATTATCCTTTAAAGATGCTTGATTCAGATTTTTGAAATCTACACAAATGTGAATTTTGCCATTCTTCTTCCTTATAGGCACTATGTTTGCAATCCATGTAGAATGATGGATTGGAAAGATGATTCTAGCATTTAACATCTTTTGTATCTCAGACAGAATAGTACCTGATATTTTTGGATTATACTGTCTTGATTTTTGCTTGTATGGCATTGAGTTAGCCTTGAGAGGAATGTTATGGTGGATTTCATTTGGTCTGAGAGACTTCAAGTCTTCATAAGAATATGCTAAGACATCCATGTATTGATAGAGTAAAGAAGTGAACTTGAATCTTTCTTTAAGGGTGCAACACTTACCAATATTGATCATCTTGAGATTTTCTTTAGTAGACAGATTCACTTGATCAAATCTTTGAGAGAAACTCGAGTCTGTTTGCTATTGTTTAATGAATCTATCATGTTTGTCAAATGGCTTTTCAAGAGAAACCAGGCCTTTGGGAATTTTTTTCCTTTCAGTTGCAATAATTCTTCATTTATATCTAAGCTGAATTCAGACACAGATTCATTCTTCTGAGGTTCGCTGCCTTCAAAACATAGCTGTTCAAAATTATCTTTTAATTTCAAGAAGGCAATGATTTGATGATCATCATTAAACACTTTCCAATAATTAGCATTGTCAGGAACACTTAGCCTATAAACTAGCTCAATGGTATACCTGTCTTCTTTGAAATCTGAATGAGGAACTAAGAGAGTTCCTAAAACAACAAGTGCATCAGCTCTGTCATTAAACTCTCTAGGTATGAATAAAATGTTGAAAGCATCAAAACTTTCAATTTGGTCCCAAACCAAGTTACGGTAGTGGCGTAATCTTTTATTCTTAGTTTGGTATAAATTCCTCACTTGGAAAACTAATAATTCAACATCTCCTTTGGCATGAAGAAATTTAATGCCTTTTTTTTAGCAGCCTTCATGCCCAGTAACAAAGATTCATATTCAGCTGTATTATTAGTGTTGCTAAACTGTAATTTGTAAGATGAAGGGAACATATCTCCTTGAGGAGATATCAAAACAATCCCAGCCCCTGAACTGGTAGAAGAACAACTGCGATCAAATTCTAAAGTCCATATTCCATCTGATACTGACTTTTCTTTAGACTTTCCTTCATCAAAAATGGAGAATCCTTCTTGATCTGTGCTAAAACTTACCATTTTTTTTACTATTCTTGTTAAACTAATTTCTGAGTTGATACTTTTAGGTGTTTCATACACTTCATCTATAGATAGAAAATAATTACCCGTACCTGTGGATTCAAAAAGAATTTGAGCTTCAGGGGTTGATGTTTGAGTGACCACAAATTTTGCTTCCTTTTTAGGAAGCAATCTCTTCATCATGCCTTGGATAGGGATCCTTGCCTTAGATAGATCCATGCTTAATTCTCCTCCCACATCCTTTCAAAAAATTTGTCCAAGCAAAATTCCATAAGATGCTGGGACATCAGCCACCAAGACAGTCATCTTGATTCTCTTGGCTGGGAAGGCTGCAAATGCAAATTAGGCATCTTTGATTTGTCCCAACAATGGTACTTGCTTATTCTCCATGGAGAAACATCTCTCAAATGTCTTGGTTAGTGTGAGACCAAGAGATTCAGCCACTTTAGTAGGCATGACATTATCTGAAGCTCTAGAATCAATGATGTAATTATTCAGCTTATATCTATTTGTGACATAAAAAGGTTCAATCCTACCAGGAGCAACAGGGGGAGTGATGACAAGTTTGTTCCTAGTGGGTACATTTCTGGCAGCATCATGTGTCACCTTGGGGATTATTCCTTTAATAGGGATGTTTTGATTTTTAACACATTGAACTAGTCAATCTAACTACTCGAGATGGGATTGCAAAAATTCAAATTCAGACATTTGAATTTTGATTCTCTTTATATGGTCAATGATATCAAATGTCTGGAATGAGCTAAGAGCAAAGGATGGGAGTTCATCCTTTTGATTTTTAAAAGTGGAGGATTGGACTGTGAAATTGAAGTAGAAGGCATAGGGGTATTTGGGGTACTTACCTTTCTTGAAACCATCGAGTCCTTTGGCTGGAAAGGAAGAGTGGATCCCCGCTTAGTAATTGAAACTACTGATCGAGATCACTCCTCTGCTTTCTCTTTATCAACTTGTTGAGTTGATTGATTTTTAAACTAGGTGAATACAACATATGACCCCTCAGCTACATGGCCTTCACTTTTAAGTTCATCTTGATAATTCAAGAAACCAATATAGGAGTTGCTAGCTAATTCTTCTTCTTCTTCAGTGAAGAAATTAACATCATCTTCAAGATTTAACTTGGACTAGAATGAAAAATTTTCTTCAGCTTCAAGATATCCCATTACTGAGTTATTTGGAGGTGCTTCAAGGGTGAGATTCTTCTGTGGGGAAGGAAGGTAATTTTGCTGTCCTTGATTCTTAGCAACATTGCCTTGGTACGCCTGATTCTAGAAATTCCTCCTGGGCATATTTATGTATGCAGGAGTAGATGACATCCCTTGTGCCATTTTCTTTCTTAGAGCTAACATTTCATTTACTAGCTTTTGTACCATTGGGTTAGTAGTGATTGCAGGGGAGTACCTAGAAGATGAAGAGGATTTACCTTTATTAAGGTCTCTCCTTATCTTTCCTACCAAGATAAGGTCATTTTCTACCTTAGTAGCCAAATCTTGGGCAACAACAAGGTCTACGTGTTTGGATCATCTCAGCAAGAAACTCACTGCAGGCAGTTGTGAGTTGATGAAGAAGCATTTGAGGTTTTGAGGTGTCGACTGGGTGGCTAGGGGAATCTTGTGCCTTAGCTTATCAAACTTGGCAATAAAATCCCTCATAGGCTCATGAGGCTCTTTCTTCATTTGAGTAAGCTGAGCCAACAAGGCATGTGCATCTTCTACAAGCTTGAACTTGGCTTCAAATTTATCTTTCAAAGTGTCCCAATCAGTTACTGACCCAACCTACAAGTGGTAAAACTAGTCAGCAACAGTGCCTTGTAGTATCTCCATGAATAGCCTGACCGCTATATCTTCAAATTCCACCCCTCTTACCCTGCAAGCTATGCTGAATGTTGCAATGTGTTCATCAGGATGAACCTTCCCATCACCAAAGAATTTAGGAAAATTCTTCCTTGAATTGCGTATAAGCTCATGTAGAGGTGGAGTCAAATTTAGGGGACCAAAAGAATTACCCCAAGGTCCTTTAGCCATGATTTGATTATGCAAAAGTGGGATCACTAATCTAGGTGGAGTGTGGGTAGGCAAAACTCGACCAATAGTTTATTCAAGGTGAAATTATGGAGGAAGCAACTCAAAATTATTCTGCTGTGCCAACTCAAAAGTAAGGTCTATAACACCTTGGGATTTATGACCTTTGGTATATCGTGAAGTTGCCAGATTGCAGAACAAAAATTGAAAAAGAGCAGGATCTACTTTAGCTTGAAGTTTGAGACTTGAAAATGTGTGCTCTTTCCCCAACAGAGTCACCAAAAAATATTGGTTGAATATTTTGTTGATCAACGTACTGATAAACAAAATAGGTCTAATCAGCTAAAGCAGGAAGATTAGTCATCCAAATGTGTAGTTTTACCACATCAAAAAGACACTGATCTCTCCTCTCATCAAGGGGAGGTTCCCTGTAGGTATGCTATATATATATATGTATAAGTAGAAAATAATACTCATGGGTAGGACAAACCATCCATCTCTCTTTCTTCAGAGATGATGTGCACGGATCAAAGGAAAAACTCAGGGCAAATGACAGATAGTACTCCTCTTCTTTCAAAAGTACTATTCAACAAACCACAAGAAAACTCCTATCAGTAACAAAAAAATGTAGCAAAGGACGTGATAACCAACAAATCAAGATGTAACACAAAGTCTTCACTTGGATTGCTTAAGAGTAAGATACGAAAGACAATGAGGGCACAAAGTTGCCTCAAGGTCCTTTACACAAAAATGAAAAAAACACACACTAAAGGCAATTATGGGGGCACAAAGTCTCTCCACAATTGACTCTTTAAGACACTTTCTTGACTGCTATCACTAATTTTTCTTGTTAAATTAAAGGAACAAAAGATATATTGAAGAAAAAGACATAAGAACAATTTCCTCAATAACAAAGATATTACAGCACAAAGTCTGAAAAACCACTTGCGTTCTTATTCCAATAACAAAATATGGTTAGCAATCTGAGCTCAAAGTCTCAGTAATGCCTTACAATTTGGGCAGAGTTTCATTCTAATTATCCAAAAAAAAGATCCTTATTACAATAGAAGAAAGTCCCTTATATAGCCTCTTCAAGAAGGACTTGGGAACAATCAATACATCATTTTGCATTGGAATCTGTTAAGAAGACATGCTAGAACTTAGGGGCGCTTTACCCATTTGATTTTATCAATGCAAGAAAATAAGTCACGCTTATTGAAAGTTTGAAACTTTCAATGTCCACTTGGCTATCTGATCTTATCTTCATCGTTCCTCCTTGTCCGATTAATTGAATCGGGTCTTGGATTTAGTTTACTGTTCTTGTTCCTTCTCTGCTTTCTGCTGGTCTTGGCTTTGAAATCTATGAATGTATTCTGATCTATATGTCTATATGTTTAAAGGATCAATGACTAATTCACTGTGTTGAATTTGATGTTTTTGGGCACGTCATTCCTTTGTATTCTTTCGGCTTTTCTATTTGGCACTTTTTCAGATTGAACTTGTCCTTTCGAGCCTTAAGAAATGACCCATTTTGAGTTGAGAAGAGCCTCCTGCAAGGGTATCTACCCTTCAGGTAGTCTTTGAATGGCCTTCAGGCTTCTTTGGGAAACTCTTTGAACTTTGGCAATGAACCAACTGTTGAATCATTCCATTGAACCAAATGTTTGATCCATTCCATTGAACCAAGACTTTGAACCATGTGTTTGAACTAACCATCGAACCAAGGCTTTAAACCTTTTCATTGAACCAAGATGTTGAACCAAATTTTGGTTCAATGGTTCAAACAAAGCTTTGAACCGACTGACAAACTGTTTGATTGAACCAAAGAATGAATCAAAGCGCTGAAGCTGAGTGGATGAACCAAATGTTGAAACAAAGTGTTGAACTGCTTGATTGAACCTACCTTTGAACCATTTGACATTGAACCAAAAGATGAACCAAACATTAAATCTGCTGCTGATGATTGTCGATGGAAATAACTCTTTGAACTAAGGTGATGAACCAATTCCAAAAATGAACAATTGATAGAAACTGATTCTTTTGGTTGAACCCACCTGCAGAAGTCGTGAAGCCCATTAAACTTGAAGAAATGAGCCTGTTTACAGTCTATAGATTTTTGAAAAGCTTGAAAAATGAGGAATTTGAATGCCCAAGACAAAATTTGGAAAGGAAAGAGATAATTTTGGTCTATAGGACCAAAATAATTTAAATGTTGTCCCAAAAATAGCTGATATTTTTAGGGGACAACAGGTTGATATTATAATAATCTAAAATAAGATTACTTGGTTTACTATGCACATGTCAATCTAGGCTGAAACAAGCTAGAAGTGAACTAGATTATGATTCTATAATAGTCATCAGATTTGAGAAGTTTGCATTATGTGGCCTCAGACACTTACATCATATCCTTATAGTTTCATCAATAATGGTGTTTAAGTTAGATGCATGAGCCTATTATAGAATATTTATTGGATATAGATGTGACCATCTAGATCCTTCTAGGTTTTTTATTTCCATTCTTTGTATGTGTTCAGATTACACGCATAGGATATCACTCTTTGTCAAATGATCAAACCCTAGCTTACTCACCCTCAGAGTGACTATGGGAAAATTTGTTAGTGGGCACATGGCATTGAGTTTCCCTAAGGACCCCTCTATCAAAGGATGATGCCTACATATCCAATACTCTGAAGAGGGCCTCAAAGTTATGTAGTTTTCCCCTACATGTTGGATTTTGTGTGCATAATGGTGCAATGTGTAGTAAGTAATTACATAGAGTGACCTAGCTTATAACTAGGAAAATATGGCTCATGGGATGCTCCTTCAATACTTCAGACCTATGAGGATAATAATTATATGACTGATATGAAAATAGGGATGAATATGGTAGATTCACTCACTTGAATGCTTGATTGAGTGCTATTGGTAATTTGCCTTGTGATTTTCTAGTATTTTCTAGGTGAGGAATGAATGAGGGTTGATTATATATATATCCATTTTGAACATATCTTACACTAAAGCACTTAGTCTAACCTTTAGGATAAGTTTCATTTTCAAATTGGATGATGTTTGGGCACTAAACACTTAGTTTGAAAATAGACACTATGATCGATGTAGGCATTAGACTAAGACACAAGTGTTTGAGAATCTAGAAAATAGGTATAGGTATAAAAATTACAAAGAGTGATCATAATTAGGTTTATATACTTTTACATAGTATAGAAGGCATGATCATCATAATAATAGTGGTTGAACTAAGAGATAATTAATTTGGCACAAAGAGATAGTGAAAATGAGCCTTTCGATAACAAGAAGGTCTTATAATTGAAGGGTACAACCATGATAGGTATATTCTAAGTATATAAGATTGAGGTGATAGATAATTTATATTTAGTGTCTATAGAATGTAAATAAAACATATCAAGAAATATACATAAAACTAATCATGTCAATGTGTATGATGTACAAGATGTAGGGGAAATGTATGCCCATATTGTTGGCGTGAGTTTTGGCACACACCAAGGTGTAGGAGGAAGAAAGAGATGAAAGGATAAACCTATGACTATTCCCCATTCCCTTATGCCTCTCCTAAAATAAATTGGGCTTGGATTTAGCTTCCCCAAGGTCTTTTTTATCGGGTCTTAGTGTACTAAATTACTCAAGTAACCAATGCAAGTTGTTCCATTTAAGGGGCCCATTTGGAATACACTTCAAGCCTTATGAAATAAAATCATTCTCTTATAACTAGAATAAAAAAATCATTTATATTTATGAATGAACTCATTACTTTACACTTGTCTTTAGTCTATTATATTTAATAATGCATTAAATAAGACAAGTAGGGTTCATGTGATCTAGATGAAACTTGTAAGCACAACTTCTAGCTTTCAGATTAATCTACCTAATATAACATAAGTATAAAAGAAATATAAAAAGAGAGAGAGAGTAGGGAGAAATAAAATATGATCCCACTTTGTAGACAGGATAGTTCTATCCCTATTGATTAGACCAATCCCTTGAGAAACCCATTTGTATTTGGCCAGTATAACACAACCATAAGATAGAGATGGTGAAGGATTTTAAGGATGACGTAGTTATGTAGAAGAGGGAAACAAAGTCACCATATACATGTGAAAATAATTAATGTCCCTCAAAAATACTTAAAATATATATATATTTCATGAATCATAAATTTAGGAATCATCAATACTCAAGCAAGTTACAGAAGTGTCTTCAAATAGCCTCAACTCATGTAAAAGGGCAAATCTAATTAAGAAAATAGAAAATTGTAGAAAAATGGTCTATCCCTATACTATAACATATAATAATAAATGGAATAACCTTTATTACAATGGATAACTTGTATTTTATAGGTAAAACAAACCTGTGGAGTCTTTAATTAGCCCACTCTAGGGGTGGTTACAAGCATTTAATGGGATCAATCCATTTGAAATTTGAATCCTTGAAGATCTTGCTCAATATTGAGAAAATAATGATTAGGACCACACCAACTTATTTTTGAATCGAACTTAGGCATATCTAGTTGTTCTAACACTCATCAAAGGATTTAGTTGGCCCTAATCTATACAACATTGGTCATGCCTAATTAAGACAAAGTTTTGTATCTCATGCTCTTCAAATTAAATTTTTATAGCCAAAAATTATTGAGATCCATAAGAACACCTAATTGGTCATGCTTTACACTTTAATGATTATGCCTAATTAAGGAATTTCTTTGTCCTTCTATGGATTTGCCTACTTGATCCTGATGTACATGCCATCACCTAGCCAAATAAACTATCTAAATGACCTCAAAATCTACATCCCATGATCACTCTACCACTAAAAGGCAAGATATAACTTGATTACACATATAAGATTAGGCTTGCTATCTAATTTTTGGATCTAGATGGCTCAGATAGGAAAGATGACCATCATATTCAAGCTCAAATCCTTTTCATATAATTCCATGTATCTCCATTAGGAAAATTGTGCCACATGGTGAATTCTCACTACTCATATAGCTATCATGTATTTCATATTTCAATTCCTTGATACATGGTGGTATTTTACTTACGCCTTTCTTGGTTGATGTTCTAGATCATCTTGGATTAGTCTTTGGTTCTAATGAGATGAGATTTTGACAAGCCTCATCATCTCATTCATTTAGGGCTCTATGGATCCTGGCTCAATTTTAAATGTGTCCCAACTACTCTAGAGGCTCAATATTTTGGCACATGGACTCATCTTAGGCACTCACTCAATAACCCATCCATATAACTACTATGATAAACCCAGGTGCACAAATAAGTAGGATGTTTCTAAGTGGAAATATCCCATTTACCCAAAGATTTTAATGCCTATATACCATGTACTAAACATCCCAAGGGTTTGGGGAGATAGTATCATGCCATATGGTGTCATCCCAAGTGTTAAGAGGATCATTGGGTAGGTTCTTTATTCTAGGCACTCAGAGAAGCATAGAAGTGAGGTCCTACTAAGTGGTAGTTCCTCATTTATTTTGGACCTATAACAAAGAGAACTAGATGTTAGAATTTTGATTTTTAAAATTTAAACAAAAATGGCTAAGTTCATAAATTTCAAAAGAAAAGTGATAAATCTCATGAAATTAGCAAAGAAAAAGGGGGCCTCTATGCCAAATACCCAGCCAATTTAGTCCACTAATAAATATAAATGACTAAATTTCAAAATAAAATAATACAAATACATAGCCAATTTTATCATGAAAGGGCTAATATAGACTAGAACTAAGAATCTAAAGTAGATTAGGACATACAACCTTGAAGTCAAGATGATCTAAAATCCAAACATAACGACTAAGACTTGAAAATTCAACAATATAAACCATTAGCCAATTATCCTAAAAGGCACTCATAAATGACCCAAAAGCCAAGAAGTAGGTAAATTAAGCATGATGAAATTAAGAAGTACCTAACAAATACAAAATTCCAAGGTTAGATTCACCTAAAAAAGGAAAACTTAAAGCATTCTAGAATAGGCTTAAAGTGACCAATATTCAATAGACTTAAGAAAATTTAAAAAATTTAGCTCAAAGAGAATGCATTCAAATTTTTTTAGTCTTGACAAGTTGGACAACCATCAAATTTAAGCTTAGTGAATGTTGACTAGGATGTCAATGCACAGTCTCCTTGGCAGGGTTGTGTTATGTGACAACCATCTACTCATTTTCTACCTAATTGATAGTCCACCTAGGTTTTTGGCCTCTACATACTTGGTGAGGAAAGATATTAACACTTGTCAAGGTCTCACTTATATTGGGCCTCACCAAAGGATTGGAAACATATGAACCATCCTAGGGAGTAAGAGAACAAGATCATGCCATATGGCACAATCCTAAGCATCTAGGAGCTTGATTATTTATTAGAAGTATATGAACTATCATAGGGATAAGATGATTTGGGATTACACCACGTGGCATGATATCATACATCTAGAAGGTTGAATGCCTATCTTGAAAGTTTTAAAGGGTCCATGGAAGCAAAGAAGTGGGGTCAGACCATGTGTTTTCATCCTAGGCATCCAAAAGATCTACAAAGCGACCAAGTCTTGTTGAGACCCATGGAAGTGAGTGAGTGATAATTGGTAACTCCTCATTTACTCAAGGGCTTGTGGGAGAAGATTCAACCATTAGTCTACAAAAAATATAAAATATAATAGTTGTTATAACTTTGAATTTAAAATTTCATAAAAATGACTAAGGCAATAGGCCAAAATAAAGGTAATGTAAAATGAGATTATTGAATAAAGATAAGCATTTTTTTGAATTTGAAGCCAATTTTGTCTAAAGCTTAGAAAATGACCAAGTATGAAAACATAACAACATAAAGACTTATCCAGCTTACCTTGGAACTAAGGAATATTGGACCAAATTGTCAATAGAAAGGTTAATAAAACTCTGAAATAGTTAGATAACTTGTACAAATCTAAGGCAAAATGGCCTAAAAACATAAATTCTAAATGTATTTCAAAACATGATCCAAGAAAGACAAAGAAATTAAATTTAATCAAATTCATATAGTTGTATCAATGAGGTCCCAATTTTAAAATCTTACAGACTAAGTTCATATAATAGACATTTAAGTTTAGACTTAGTTTAAAGAGTGAAGTAAACACAACATTATGATTTACACCTCCTAAGGAAATTTTCCAATTAGATTAACAAATAAAATAGGCCTAGAGCCCAAACTCAATTAAATCCTAAGACCAAACTCTAGATCAAAAATAGGTTCCATGATTTCATTGATAAAATTAGGGAATGTTGTGCAAACAACAACAAATGATGACTCTTCTAGAAAATACTCCTAAGTATTTTAGAATAAGGAAATAGTAAAAAAAACCCAAAATTTATGTTTAAAATAATGCAAGGAACATGAAAAAATCTAAGAAGGGATAAGATGGGAACAACTAAGCAACCAAATCCAGTATCCCCATTGACTCAATGTGAGTAAGATGATTCAATTCACCATTTCATAAGATTTGTAAGGATTAATTGATATGATTCCAACCATCAGGCTAGTGACTCCTACCTTGGAGACATTTTCATAGACATTACTCTACTACCAACCAAGTGTCTATAGCCCTGATAGAGTTGCCTCTAATCCCACTCAAGTCCTTGTTATACTACTAGTCAGGCATCTACAACCCTGGTATAGATTGCTTAAATAACCCAAAATTGGGTGTTTCTAAAATTAATTTTAGTTTTTGCTCTTCTTTCCTTTCTTTCTTTTTTATGTCTCAGTTTAGGGTTGGGAACCACTGTGGAAAACATAAAGGAAAAACTATATATTTTTCACCCTAGGTCTTCACGACATCAGGTTTACCCAAATAGATTAAAAAACCATTTAAGATATTAAATTTATGATTAGTATCAAGAGGATACCTTCAGTAGCCAATCGAATTTACTCAAACATACTAAACAAATAACACATACAACAATATAAGACTTCAAAAATGACTTAGAAGCATAATATAAAGCGACAAACAACTCAAAAAACACCCTCACATAAAATTCCACTTATGCTACCTAATCACATGTCTTTCACTTCATCACTTTTCATTGACTAATGTAGAACCACAAAGAAAAATAGTTTGAATAGACCCAATGAAAAAAGTGGTAAAATAAAATAACAAAACATACCTAAACTAAATAACGAAAAGAAAAAAGAAAAACAATCAAGGAAGGGAAAATAAGGAAGTAAAAGGAAATTATTCACATGATCATTCTAAACCATCTCAAACTTGGAAGTAGGGGTTGAGGAGATGAATTTGGATAAGCAATAAGACCTTACCCATTAGACACCTAAAATAGAAAACATTCATATTTAGGATTTTGAGAAGGTTGGTAGGAATCCCATCGAGTGAAGACATGTAATTATGTCTATGTTAGAATTTACATTGAAAAAAACTACCCCAAAAAGTCTTATTAACAATATCTTCAAGTAAATTAAGCATATTTATGTTATGAAACTCATCCATATACTTACATTCCATTAACATGAAGCATTTGGGATATAGTTTGAGATATACCTCTACCCAAACATTAAAATGTGGTGGGGAATAGGGGTGGCCATAAACACCTACCATAGTGACTTGTATACCCAACCTGGTAGATATATTTTCTTTGTGATAGCCTAATGGTGGATCCATCATTGGTTATTCTTTAACTAACATGGATAATTTGGTGGTATCCATGTTATCATTTTCATCATCTAGAAGATGTAGACTTGGTTATTCCCAAATCAAGGACATTTTAGATTTATCACCAACAGTTTTAGTATATTGAGAGTTATATTGGATCAAGTGACTTTTAGCTTCAAGTCTCACTGGATTCACTCCTTCATTCAAGCCACTATTCTCATGATTTTTCACTTCAAACTTGACTGTGTCTGCTAGTGAGTGGATCTCATGGCTATTATAGTCTAATTATATAGGGTGCTTCAAAGAGTCCAATCCTTAAAATATAAAGAAAACCACTTGGATATCTTATACTTCTTCTATCTCTAATGAACGAATGGGGGTCAATTTACTACCTCCAAATTCCTGATCTTTTAGATTCAATTTCCCAAATATAGGATTATCAATATATGATATGGATATTTTAGATGCATATCATGCATATTCTTCATCCATACACTCCAACTCTTCTTGTCCATATTCAGGGTAACTACAAGAAGGGTTTGATTATTCCTCTTATGCACGCAACACTTTATTACTTGGATCTTTATAGGGGAACTCACTTGAGATGACTATTTCTACCTCGTCTTTAGACTCATCTTCATCACTACTCTTAGTGACTAGATCTTGCCTAATGAATGAGACATTCTTGGTCAACATAATTGCTTTAGCAGTTAACCCATCTCTACCTCCATAGAATATAGGCTATGAACTTGGGAATGTAGTGCCATAGGCTAATCCATGTGTTGCTTATGAAGTACCTCCCACAAAAAATGACACTTGATGAATAAACACAACAAAATATGCTTAATTACTAGATCAAGGCAAAACAACATGTTGATTAAAAGTTGAACAGTCATAATCACATGTATTAAAATCAATAGTAGTGTTCTAATTAATCATGGGGAAGTCAGATTAGACATATACTTGAGGCAATGTCTCATTATAAATCCCAAGTTGGTCTATAGGGTGATTTATAGGTAGATAAGTCTGAGGATTTTGGGTATAAACACCTAGCTATCTTGATGATTAGAATGGATCAACACCATATCCATGTGGCATTGATTATTGTTCAATGATGAATGCCACTTGGTAAGTTGATGCCAATAATGTGAGTGTAGATGGGGTCCTCTGAATAATCATAGTAATTAAGGTATCCAATGCTCTAAGATAAACTTCAATAGACACCACCTCTATTTTTAGGAATGTGTCTTTTAACCTCCTATACAACTAGTGAAAATGACTATTGAATGAGCTCATGGGTTCATTAGGCTCCCTAAAGGCTATAGAAAACTGATAGTACAAGGCAACATAATAAATAGGCACATTGAAATGGTTGAAAAACAAATTTTAAAAGATAGCCCATGAAGTGATGTATTCATTTGTGAAACCTATATACCAATGATAAGCATTTTCATCTAGGGAATAGGTAAATAGGTGGCAAGTCACATCCTGATATTAGATCTAGGTTCAGATAATGGCCTTTCTAAACACCTGGATGTGTTTTTTGGTTGTTTAAATCCCACCATGTTTATATTTTGAACATACTTTTTCAGGATTCTTAGGTAAGTCATGAGAAGGCCATGGAATGTTCAGAGGGTAGAAATACCAAGCCAAGCCAAGACAAGGCCATAGGTGCGTTCAAATCTTTTTGATGTGTTATTTAGGCATATAATAGGTTTTAAAGGTAGGAAATAAGGCCAAAATCAAATGTAAACATTAAATAGTATCCTATTTAGAACCTCCTAGTGCCATTCTATTGGCAAGTGTTTTAAGTATGTAATAGGATGGGGAAAGCATGAAGGATGGGCTAAAAGAATCAAAAAATAATTTCTCTAAAAATTCACTTAGTGCATGTCCTCCTGCTAGCTCCATTTCTATGGACATGCATTATGGCACACACCAATATTTAGGAGGAAGAAAGAGATGAAAGGCTCAACCTTAAAGATTCCCCCTTCCCTTTCACCACTTCTGAAAGGAAGCAGGCTTGATAGTAACCTCCCTAATGGATTGGTTATCAGGTGTTAGTGTACCATATAACTCAATTGGTGGAAGTAAGTTTTTCCTTATAAGGGGCCTATTTGGAATACAATTGAAGACTTATGAAATAAATTTGGTCTCTTATGCCTAGAACCAACTTGTTCAAATTTATCAATGAAACCCTAGATAGTTTGCACTTGTCTTTAAACTATTAGATTTAATAATGCATAAAAGAAGACAAACAAGGTTCATGCAATCTAGATGAAAATTGTAAGCACATATAACATATTTCATAATAATATACCTACTCTAACATAAGTATAAAATAATGATCAAAAGAGATAGAGAGCAGGGAGAAAGAGAAGATGAGACCACTTTGTAGATAGGATAGTTTTTGCCCTATTAAGTAGACCAATTCCTTGAGAAACTAGTCTCTATTTGGCCAATATAAGATAACCATAAAATAGATATGGTGTAGGAGTCTAAGGATAACGTAGGTACATATAAGAGGGAAAAAAAGTCACCATATACATGTGTATATAATGAATATCACTCACAAAGTTTTAATATAAAAAGATATTTCATGAAGCATGAATCTAGGATTCATCAATACTCAAGTGAGTTACATAAGTGTCCTCAAAGAACCTCAACTCATGCAAAATGGAAAATCTAACTAAAAAAGCATAAAATTGCATAAAAATAGTTTGACCCTCTACTCTAACTCTAATACTAAATGGACCATCTTTTATTTCAATGGATAACTAGTCTTTTATAGGTAATGCAAGCCTATGGAGTCTTTAATCAACCCACTATGGGGGTGGTTACTGGAATGCAATGGGATTGGTCCATTTAAAATTTGATTCCTTGAAGATCTTACTCAATCATAAGAAAATCAAGATCAAGACCATGCCATCTGACTTTTTAATTGAACTTGGGTGGTGGAAGCTAGTATAACAATCATCAAAAGACTTATTTGGCCATAATATGCACATCAAGGGTCATGCCTGATCAATATAAAGTTTTGTCTTTAATTCTCTTTGAATTAAATTTGTGTATCCAAAAATCATTGAGATCCACATGAATGCCTAGTTAATCATACTCTGCATTGCAATGATCATAATTGATTAATGCATCTATTTATCCTTTTATGGTTTATGCTTGCTTGATCATAATGTGCACACAATCACCTATCCAAATCCACTATATGAATGAATTCAAACTCTACATCCCATGATCACTATGCTATTAGAAGACAAGATATAACTTGATTGCATAGATTTTATTAGGTTTGCAATCTAATTTTTGGATGCAAACAACTCAGACAAATAAGATGACCATCAAAGTCAAGCTTTAATCCTTTTCATGGAGGTCTATGTATCTTCATTGGTAAGATCATGCCACATGATGACTTCTTGATGTTCAAGGAGCTAGTGTGTCTTTCATATGTCAGGTCCTTGATATATGGTAGTCTTTAGATTTTTTGTTACTCAATTGATCATCTATATTATCTTTGACTAGTATCTAGTTTTGGTGAGATGATATCTTGACAAGCATCATGATCTCACTTGTCTATATATCTATAAATCTTAATTAGATGTTCAATGCGTCCTTATTTCTCTAGAGCCCTAATATTTTGACATGTGGCCTCATCCTAGGTACTCACTTGATCTCAAATCTATATGACTGCTCTAGTTAACCTAGGTGCATAGAGAAGTAAGATGTTTCCATGTGGCATCATCCTATTCACTAAAGAGTCTATTACATGCATACTAAGTACTAACCATCTTGACATCCTAGGGAGACAAGATCATGCTATGTGGTGTCATCCTGGGTGTCTAAAAGATGGTTTGGCAATTTATTTTTCTAGGTGCTCAAAGAAGTGGATAAGTAAGGTCTTGATAGGTGGTATCTCCTTGTTTTTTATGGGCCTATAACAAAGGGAATTAGCTGTTAGAATTTTAATTTTAAAAATTTAAACAAAATCATTAAGTTCAAAATTTTCAAAAGAAAAGAAATAAAACTCATGAAATTGGAAAATAAAAAAGGGGACTCTACTCCAAATACTTGGCCAATTTAGTTCATTAATAAAGATAAATGACTAAAATTCAAAATGTAATAATACAAATACTTAGCCAATTTTAATCATGAAAGGGATAAAACAGACCAAAACCAAGAAGCCAAGTAGATTAAGACATACAACCTTGAAGCCATTATGATCTAAAATCCCTAAATAATGACTATGACTTGAAGATGCAAAAATATAAACCATTAACCAATTATCATGAAAGGTAACTAATAATTTGAAATTTTCAAGGTTAGATTCACCTGAGAAAGGAAAATTTAAAACATTCTAAAATAGGCTTAAAATAACCAATATTCTATAGATTTAAGCAAATTTAAGCACTTCAACTCAAAGAGAATGTGTCTTGAATATTGATTCACTTGACAGGCTAGACGACCATTAAATTTAAGCTTAGTGAATGTTGACTAGGATGTCAGTGCAAAGTTTCATTGGTAGGGTCACACCACATGACAATCATCTATTTATTTCCTACCTAAATGATTGCCCACATGGGATATTGGCCTTTATAGTCTTGGTGAGATAAGATATTAACACTTTTCAAGATCTCACTTATTTAAGGCCTTACTAAAGGCTTGGAAACATAGAAACCATATTGAATAATGAGGAAATATGATCATGCCACGTGTCATAATCTAGGGCATTCAAGAGTTAAGTTATTGATTAGAATCATGCAAACTATCTCAAGGTTGTAATGAAGTGGTATTACACTACATGGCATGATCCTATATATTTTCAAGGTTAAAGGCCTATCTTGGATGCTTGAAAGGGACTGAGGAAGTGGGGATGTAGGATTACACCATGCATTCTCATCATGAGCATCTACAAGATTCATGAAGTAACTAAGTCTTAAAGAGGCCTGGGGAAGTGAGTGAGTGTTAAGTGGTAGATCCTCGCTTACCCATGGGATTGTGGGAGAATAATCAATCGTAAGTCTATAAAAAGAATAAAATAAAATAGTCATTATAATTTTGAATTTAAATTTTCACAAAAATTACTAAGGCAATAGAATAAAATAAAGGCAATATGCAATGAGATTAATGAATAAAGACATGTATTTTAGTCCAAAGCTTAGAAAGTGACCAAGTATGAAAGCAAAACAATGTAAAGACTCAACCATCTTAACTTGGAACAAATAAATATTGGACCAAATTATCAATAAAAAAGTCAAGAAAACTTTGAAATAGTTAGGTAACTTGCACAAATATTTGCCAAAATGGCCTTAAAATGGAAATGTTAAATGTATTTCAAAAAAAGGTCCAAGAAATACCAAGACTTATTAGATTTACTTAAATTTAGATAGTTATATCAATGAGGTGCCAATTGCAAAATCTTTTAGACTAAGTGCATACAATAGACATTTTAAATTTAGACTTAGTTCAAATAATGAAGTAAATACAACATTATGACTTCCACCTCCCTTTTCCAATTAGATTAACAAATAAAATAGGCCTAGAGCCCAAACTCAATTAAACTAGAAGACTAGACTAGAGAAAAAAGAGGATCCATGATTTTAGTGATGAAATTAGGGCATGTTTTGATAGAAAAAACACATATGAAATATCAATATGATAAAGGAAACCATGAAATATTTAAGCTAAATCACTTCTAGGAGATATCTTCTAGGCTACCCCCAAGTTTAGCATGAAGGATGCCCCTATTCAACTATGAATCCATATTCACATGTATAAATATGTAGTCCATGCATCTAACTAATCAACACCATTAGTATTTTGTGTTTAGATAATGTATAACATTTAATACTAAGCAAATAATCCTAATGTATCAAGTTATCTATCCATTAAAAACCCATAGACAAGGGAAAATAAGTTTTAGAAGACACAAAAAAATTACCAAACAAGAATTCCAAAGAGAAAAATAAAAAATAAGAAATAAGGGAGGGATACCTACTACCTACAACCTCTCTCAAAACTATACACACAAAGGGGAATGTGGCCCAACCATATAATGTGTTGTCATCAAAATAAATTTCACATAGGATTTTTGGATGGGATACAACAATCAAAGGAAAGGACCACACAAAAATAATCTAGCATAGTTAAACAAAGGAATGGGATAGAATAATGACACTTGTGTACAATAATGATGACATATATGCATGTTAAATATAGTAAAAAATATAAGGATCCTCTAATCTAATAAAATATATAATATTGTACTAGATCTAACACACATACAATACATTATTCCACAAATCACTAAAATGTTTTATGAAAGGGCCATGTGTGAAGTAAGAGTTAAGGGATCTAATAAGGGAATTTCACATAGAATAGACATTCATAAGCCTAAATATATCTAAGCTATCATCAGACAATAACCAAGAGATGTAAAGTAAAGTAGTAAAAGGAAAGAAAAAAATACCATTGGGTGGCAACCATGAGGTGTCTAATTAATCATTGTAAGGGTATCATTATATGGTAACCATGAGGTGTAAATAAATGAATAAAAGGAAAGAACAAGATGCCATTTCGAACAAATCATGAGGTATATAATATAAGGGTTGTAAGAGTGTCATTAAACATAAATCATGAGGTGAAAATAAAGGAATAAAATGAAAGATAATGCCATTAGGTAGTAACCATAAGTTATTTGATCTAAGGGTTGTAAGGGTGTTACTATATAGTAGCCATGAGATGTAATTAAATGAAAAAAATGCAAAGATTGTAAACACCTAATTTTGGTAAAATATTTTTAATTATAATGTTTTATCATGTTTTGTGTATATAGATCATAGATGTGTATTAGGTTTTTATTAGCACTTTATTTTGTGTTTTATCCTCTCTATTATTCTCTATAGGGCCATGTGATCTACAAATTATTAAAGTTTTATCTCTCATCTATTTTTTTAATCTATCTTATGATCTATAAGTTTCATTTGATTGGTGATTTGTATTTTTACAGTATTAGAATAGTTATGATGTCCAGTGCCACTATATATTATTAAAGTTTTATCTCTCATCTATTTTTTTTTATCTATCTTATGATCTATAAGTTTCATTTGATTGGTGATTTGTATTTTTACAATATTAGAATAGTTATGATATTAGTTTGACGTATATCAAAACATTTGGATAATGCCCAGTGTGCTTGTTGGGCCTTTTTGGTCATTGGGTCTAATTTATCATTACTTGGTCCTTTTTTGGATTTTATATCTTTTCTCCTTGTCACCTTACATGCAAATATGTCCCTAATTTGACTTCAAAAAGTTTTTATAGACAAAGGTACCCCAAGACATTTCATAGGAACTCACATTCCATCTATCAATCATACACATGCTCACATACTTAAAAGGACTCTCACTCTCTATCTATTGAAGTATCATTATTTAATTTGTACCAAAAATAAGGATATTGAATTAGTGAAAGAGCATATAAATATTGTCTCAGTTGTATCTTGCATTTCATATCATAGGGATAAAGGATAAGAGTTCATAAACATGGTGTGACTTTTGACATACATGAGTATTAATTTAAAATATTACAAACAAAATCTACTCTAATGTAGGTAAGGGGTTGAGTGGCATAGGCCCGTTGAACTAAAACCTAATTTTTATGTCCTTTATAGGTGTACTTGGTTTGGATTAGGGTTGGATCAAAAGAGATGCAAATACAGATAATTTTGTGTATCATTATAAAAATGTGAAGAAGGTTTATAATAGGTAGTTTTTGAAAAATAAGATAATAAAATTTAAAACTATAGAGACCTACGTAATCATTATCCAAATAACTCAGCCACTATCAAGAGGATTATCACTGTTGGAGGACTCCAATTCTGGTCCTATCACTATTAAAGGGTTTTGATTCAGGTCATATTATTAGATTTTGATCTTATCCCTAGTTATTAATTTACACCATCCTTGGGCCTATTTCTAATCATCTATAATTACTATCCATATCCAAGAGAGTTTGAAATTAGGTATGCAGTATCTTAACCCCCCTTTTTAATTATCAATCATTCTAGGTACTTTAATTCTATACCCACCTATTGCACTAGGAAACTCCTATTTATTTGTATTTAACAATATTTAGGTCATATTTTCCTAGTTATCCCTATTATTTTGGCCGAACTATTTTTTTAAACACTTGTGCACCCTCCATGGTAAAACATTTTAGTTAACTTGATCCCTTTCGAATACCCAACCTTAGGGTTTCCTTTTTATCTACATTCTAGGGTTTGATTGTCCTTCTATAACATTTGATTTTTAGGGATTCATTTTATTATTTCCCTTTTAGGGTAAATTCTTGATTGCTTCCTATGTTGTGCCTTTACTTAGTATACTTCTTTGTTTATATTAGAAATATGGAATCATGCAATGTAAATGATACATCGTATTTGAAACAAAATATGTGTGCTTTAAATAATTTTGACTCTAATTTTTCATTAGATGAAAAACATAATGATGAAATTATTGAAAACATTAATAATCATGTTATGAAAAATACATCTCTTGCTAATTTTATGAAAATGATGAAAAAAGTATCTAGTGTAAATAAAGCTTGTGTTTTAGACGATATTTTTATTTCTTTTAGTGATAATTATTCTTCCCAATTTAAGTATATGCCTTATAAAATTTTCATGTTTGTATCCAGTGATGAAATTAATCCTTTGAATGAACCTTTGCATAGCTTTATTATGCCAACTAATGGCATAGTTATAAAATGATACATGCAATAGGTGACATACAAAGACATGGTCATGTTTTATCTATTATGTCTATTACATCTCATGTTATGCCTAATTATAAAGTTATTATATTTTTAGACACCTAAATTTGGCCACCGATAACCTCCAACCAAATTTTTAACCAATTTCTACCAAAGTGCACAATTTGGCTTTAAAATAGCAAAATTCATTAAATGAGTTGAAATTGATATATTCAAGTTCTGATTTTGGCCAAAGTATCATTAAATGGAGAAATGCAATTTATGGGCTAGCTAACTTTGATCAGATCATTTTGACTCAAAATGCTAATTTTACACCTGAGTGCCTTGGATTGTTCTTTTCTATCAAATATCTTACACAAGACATGCGCCTTTATTATTAGGTATCGGTAACATCCTAAATGGTATAACGGATCTACCACATCTAACATTGACTTACAATTCCAATCTAATCAAATTTTGGATGAATAACAAGACCAACATTTATGCACCAAGAGCCAAAATTTGCATTAAAGTTGACTAATCATGTTTTAGGCTAATTAAACCAAATTAGGGCCTTAATTTAATTTTCCATGGAACTTGTTAAATAAATCTTTATTGGAAATTGATTTCTATTAATTTCATCATCAAGTGACATCATCATATGGGGTGGCATCTATAAGCCATAAATGCATAAAATATTAGGATTATGGGTCTCCCATACCTCATTAAGACCCTCCATGCCTATTCAAGACCCCTCTATCCCAAATATTAATGGGGATATTTGTAGAATGAATTTCATATTTAGATTTATTCATGGCCACACATCTCAATCTTAAGATGGACGATCATGGTTGATCCTCAAATCATTCCAAAAATATATAAATAAGAGGCCTTGCCTATTGAATTTTAAGCTCTCACATGCCAAAGTTATAATTCTAAATTGATTCCAATACTTCATGCAAATTAGTGTTATAATGTCCAAATATTGAGCCAAGCTAAACCAAGCCAAGCCAAAGCCACAAGGTGCCAAAGAGAAAAGGAGATAGAAAAGCTTCCTTTGATGAAGACTTCATGAGCACAAGCCGAGAAAGCCACTACTATGATATAATTTCGAGCATTCAAGGGAGGTGAAACATTTCTTCTCTTTCATTTTTTAGTTGTGTTTCCATTCTAGTATTGTTAATTAAGCTCAACAAAGTAACTAGGCCTAGAGATGTATGTTTTATAGTGTGTTGGTTTTTCAATTTGATTTCATTTAATCACTAACAAGATACTAAAACCTTGCTTGAGTCAAATTCCTAGTTCACATAATGGCACGCCCAGTGGGATGCCACATGTATGTTGGTATTCAATTAGTTATGTGATCTAGTTTGTTTGGCAAAGAGAGGGATGCCGCATGTATTCTCTTCCACTTGTCCCCTTTAGGGAACCCTTAGAATTAAAAAAACCATTCCTATTATAAAAATCCCAGTCCAAGGCATAGAAAGAAATTCATTTAAATCACTCCCCAAAAACTTTCAATAGTGTTGGGTGACCTTGACACGACCCTAAAGTCTTCCTATTTTATGCTTTTTAATTTCATGCAAACTTGGCTTGTGAGGGGGACTTCATTACCTCCCATGAGTCCTTTGGGGAAGATTTGACCTGAGGTTTCATCTCCTAGCATTGAATTCATCCACTCTTTTTGAGTTGTACACAGGACGTATCTGTATTTGGACATTGTACTATATTGAGCGAGTAACAGGATGTAATGGTTATAAAAAGGACTAGACCTTTTTATAAATATCCAATGCCACAGACACCCAATTTCCATGCTTTTATTTTGCATTGTTTGATGTGAAATTCATTGTGCATTGATTCTCCTAGAAACTTTTGAAATCTTGATAGTTTAGTCAACCCCACATTTCCATACCCTTGCTAGGATTTAGATGATTATACTTAGAGTATTTTCGTCATTTTTGCTTGGTATGTTTTTGAGACTAAAAATTGTTTGTTTGTTCATAAAGACATGTCAAAATCAATTTGTTTATATGTCACTCTTTTGTCTAAAGAGGCATTATTCTAGCCATTTTACACCACACTTATGCCTTGAAAATATTGCTAAACTTGTTTATGTTTGTGTTAATTTGAGTTACAGAGGGTAGTGTTATGATACCAAAATCATATCAAATCATTTTGCCTTTTAAGTCTTTGAAACATAACATAGATCAAATCATTTGAGCATGCTTAAGTCATTATGCTGCTCAATTTTTTTCAAGACTAGTTTACCTTGTATCAAAAACTAACCTTTGTCTTGTGTCGTCATGCTATCCAATCTTGTCTATCTTATTTGGTCAAATCCTAGTTTTCAATGTTGATTTTTCAATTAACCTTGTCAAGTTTGGATTCAAACATTGATTAATTTTTATTTAGGCCTCAATTCATGGGGCTGATACATAAATCTCTCTCTTTTGGGTTGCATAACTTCAGTTAATCGATTACCCAAAATTTAAAACTATTGATGGTTTATTTGTTCAAAACCTATCCTCATCATCATTTGTGCCTTTATTTGGGAGAACACAACCTTTCTCAAAAATCTTTTGCCTCTTGCCTTATGCCAAATGATCATGTTTATGTTTGATTTCATGTGTCGAGTTTATGTTAAAGTTGTTTCTAAACTTGTTAGATTAAATAAAATCACATGATACCTTTATTTCAAGTCTAGCTTTTGATGCTATTTGGCCAAAATTCCTAGCATAGTCTATTTGAGCATAGCTTTTGACTCCACATTTGGATAAAAGACCTAGCGACTCTTTTCCCTTTCCTAGTTTAGACCTTATTTGGAACACTTTGACTTAAACATTTAACATGTTGGTTTTTATTCAGATGCTTGACCTTTTATGTGTATGACATTTGAAATTAGACATTTGATGTTATACTATTTTATGCCAAGTCTTAGCACAAATAATTTTAGAGATAGATTTCCACTTTCAAACCATATTGGAGATACAACTCCACCCCTTTGACCAAGTTTGAACCATTTGTCTTTTGGATAGTTTTTCATAGTTTTTAGAACTCTAAGCCTTTTTATTTTAGAGATTTCATCATTTACATGGATATGTCTATCTAAAATTATGATGGAGTCACGTACAATACAAATTATGATATAATGATCACAAAAAATCCCACTAGGAACCCCTATAGAGAAAGATTTTATAAGGAGTTTTATTATTCTCCCTACAATACTCCATATGGGGAACATAGTCAAAATCCACAAAATCCAAATCAAGACCTTGATTTATATGAAGAGGCTTGTGAGGAGGACTTTGAAGACCTAACTATATATAATGTTTGTTGGGATATGAATCCATACCCTCTTTGTAATAATCAGTATATGAAACACAATCAAGAACCAACTTATGAGCCAACTCACGATTGGGATGATATGGTTTATGAGGAAGACTTGGATGCTTTGGCTTGTGAATGTAATCAAGTTCCATAACATCATTTTTTTATTTGATCATAGACTACCCCTAACCCTCCTTTAAATTATATGATCTATAAAGCTCTATAATATCCAAAAAATACCATTACCATTCTTAGACCTAGTCCTTTGGCTTGTGCGAACAACCAGGCTCCACAACACCCTTTCATCATTCAAGGAACTAGTCTTTTGACTTGTGAGAGTAATTAAGCTCCACACCACCCCATTTTTACCATTTTAAGACTTTGTCTTTTATCTCATGCAAGCAATCATGCTCCCCAATGCCCTACCATTATCCAATTGTAGGCCATTCCTCCTTCATTACCAATCCCATCCGAACTTGAACCAATCCAATCATTTGAAGACCAATCTATGTTTAAAAATGGTATCTTCCAACTCATTAGAAACCAAGGCCAAGAGAACCAACCAATCTGATATTTTTCTATTGAATCAACCATTTATGATAAGTCAACCTATGATGAATTGCCTATTGATCCTGTACTAGTTGTCAAGGAGTCTCTCTCTGATGAGCTAGTCTTTGCTGATTCACTTATTAATGATTGTAACCACCTTTGGGAAAATAATTACCTTGAATATATGACTATTTTTCAAGAGTATCCCCTTGATAATCTAGTCTTTGAGGAGTTGTTTCTTAACCTATTTCCCATTATGGAGGAGTCTCACTTTGACAAACCAGTCTTTGTGGAGCCCAATATGCCATCACATGTCATTACTTATCCAATACCAAACATTCAATAAGACATCATTGTAACAGAGTACCCATTAGATGAATAATTAGAGTTAGATTTAGGTTCTATTCTTGGATTGACATCAGATTTAGCATCAAAATCAAAATCAACATTAGTCTCAACATTAGATTCAAAGTCACTTGAGTTAGAATCAGATTCATAAAAAAAATATGTTTGTGGTTATTACATTATTGGTTATGCATACCTCATAGATCAATTTGAATACATTGTGATTCTTCTATAGTTTTTGAGGATAAGTACTTCAACATTGACACAAGTTTTCCTTGTATCTTCTACAAGGATTTTGATGCCAACACCCATTCCATTACCATTCCACATGTCATTACCATCAACCAAGATAGACATATTATTGACATTCTAACTCCCATAAGTGTTGATTGGGAACGATATAATCACACTTTTTTGAACTAAATCCATGGTGTCATAGAAATTAAAGATGAGCAAGGAGACCAAGACCATATTCATGTAGCAAAAGAATACTCTCCTAGTGAAACATTTTTAGAGGCACTAGGATACAATCAAAGTTCTAACTTAGCATCTTTTAGTGAATTTTTTTTAGAAGAACTAGAAGAAAATCAAAGTCAAAAGATAATGTTCATTAGTGAAACCTTCTCAGAGGTGATATAGGAAAATCAGTCCAACTTCATTGGTGAAAACCTCATTAAGGCACCAATAGCTCAGCATAAAAGTTCTTCACTACTTAATGAAGACAAAATCAAAGATCAAATCAAAATACCTTTCTATCTATAGACTAATTAGATGGTAGCTACTCTCATACCTAAATAATAGAAAAATATGATGGTCCTATCAAGAGAACAAGCCTTTGGCCCTGCCACAATGAAAATTATGTTAAATCTGGCATCAACAACATTACGTGTTACTGAACATCCTGATCTTCATTTGTTTCCCAGCCATTCCACATTCCATTATCATCTACCATTCCATTTAAAAATCAAACATACCATCCATTATTTGTCCTTGTTTACCATCCATGGTTGTACTTTATTTTGTAGAGGCTACAAAGATACCTTGTCTCGATGCTTGAAGGAATCAAAATCAATGACCAATGAAAATCACAAAAGCATTCTCAACATCCAAATCTATAGGCAGTTATTGATGAAGTAATTATTTAGATGAAGTGTGGGATATAAATTAACATGATAAAGTATTTTATTTGTATCATTTGTTGATTAATATTTGCATCTCCCCATCATAAAAAAAAATAGAATAAAAAACCACACCCAGTCCAAAAACATGTACCATATTATTTCATTGCCATGCCATTGCCATTATTACATATCTTTTTTCCATTATCACATATCTAGCTAATCACCTTCTCACTTGGGGGAAACCCTCTTACCATTTTATCTAATTTATCAAACCATCATTATTTTTAGCAAGACCATACCATCTAACCATTCCATTCTTATCTAGACCAAAGCCTATTTTTGGTCATCCTACCCAATCCTATTTTGATCTTGGCTAATTTGGTTCTTCCTGCACTTTTTGTGAGGGGATTTTGATCAGGTTTCAAATCTTATCAAATTCATGTTTACAATGATAGTCTATGAAAGTAGTGTGACAATTGATCTAGAAAGATATCTTTCATCCTATCAAGTTTGTTTATGTGATCCTGATTATAACCACCTATGGGCAAATCAGTGTCTCACCAGTCTTGCTACTAATTATAACTACCTATGGGAAAATTAGTATTATTGACCCATTCCATTATATCCTAGTTATAACCACCAATGGGAAAACTAGGGGCAACACTTATTTACCATGCATTACCACATCACCTTTCCATCATTGTTTTCATTCGACTGGCTATTTTCTAGATTTGAGGACTTGTTGGGACCTAGTTGATTTTTCCTCACCTTTTGTGTGGATGGAATTACTATGACTTGAGGTCATTTCAGGACTAAGTAGGTCATTCTCAATTCATGTTGAGGTCACCTTAGTCCCCTTTCCATACGTTCTCACCATTTTGTGAGCAACCTAAGCCAAATGTTCTCATCATTTTGTGAGTAGGTATCTTTTCATTCTCTAATGAGTTAAGTTACCTCAAAATTACAAAAATATTTATCCTGTATAATCCTAGTTAGTTATCCTTGATCCACCCTATTGGGGTAAAGTCATTATTAAGATGCTTCCTTTTGATGTTGTTTTCAAGATTTTTGTTTATTTATTTATTTCAATTTATTTATTTGTTTGTGTGCTTTTTGTATGTTTTATTTATTTGTTTGTCTTCTTACCTATTTGTTTGCTTTCAACACTATTTCCTTGACTCAGTCTATACATGTTCGTTGGGTGATTCCTCGAGCACATTATTCTTGAGTCCATCCATATTCATACGTCAACATTGTCATCATGGTTTTTATTATTGGTGTATTTTTTTCAAGTGTTTATTAGATTGGGAGTTATTACTTATGCATATTTTGGCCAAGTCCTCATGGGGTTCATTCATGAAGCCTACCATCACATGCTACAACAAAAATTAGCTTCAAGAAGGTCTACAATCAATGGAGCCATAGAAGTTTCTCTTTGACACCTTGGTAAATCCTCCCATCCCACCCTTGATCAAATTAACCCATTGGCCATTCTAGTTATATCATTTCTAATAAGGATGAGCATCTCCCCATTAATAGGTACAATTGAATCATTTTCTATTGATCAATATCATTCCTTTATTCATCTCTTTCATCACTTTATGCCTGGTCATCTTTAATATGTATTTTAGGTTGTATCCTTGAGTTATGCTTATTAATCAGATCTAACTAGGGCACCATCATCTTTATCCAATCTCGGTCCTCTTATTGATTATAACCACTTATGGGCAAATCATTATTTTGACTTTTATTCTTGATTATAATTGCCTTTGATCAAATTAGTATCTTCTTTAACTTAATGCATGCAAGAATTTTCTCATTTGGATTAATCTCAACCACAGGTTAATTTCACCTTTCTTCTTTTTTCTTTTCAAGGGACCATTCCTCAACAAATGTGACTGCCACTCCCTCGAGGGGGCATCATCCTAGGCTTCCCAAACACCATTTGGAGCTTTGTTCTTCAACCATCATCTTCTTTTTGGCATACATGCCTTTTCTCATTGTTTGAGAATACATTTCTTTGCTTATAGTTTGCAACATCTTCCAAAATAGGGGAAAATTGTAGACACCTAAATCTGGACATTGATAACCTCCAACTAGGATTTTTACCAATTTCCACCAAAATGCACAATTTGGCTTAAAAACACTAAAATGCGTTAAATGATTTGAAATTGATATATTCAATTATCAATTTGGCTAGAATATCATTAAATGGAGAAATGTAATTTATGGTCCAGCTAACTTTTATCAGATCATTTTGAGTTAAAATGTCAATTTTGCACTTGGGTGCCCTAGATGCCTCTATTCTATCAAATATCTTGCATGAGACACATGCTTTTCTTATTTGGTGTTGGTAACATCTTAAATCATATAATGGATCCAACACATTTGACATTGACTTTCATAACTAATTCAGTCAAAATTTGGACCAATAACAAGACATTTTGACCATTTTGATTAATTTGTACACCAAGAGCCAAAATTTGCACTAAAGTTGACTAATCATGTTTTAGGCTAATTAAACCAAATTAGGGCCTTAAGTTAATTTTCCATGGAACTTTTTGAATAAATATTTATTGAAAATTGATTTCTATTAACTGCATCATCAGGTGACATCATCATATGGGGTGGTATCCATAAGCCATAAAATTCATAAAATATCAGGATTATGGGTCTCACATGCCTCATTAAGACCTTACATGCCTATTTAATACCCCTCTATCCTAAATATTAATGGGGATATTTATATAATGAATTTCATATATGGATTTATTCATGGCCACACATCTCAATCTTGAGATGGATGGTCATGGTTGATCCTCAAACCATTCCAAAAATCTATAAATAAGATCCCTTGTCTATTAAATTTTAAGATCTCACATGCCAAAATTATAATGTTAAATTGATTCTAAAGATTCATTACAATTAGTGTTATAATGTCCAAATATTGAGCTAAGCCAAGCCAATCCATGCCAAAGCTACAAAGTGCCAAGGAGATAGCCAAGCCTCCTTTGATGAAGACTTCATGAGAACAAACCGAGCAAGCCACTACTACAAGCTAATTTAGAGCATTCAAGGAGGTGAAAGATTTTTAATCTTTCATTTTTTAGTTGTGTTTCCATTCTAGTATAGTTAACTAAGCTCAACCAAGTAACTAGGCCTAGAGATGTATGTTAGCTAGTGTGTTGGTTTTTTAATTTGATTTCATTTTGTAACTAACAAGATACTAACACCTCTCTTGAGTCAAATTCCTAGTTCAGAATATTCAATCCTATATCTCATAAGGTTTTCAATGATCCTTTTCCACATAATTTTTTCATGCCTAAACTCTCTTTATTTGATGGACATGGGGATCCCTATGTACATATTTAGAACTTTAGTGCTTCTATCATCATCTATAATCATTGTGAAGCATTTTTACTTAAGATATTTTCTAGAAGACTGATTGGTGAAGCTTTAGATTGGTTTCATGTTTTACCTAGTAGGTCTTTGCATCTTTTCCTTATGTTCCAAGAAGATTTATTCTCATTATTTATTATTAATATGGGTCCATGTGCTACATTTGAGCATATCCCATATCTCCAACAATGCAAACATGAGAACATTTATGTTTATATCCTTAGATTTTGGAGTTGTATGCATTCCCTAGTATATCAACCTTTATATTTGAGAAAGAATGTATATTTTGTATTAATATATTGATTCCTCTTATATAAAAGGTGATTTTAAATGCTTTTACCATATGATGTTGCATGCTTGGAAGACATGTTCAAATACATACATGTAAATTTGGAAGAAATCGATCGCAACCAGATGGAGGCAAATCTAGTGGAATGCATGCATGAGGTCCTAGAAAAAATAATTAGGAGTGGAACCCCAAAGGCAAAATCCATCCCATAAATGAAGATAGATGTTTAGGAAATATTTACTTATTTCATTATATCAGAAACCATAATTTGGATTCTACTCATTTGTGCACATAATGGAATTTTCTTCTTAGATCAATTTCATCAAATTATTACTTAAAACATTGAAAGGGAAACTATGTTGATGAATGAAGGAAACATCATACAAAAGTATGAAAATAAGGGTTATTATAAAGGTGCATATGTCACTAGTTTCTTAAAATCCATTAAAGGAAAATGTGGCATTCACTCAGCAACCATTCATAATGTTGCCTATAAATACACAATAAAAATAGTGGCATAGAAATTATATTTTACTAAAAGATAAGATTTTGTGATCCTTAAAAGTGAAATAGTGGCATTCTATATGATTTAAACTAATGTTAAATACAATCTATGCCAAGTCTTGTGGGATAACTTCAATTCTAACATTCAAAATATCAAGAGATGTAAGTACAATTTTTGATATGGATCTTTATTACTCTATTTAACAATGTTATACATAAACACTCTCCCAGGCATATATAAAAAGTATAATGGGAAAAAGATAAAACTATACTACATAAAATAAAAAACCATTTAGAGACCATGACCAAAAAACTATATGCCACCATCCTTAACTAGGATGGGGATCAACTATAATAAACCCTCAGTGTGTGGTATAGAATTTCCCCAATTTTTTTCCAAGTATAACATAAATTTATATTTTTATAACACCATTAACTTCCTCTACATCTTCCCATATATTCCATGTATAAATATGATTCCACCCCTTCAATATGAATTTTTAGGTAATGAAATAGTGTAACTTTTTCTAATCATCCACTCATTCCCAAAAGCATTAGGGAAGTCCATCCCACAAGAAATGTGATATAATATAGAGCAATTATTGGATAAAATTCATGAAACAACATCCAACAACAAACCAAAATAATAGGAAGAAGAAGAAGAGGAAATCATAGAGCAAGAATTAGCACTTGAGGAATTAAGTAAAAGTTGGTGGAAACATGTATAATTTGAAACAAACCAAATGCTGGAGACATATGCATCTAAAAATGGAAAAATAGGTAGTGGTTTTGTCCACTCACAAAATAATGAACACATCTTACAATAAAAATAGAGGATATGCTATCCAACAAGAACAAAAAACAAATAGAGTAATAAAGATCCATATCAAAAATTGTATAACATAAATCCTTCTCTTCTCACTTCTTCTATATCCAATCTTAAAATAAATATATCAATGCCACAACAATAAAAATATCACTTCATTTTTCATGAGTCTTGATTGATTTACCAAAGGGGTATAAATTTTTTTATATTAGGGTGTGGACTTAGATCGTTGTAACCAACGTATCCAACCTCTCCCTGAGAATAATTAAAATGATGGTAATAAATAATTTTTATTTTATTTTTTATTTACAAGAGGTTTTCAACCCATGCTAATAAATAATAAAACATTATTATTTAATTAACTGACATATGCTAAGAATCCATAAAAGGCACCACTTAGAAATTAAATGATTCAACACTCTCCCTTAATGTTAGGTGGGGATACGTGTCATAGTCACCTTAATAAAGGAATTATATACATTGAACAAACTATAATGATTTTATAAGGCATGTAAAACTTGAATTATTTCAAAACCTTCATCATGCAATAATCACCTTTTGGAACAAATGAATTATAATCCATAAAATACTTAAAGTTAGTTTGGGCTACAATGATCATGAAAATACATGTCTTAGTTTCTTATGAATAATCAACCAAACATTATTATATCCTTTTATAATATAAGGACCTCCATTAAAATATATTTTTTTAAGTATTGGGTACAAAGTAAAACTTTCACATAAAGTTTAGCGAAAATTCACATAAAGTGATATAGTACAATGTTTAATAATGAAAATAAGTATATAGAAGAAGAAGGAAACACGTGTCCATTAGGAAGGGATATTTTCATGCACACTCCTTAATAACAACTATGAGAGGCCCAATATTTCATAAAACTGATAAAACTTGGTAGCACTAATTGATTTTGTGAAGATATCTACCATTTGTTCATTTTTAGGACAAAAATGTAGATCAATATCACCATTGAGGGATTTCTCTTGGATAAAATTTGTGTGAACTTCAAATTTATTAGTTCTTTGTTACTACATTAAATTTTTTACCAGAGCTATACAACTTTTGTTATCACATAGAAGGGTGGTACTGTGAGAAACATTCAAATGAAGTTCTCATAACAATATTTATAGCCACATGACTTATTTAGTAGTTTCCATACACTTTTGTACTCTTCTTCAGTAGAATAAATAAATACAATAAGTTGCTTTTTATTGCTCCAAGTGATATCACCTACACTAAATTTAAACACATATCCATAAGTAGATTTATCATCTCTAGTATCACTAGCATGGTTAGCACCAAAATAGTCATATAATCTAGCATTATCAATGGAAGAATAAAAAAATCAAATTTAACTATTCATTTGATATAATGAAGTATACATTTTGATAAGTTATAATGATCCAAATATGGATCCTGCATGAATATAAAAGTAACACATATAGCATATGAAATATTTAGCCTAGTAATGGTTAGATAATCAAATTACCAATAAGCTACCTATGAAGAGTGGGGCTAGCTTTGTCACATGTAAGTTTTGAGTCAGGCTTAACACCAACTTCAATAGGAGTATATGAAGGATTATAATCTAGCATATTAAACTTAACAAGAATATTATGTGCATACTACAATTGTGATACAATAATTGAATTTTTATCCTAAAATATAGTCATTCCTAAAAAATTATGAATAATACTTATTGTCATAAAATTGTGTACCCTAGGACATTCTATGAAGCTCTTAAAATTTGATGCAACATTGAATCATCTCTCAAGTTATGGGTGAACATATAAAAGAGATGAGTCTCTAAGATTGAAAGGGCTAGCTCCATAGATATTACTTGATGTGCTTATGCTACTAGAACTACCTAACATGTGTGAAAAGGGAGAGAAAGATACTTAAATAAAACTTAAACTAAGAGGTGATACACCAAAACTTACTTCCATTCATACACTTAGAATTTTTATAATGAACTAAGACAATCAATATAGCCTCACACCATTAATAGAGCTCCCTAGCATTAGTATTTCTTATGAAGGCAAATAACAACTTAACAAATGAAGGAAAGTGAAGGGAAGGTCAGATATGACTCTACCGAACTCATACACACTTCATGAAACTTGTTAGGAGAGAAGTCGATTTACAACAACACATTCAAAGATTGCATGAAAACAAGATGAACTCAATCTATCCTTGAATTTCATGATGGATCATTTCAATACATAGTGAAAATGGAATTAGAGTATAAATAGCTTACTTCTCATTAGCTTAAGTACAAATAAAGTTACAATTTTAGTAGGGCTTCAGCATACCAAAAGTTGGAATCCCTAATAATGCCAAAATGGCCAACTCTTATAGAGTTGAGAGAGAGAAAGTGAAAAAAAAAGTTGAAAGGACCCAAGGGACATGTGTCACCAATGAAAATTAGTTACAGTTATATTTAGAGGAGATGTGGGGTGAGCTATTCTAGGTCATGAAGGTGTACTTGTCCACATAAGTCATAAATATAGTGAAATGTGGCACAAAACCTGTAAGTTGGCATGAGAATCTATCTTTCATAATTTAACTTCCAAAACTACCGTTATCCCTATATATTGTTAGATATGATGATTTTTTTGAGAAATAAGGGTTACCAGAAATTCCTCACATACATTGGTTTGATCCTTGACCATCCTTATTCTTGTGGACATGCAAAATCATCATTAGCAATTTCAAAAGGCCTCTTTTCCATGCACCTTCTCCACTTGGCATTAAAAACTCCTAAAACCTAAAAATTTATCCATGAACAAGAGGTGATGACACTTTTAAAAATATCCCATATCATTAGTTTCAAGAAAAAAACATTAAAAGGCCTTTACTTTTCACCACTTTTCCAAATGTTCACTAGTTTGGCTCATTAGACTGGCTAAAAGTGAAGGCCTAGTAAGGGAAATTAGATGAATTTTGGGAGTTAATCAAGAGTGAATATTTCTCCCTATGTTGGTTTCATCTCTTAATTCTTTCTCTAGCTTGCACACCACTAAAAATGGCCAAAATAATCCCTATTTTCCTTTGGTCTATACAATTTTGTATAATAAAAACACGTGTGGAATCCTCTAAGAGTAATATATCATATATAATTGTTTTCATCGATATCCCTTTTCATTTATATTCTAAAAATTCTCTATCTCTCCAATCAGGTTCCAACAAGGGTTTAGTGAGGGTTTTGAGAGGCTTGGACTCTTAACCTTTGTTCATAGCCATTTCACATTTAACCTCCCTCAAAATTTCACTAAAGGATCCTAAAGGACCTTCCATAACTCTCTTAAATTTCTAAAGGTCCCATGCATTAGTTCATGAAAGTTGTGAGTGATGGAAGTTGACCTTTGAGCTCCATTTCTTACATTCTGTGAGGGGTTTGGTCCATTCTTAGTCAAAATGGCTTCTTGATGAGTTTCTTTGCCAAATAAGAGTTGTATCACCTCTTTATATGCTCTAATAACATGATAAAATTGATAGGATATCTCATTGAGAGATAAAAACATGAATGGCTCCTCCTTAGGATTAGGCTTAAACCTTATGCAAGGAGTCTACCTGTAGCCTTGTGTTTAAAAACAACTCTTTATTGATGATTTATTGCCTATGATAGATAAAATAACTCAAATATTCTTTTTAACACATGTAAAAATACATTCTAGGACTTTCAAAAATCTATAACTAAGGATGACACTCTATTTTGCCTCTTGCTATTGAATCTGCCCATGGGGTTTGAGTGCAACCCTCCTTGTGTAAGACATCCTATTTTTATTCAATACTTATAAAAAGGTTTATTGGGTTATTAAATTTGTATTGAAGCTTTAAAAACCTTTATTTTCCCTTCGACTAACCTCTAGTTAATGATTTGACCCTTTCCCTCAAAATTGTCCCCTTGTACAAGGCAAAAGTGACCCTTCTTTGAGATAAAATAGAGAGGGTTTGCATTTCTTACTCATGTAAAAAAAATGAGAATATTCCCTATGTTTTATGGATGCTTCCTACCAAATTTCATATTCCAATTATAAGGATAGAGCCTATAAAAGATTCAAAACCCAAGACTGGGTTTTCATAGTCACACTATGTACAGGGTATAGGGCATTTGATTGAGTCTTACTTGGATACCACCTTGTTTGGTATGTTTTTATGAATAAAGATCTTGGATTTAATTCATATTATCTTCCTTTGTCTTTTAAAATCATATCCCATCCTTGGGACTCACTAATATCATGCTATAGGTCACTTTCACCCACCAAACTATGTTTCTTGCTCACTATCTGACCCATAGGTTGCTAGCTGAGATTTATTCACACTTGTGTTGGTGTATTTAGGATTTTCATGAGATAATTAAGTCAAAATTAATTTTTTATTTCACCATTTTTCACTTTTGGGACCTTAACAAAATCCCCAACTTCAAATCTCCATTTTGGGCTATAGGTGTCTATTTCTAGGCTTGTAGGTTGTGAATATCAGTTTAGAGTGTATAAGGCTTGTTGAGGTTGCACCTAAATATTATGACACTCACCATAATAATTATTTGATTCCTATGAACTTTCAACACCACTTCCTTGTTTCACCAAAGAAACACTATCTCCACTGCCTCTCTACCCTGTGTACAGATAGGGGATGGCCTAAAAGGTCATCTCATGCAATCATCACCCTTAGCCACTATATAAATGCTTATAAATGATTATTATAACTTTTTTAATTGTTTCCCATATTTGTATAAGGCTTAATATTCCCATTTATAATGAAATTTGACACTCCCAATTCATTTCTTGTAGACATCACTGATGTAATTCAGTGATTTTTGGCCATTTTAGGTCTTAAAACCAATGCTCTACTCCATATTTTGTCTTGAAGTTTGAAATAGTTGTTCTTGGAGGATAGGGATACAAAACCAAATCAAGATAAGTGGTGAAGTAATCTTATATCATGACATATGTTATCTAAAAAAACCCTCAGGATCTTTGTTTTCTCCATTTGGGGACTGAAGAACAAAACTCAATCATCATCCTCTTGAAACTTTCAATGCTCTTTTGACTCCTCCCCATTAAGTGTGGATCAATCAAAATTTCATAGAATTTACTATAGGCATCTCCAAGGCTTGAAAATCTATTGTCTAGGTATGATGATGTCATCAGTCTACTTTATGAGAGTTGGCAGTCATGGAAGGCATGGTTTTGAGAGCATTATTTGCTCATTATATGAGTTATAAACTTGTTCAAACACCCTTAAACACATATACATGGATCAAAACTCTTAAAATCATAACTCATTCCTACATCTAATGTGGAAAATCCCTTCTATGAAGATTGAGACAATTGCAAGAGTAGAGAGACCAGTGTAGGAGCATTCACAAGCCTAAAAGAGGCTTTCTTGACATCTAAAGTCTCCAAATATAAGAGGACCATGGGAATATATCAAAATGTATGGGGAAACTATTTAAAAAACAAAATACATCAATCCAAAGTTAGATAAATTGAAATGAATTAAAAAAGAGACCCCCTCTTCAATGTAAACTGTCAAAATGGTACCTAAGGTGTTGATGATTGTTTATAGACGAGGATGTACCGAATTATAACTTATTTTTATGGATGTGGATTAGACTCAGATCACTATCCACCCCTAAAACCATTTCCTCTAACTCTAACTGTACGATTTATAGTGAGCACTTGAAGTTGAGCCTTCTTTATATGCCAAGAGGAGAAAATGAGTTGTAGAAGAGATTTTTTGCATTCTCCTTGAAGTCAAAACATGAAAATTAGTGTGAGAAGGTGAATATTTGATCTTTCCACATTTTTGGCTAATGGTAGACTTGGGGAGTTTGTACAAGTACCCAAAAGCTCCTATTTTTTAGGGAAAACTACCATTCACTAAAGATAACTACTTCTTGCCTAGAAAATAATAGTCCCTAACATGATCCACATTGAAACTCATCTGGGTGTCCAATTTTCTTTCATATAAATATGTATAAGTCAATAATTGGGTCAAAATATGACCAAAAGGCCTATTCTTGCATATGAAACAAGGTGAAAGATAATTTAATGACTTGTAAACCCCTTAAAACATGTTAAAATCAATATTAGAACATTTTAAACATAACTTGAATCTTTGACTACCTTTCACTAGGGTTGACCAACCTTTGACTCAAGTTGACTAGCCTAGTGTATAAGGGTAGACTTTAACAAAGACTAGAGAGGGGATTAGTAAGACAATGGACTAACATAACACCCTATAAGACCTATGGGAATATTCTAAAAAGTTTAAAATAGTAGGGTTTCTAAAAATTTGACTTGGGGTCAAATTTGGTCAACATTCTTGGTGATTCCTAGGGGTGGCATGCTTGCTATGCCTAAGACTAGTTTCCTTACACCTTCATTGGGCATAGAGTCATGCATATGAGCACTTCAAATTGACTTGATCAGAATTTTGACTCAAAGAACATTAGCTAGTTGACTCACATACAAAAGTAAAAACACACACACACCAAACCAAGGAAACATAGTTGTGCTATAAATCACTTAGGAAACACAAGACAAACTAAAACATACACACTCAAACACTAACAAACTTGACATGAACACCTCCTCCTTGATCAAAATGGTAGCTTGAAACTCTTTTTGCTTCATGGAATGAAGGAATACATGAGTCATGGAAACTCTTGATCTTTGAAATCAATGCCTCTATCTTCTTCATGGTGCTCAATAAGACACAAGCAACTCCAAATAGATTAGCCATAAAAATGAACTTCTCCTTTAACTCAACCAATTCAAAATTTTCATAAGATTCTTCAACTTTGACCTCTAATGGTGATGTAATAAGACTTGCACTCTTATTTTTCATGGTATTCTCCATGAGATTGGATTTCTCTTCTTGACATATGAGGTCACCAAGTTGATGATCTTCATGTTTCAATGCATTTAAGGGTGGCTCAAAATCAAATAGAGACATGGAATCATCTCCAAGGATCAAGCCTTTTACCTTGATTTCATAAGACTCTTTCAAGGTTGCAAATTCTTGAAGAGAGACTTGGATTTAATCCTTGATATTGCTCTCCAGTTCATGCTTAAGATGGTCATCTACAATCTCATGATTAGGCATGGAGTCTTCTTTCTCTTGAATAACAACAAGGCTCTTTTGAGTTGAAGTCACATTACTTTCTTCCACAACCACCTTGTAACTTTCATCATCCTTTTGAACTTCTCTCTTAACCTTTTCCTTTCCCCAAGACTTCATATTTTGGTACCAATTTGAAAGGTTGGAACTAGTAGGCTCTTTTAAGGACTAAATAAGTTCTTTCTCAAGGAGAGGGATGGTGGAAGAGATATATATAGGTCTATGGGTTGGGGATGAAGTATGGTGGTCATGGATGGGCATGGAGATGGGTGGAACCTCCTAAATGGGCTCTTAAGGGAGAGGTAGGATAAGATGAGCAATAGGGAGAAAATCTTCTTCATACAAGATTTCATCAACCTCCTCATCTTCTTGAGACTCTTCATAGCTTTTTAGAGGTTCTTTTATAATTGTAACTTATTCTATGGCCTCTTGAGTTTCTCATTTATTCAACCTATTAAACCACCATTAAAAAGACTTTCTTGCCATAAATAATCCCTCACTAATGACATATTGATTCTCTTCTTCAGCATACACCCACATATCCATCAACAACGCAACTGAAACCAATTCACAAGACCACCAAGAGTTTCATCACAACACTCATGTAGCACACTAATATGCTTCTCCAACTCAAGGAACTTTGGCATAACTACCCACACATTTTGAGAATGAGAGGTGTAGTAAGCTTGGACAAAGTGGATAGGTTATTAAACTTATTCAAGCAAGGTTTTGAGAGCTTCATACTTTGCCTCCCAACTAATGACATTTATTGACTCATCATGACAAGGCCAAGAGGAATATGGGTCATATGGCTGGTCAAAAATAACATACTCATTTGGAAAGGGTCTAGGTTGACCATAGGACTATCATGACTCATAGGGAGGATGGTATTATTGATAGGGTTATTGAGAAGGATAGAAAAGGTCATAAAAAGGTTGATAAGGAGGTGTATAGTAAGGGATATCCTCATATCCATCCATATCAACTTCATAAGTCACATGAAATGACAATAATTGATCAAAATCTTCATCAATATATACTTGGGTTGCTTACAACCAAAAATTCATTTTGAGTCACCATTGGTCCTTGCTTGGATGCTTCCAGAATTTGATAAGAGAGAAGACACACCAACAATCTTCTCACTATTTGAGCTTGGTCCCACTGAGCGTGCCAAAATAATTTTCATCAAAATGTGGACCCTGGGACATTATATAAAGCTCTTACAATTTGATGCAACATTGAATCATCTCTCAAATTGTGGGTGAACATATAAGATAGATGAGTCTCTATGATTGAAAGGGTTAGCTCCCTAGATATTACTTGATGTGCTTATGCTACTAGAACAACCTAACATGTGTGAAAAGGGAGAGAAAGACACATAACTAAAACCTAAACTAAGAGGTGATACACCAAGAGTTGTTTCCATTCATACACTTCGAATTTGTAGCTAGCCTCATACCATTAATGGATCTCCCTACCATTAGTGTTTCTCATGAAGGCAAATAAAAACTCACTAAAAGAAGGCAAGTGAAGGGAAGTATAGATATGACTCTACCAAACTCATACACACTTCAAGAGTCTATTGTAGTAGCATACACTTCATGAAACATATTAGTAGAGAAGTCAATTTACAACAACACATTGAAGGATTCCATGAAAATAAGATGAACTCAATTTATACTTGACTTTCAAGATGGATCACTTCAACATATAGTATAAATGGAATTAGAGTATAACTAGCTTGATACATGAATATAGAGGGTAAGTATACTTTAATTTTATCTCATCATTTTTTATTATCATAATATAAATGGATGTTATTGTTTCAATTTATTTCTTCCTTAATAGTGAGATGAGTAATGTTATCGAGTATCACACAATCATTAGAGCTCTGGTTGATGCTTGTGTGTTAGGTGCATGTTCTGTGTTTTTTTTTTTACTCACTCTTAGCCATGTCTCAGCTCGCTAGGGTCTAAAATGTACTTAGCATTGAGATTATCCCCCTTTTTGAAGCAACACATAATTTTATCTCTTCTTTTGAGGACTTATAAACCTCCCATATCCCTCATTCAAAGAACACCAAAGTAGATGCTCTAGTGAATGTCATCTTGGATTTTTTAGTTTGATATCACTTTTTATTCCTTCTTATGCAAGAGCTAGAGCTAGAGTTGGAGTTGAAATTAGATCACGTAGTGTTTAGACTTGTACCCATTAGATCACATCATTAAATGTTCATCTGACACTATTCACTAGAGCATCTGCTCTGATGAATATATGTATTTGAATGATTATTTTAAACATTTGAGTTTAAAATGAACCAGCTAGTATTTATCTAAAGAAAGTCCTCACTATGATAACATATAATTAAAATTCAAAATAGAACATGTAAAATAGAACATATTTGATATTAAGGTAAAATTTTGGTAGGGCTTTGCCATACCAAAATTTGGAATCCCTAACAATGGCAAACTGGCCAACTCTTATAGAGTTGAGAGAGAGAGAGAGAAAGAAGAAGTTGAAAGGACACAAGGGACATGTGTCACTAATGAAAATAAGTTAAAATTTCATGTAGAGGAGAGGTGGGGTAATCTATTTTAGGTCATGAAGATTTAATTGTCAACACAAGTCATAAAGATAGTGAAAAGTGGCACACAACCTGTAGTTGGCATGAGAAACTATCTTCATAATTTACCTTCAAAAACTACCCTTATCCCTACATATGGTTAGATATAATAATTTTTTTGAGCAAGAGGGGTTACCAAAAAGTCCCCATATGTATTGGTTTTATCCCCAAACATCCCTATTCTTGTGGACATGCAAAATCATCACTAGCAGTTTTAAAAGGCCTCTTTTCCATGCACCTTCTCCACTTGGCATTAAAAAATACTCAAACATGCAAAATTATCCATGAAAAAGAGGGAATGACACATTTTGAAGGCTCCCATATCATCAATTTTAATAAAAAAACATTAAAAGGCCTCCCTAATTGCTTTTCACCACTTTTCCAAATGTTCACTAGTTTGGCTCACTGGACTGGCGGAAAGTGAAGGCCTAGTTGGGGAACTTATAGGATGTTTCATGAAATGAGATAAATTTTTGGATTTATCTCAAGATTAAATATTTATCCCTAAGTCAGTTTCATCTCCTAATTCTTTCTCTATCTTATAGGCCTCTCAAAATGGCCAAAATAAGCCCTATTTTCCTCTGGTTCATATAATTTTGTACAATAAAAACACATGTTAAAAATCCTATAATATTTATCTATCATCTCTAAGTGTTTATATGGTCATCCCTTTTTATTTGGATGTTGAAATTTCTCTATCTCTCCAATCAGGTTCCAACAAGGGTTTAGTGAGGGTTTTGAGAGGCTTGGACTCTTAACCTTTATTCATAGCCATTTAAAATTTAACCTTCCTAAAAATTTCACTAAAGGATCCTCAAGGCCTTCCCTAACTCTCTTAAATTGCTGAAGGTCCCATGCATTAGTTCATGAAAGTTGACCTTTGAGATCTATTTCTTGCATTTTATGAGGGGTTTGGTCCATTCCCAGCCAAAACAACTTCTTGATGAGTTCTTTTACCAACTTAGAATTATATAACCTCTGTATATGCTCAAATAAAATTCTAAAACTAATAATATATCTCATTGAGAGCTAGAAACATGAATGGCTCCTCCTTAGGATTAGGCTTAAACCTTATGCAAGGAGTCTACTTGTAACCTTGTGTTCAAAAACAACTCTTTCTTGATGATTTATTACCTATGATAGCTTAGACACCTCAAATATGATTTTAAACACATGGAAAAATACATTATAGGACTTTCCAAAAGCTATAACTAAGGATGACACTCTATTTTGCCTCTTGCTCTTCAATTTGCCCATGGGGTTTGAGTGCAACCCTCCTTGTATAGGACATTCTATTTGTATTCAAGCCTTATAAAAAGGTTTATTTGGTTCATCAATGTTTACCATAGCTATAAAAACCTTTATTTTCCCTTTTCTTGACCTTTGGTTCATGATTTGACCCTTTCCCTCAAAACTATCCCCTTATGTAAGGTAAAAGTGACCCTGCTCTAAGAATAAATAGAGAGAGGGTTTTACTTGCTTATTTATATAAAAACATATGATAATTTCCCCTATGTTGTATGTATTTTTCTAAAAAATTTAAATTTCCAATTATAAGGATAGAGCCTCCAAAAGATTCAAAACCCAAGACTAGGTTTTCATAGTAATACTGTGTGCAGGGAATAGGGCATTTGACTAAGTTTTGCTTGGAGATGACCTTGTTTGGTATGTTTGTATGAATTAATATTTTTTATTTAATTCATAATATTATATTTTTTATTTTAAAATCATATCCCATGCTTGGGACTCACTAATATCATGTTATAGGTCACTTTCACCCATCAAATTATGTTTCTTGCTCACTGTCTGACTTGTAGGTTACTAGCTGAGATTTATTCATACTTGTGTTAGTGTATTTAGGATTTCCATGAGATCCTTAAGTCACCTTTAATCATTTATTTCTCTAATTTTCACTTTTTGGAACATAATAAAATCCCCAGCTTCAAATCTCCATTCTGCGTTGTAGGTGCCTATTTCTAGGCCTGTAGGTTATGAAGATGAGTTTAGAGTGTATAAGGATTGTTGAGGTTGCCCCTAACTATTATGAAAATAACCCTATGACTTAGTTACCTGCCAGGAAATTTTAAGAGCACTTCTTTGTGACACCAAAGAAACACTATCTCCACTGCCTCTCTGCCCTGTGTACAAAAAAGGGATGGCCTAAAAGGTCATCTCATGCCATCATCACCCTTATCCACTATCTAAATGATCAAGAATGCTTATTAGACCTTTTAAAAATGTTTACCATCTTTGTAAAAGGCTTATTATTCCCATGTATAATTAAATTTGAAAATCCCAATCCATTTCTTGTAGACATCATTGATGTAATTCAATGATTTTTGGCCATTTTAGGAGGTCTTAAAACCAATGCTCCACTCCATCTTTTGTCTTAAAGTTTGGCATAATTTTTCTTGGAGGATAGAGATAAAAAACAAAGTCAAGATAAGTGGTTAAGGCATCTTCTATCATGACATATGTTATCTAAAAAAAGCCTTAGGATCTCTATTTTCTACATTTGGGCATTGAAGAATAAAACTCAGTCATCATCCTCTTTGTTGTCCCCCAAAAGTAGCAGTCATTTTTGGGACAACATTTGAACTATTTTGGTCTTACAGACCAAAATTGTCTCTTCCATTTCCAAAATTTGTTCTAGACATTCAAATTCCTCATTTTCCAAGCTTCTCAGAAAATCTATGGACTCTTCAGCAGGAAGGGAATTCTACGAACTGTATAGGTAGGTTCATTTATACAGGTTCAAAGATTTCTGCAAGCGATTTCAGTCAGAAGAATTGGTGTTCAACACTTGGTCATTTTATGGGATTAGTTTAGAGCCATAGTTCAGTTGAAAATCTTCATTTGCAAGCATCTAAGTGCAAAAATAGACTTGAAACATTGAACCATTGAACCATTGAACCACTTTGGTTCAAAGGTTCAACGGGTTCAAGGTTCAACAAGTTCAATGTCTTTGGCAAGAGTTAAGCGCTTCAATTAGTTCATCGACTTCAAGACACTTGGCCAAATCAAGGCAGCTTGAACCATTAAATCGTTGAACCATTGAACCACTTTGGTTCAAAGGTTCAATGGGTTCAAGGTTCAATGGCGGGTTCAACCAAAGGAACAGTTCAATGGCTCAGTTCAACCAAGCGGTTCAAAGCTTTATTTCACTCAGTGTCTTTTAGTTTAACCAAATAGTTCACTCAGTTGGTTCATTATTTCAGTTCATCTTTTGGTTCAATGTGTACAGGTTCAATAACAAGTTCAAAGACATTTTTCAAATCTTTGTTTGAACTATTGAACCAAAACTTGGTTCAACGTCTTGGTTCAACGATTGGTTCAACCACTTGGCTCATTGGATGATTCATCGGCCTTTGGTTTAAAGGGGCTCGGTGTGCTTCATTGAACCGTTAAATCGGTTCAACAGATTGGTTCAATCATTTGGTTCAATGAAATGGTTCAACTGTTGGTTCAAAAGGCAAGTTCATAACGTCTTGGTTCAATGCTTAGTTCATCGACTTGTTTCATCCAATTGAACCATCAGCTTGAACCATTTTTGGTTCAACTGATTGGTTCAACATCTTAGTTCAACAAAATGGTTCATCACCAAAGTTCAAAGGGGTGGTTTAATAAAAGAAAGATACTTCTCGAAGGACAAGTGCCTTTGCAAAGGACACTTAATCAATAAAAGCACCCTTCGAAAGGGTCATTTTTTAAGGAAGCTAAAAGGTAATTCTTTTGGATTTATTTAAAGCATCTAAAAATTAGCTAACACTTAATTCTTTTAGACTTTTATCTGAAGGAATTCCTTTGGACAAAAAGTCTAAAAGAATTCTAAGTGGTTGCAAGATCAAAATATCCGAAGACCAGTCAAAGACTTCATGAAACAAATTTCTGCAGACTTTTGTCCACGGGAATTTTCCCCAGGCAAATTATCTGCGGGAATTTTTTGTAGGACAAATGTCTACATAAATTACCCAGTGGAGAAAACACTTGGGAATTTGCTCGAAGGATAGTCTGTGGGAACTTTCACGGGAGAAAGCCCAGGGAACTACCAAGACAAAGGGTTATCGAAGGACCCTAAAGGGCAGGTGCCCTTGTAGGGGACTCTCAGTGGCCAAAGTAAAGGGCTATTCTAACTCGACACAGATCATTTCTCAAGGCCTAAAAGGGCAAGTCTAATTTGGAAGAATACAAAGTCAAAATTTGAAAGAAGACCAAAGGGGTGACGTGCCCAAAGATGTCAAATTTAGGACAGTGAACTAGCCGTTGAAAGCACATTGATAGGCATGTAAACATCAATTTTAAAGATAGTGAAATAGCCATTGATCCTTTGAATTTACAGACATGAATGCATTCCTAGAATTTAAGATCAAAACCAGTTGAAAGCGAAGAAAGATAGAATAATGGATGAATGCAAGACCCGATTCAATTAACCAGAAAAGGAGGAATGATGAAGACAAGATCAGACCGCCAGATGGGCATTGAAAGTTGCAATCTTTCAATTGCGTGGCTTGTTTATGTACATTGAAAATATCAAATGGGTAAAATGCCCCAAAGTTCTATCCTATCTTCCTAACAGTTCCCAACGCATCATGATGTATTATTATTCCCGAGTCCTTCTTGAAGTGGCTATATAAGGGACTTCCTTTCATTGTAAAATTATCTTCTTTTGGACAATCGGATCGAAACTTTGCCCAAATTGAGAGGCATCATTGAGACTTTGTGCTCAGTTTGTTGATCATATTCTGTTAATGGAATAAGAAAGCAAGGGACTTTTTCAAACTTTGTGCTGTGATATCTTTTTTGTTCCATTAATTTAACAAGCAAGATTAGTAAAATTAGTTAAGAAGGTGTCCTGAAGAATCAACTGTGGAGAGACTTTGTGCCCCCATAGTTGCCTTCAGTGTGTTTTCTTTTCATTACTATGTAAAGGACTTTGAAGAGACTTTGTGCTCTCATTGTTCTTCATATATTACTCTTGAGCATTTCAGGTAGAGACTTTGTGCTCTGTCTCGATTTGCTGGTTACCATACTCTCAGTTACATTTTGATTTTATTTCCAGGAGTATTCTTGTGGCTGGATGAATAGTTCTTCTGAAAGAAGAGGAGTGCTGTCTATCATTCCCTTGAGTTTTTCCTTTGTTTTGTATACATCATCTCTGAAGAAAGAGAGATGGATGACTTGTCCTACCCTTGAGTATTATTTTTTGTTTATACATATACATAGCATATCCATAAGGAACCTCCCCTTGATGAGAGGAGAGAGCAGTCTCCTTCTGATGTGATAAACTTACACATTAGGATGACTAATCTTCCTAATTTGGCTGATCAGACCTATTTTGTTTACCAGTACATTGATAGACAAAATATTCAACCAACACTCTTGAAACTTTCAATTCTCTTTTGACTCCTCCCCATTAAGTGTGGATCAATAAAAACTTCACAAAATGCATTATATACATCTCTAAGGCTTGAAACCATTATCAAAATCTACTATTTAGGTATGATTATTTCATCAGGCTACTTTGTGAGAGTTGGAAATCATGGAAGGCATGGTTTTGAGAGCATTGTTTGTTTATTATATGAGTTGTAAACTTGTTAAAACACCCTTAACCACATATTCATGGATAAAAAATATTGAAACCATAACTCATGCCTGCATCCAATGTGGAAAATCCATTCTATGAAGATTGAGATAATTTCAAGAGTAGAGAGACTAGTTTAGGAGCATTCACATGCCTAAAAGAGGCTTTTTTGGACATCTAAACTCTCCAAAGCTAAGAAGACCATGGGAATGTCTTAGAAAGTATGGCAAAACTCCTGATACAACCAAATACATCAATCCAAAGGAAGATAAATTGAAATAGATTCAAAAAGAGACCCCCTCTTTAATTCAAACTCTTAAAAAGTTGCATGAAGTGTTGATGATTGTTCATAGAGGAGGATGCACCAAATTTCAACTTATTATTATGGATGTGGATTAGACTTAGATCCCTATCCACCCCCAAAAGCATTTCTTGCAAATCCAACTGTATGGATTATAGTGAGAACTTGAAGTTGAGCCTTCTTTGTATGCCAAGAGGATAAAATGAGTTGCAGAAGAGATTTTTGCATTCCCCTTGAATTCCAAACATGAAAATGAGTGTGAGAAGGTCAAGAGTTGCTCTTCCCACGTTTTTGGTTGATGGTGGACTTAGGGAGTCTGTATAAGTGCCCAAAAGCTCTTATTTTTTAGGGAAAATTTACATCCACTAAAGATAACTACTTCATTCCTGGAAAATAATAGTCCCTGACATGATCCATGTTGAAACTCATCTAGGTGTCCAATTTTCTTGCATGGAAATCCATACAAGTCATTAAATGGGTCAAAATATGACCAAAAGGCCTCTTCTTGCATATGAAACAAGGTGAAAGATAATTTAATGACTTGTAAACCCCTTAAAACATGTTAAAATCCATAATAGAACATTTTCAACATAACTTGACTTTTTGACTACCTTTGACTAGGGTTTACCAACCTTTGACTCAAGTTGACTAGCCTAGTGCATAAGGGGTGGACTTCAATAAAGACTAGAGAGGGGATTAGTAAGACAATGGACTAATATAACACCCTATAAGACCTTTGGGAGTCTTCTAAAAAGTTTAAAATAGTAGGGGTTGGCCCAAATTTGACTTGGGGTCAAAATTGGTCAACAATACTTAAACTAGTCATTTCAAACATTTGACTTAGTTTATCCTTATATTTAAATAATTAAACTAACTAGATCACTAGTAATTACAAGATCATCAATATTAAATACAATTAATATAACATGACCATTTTCAAATTTTACAAAGAGATCATTGTCAGAATAATAGTTAGATAAATCTAGTTCTGTAAAATAACTAGTGATTTTAGAATGCCAAATTTGAGGAGCTTGTTATATAATATAAAGTGATTTTTTTAATTTATAAATATAATGATCTTTTTTATATTTATTGAAACCTTTATCCTGAGTCATATAAATTTATTATTATAAATCATCATTCAAGAAGGCAATTTTGACATCCATTCGGTGTATAATCCAACCATTTTGAGCTGCAAGAGAAATGAGTATTCTAACAATCTAAGCATGTAAATAAAAAAATTGTTTATAATGAATAATTTGGAAGAAAATAAAATAAATTTTACTAAGCTTGATAAAAAAAATAGAGGTGGAGGGATTTGAGATCTAGACTTAGTTTTCACAAGTGCCTAGCAAAATAAAATTTACCAACACCTCAACACTAAAACTTGAAATAATACATACAATATATTATATTTAAAGCTTATTTAAACTTATTTTATTTGAAAAAATAAATAATCCATACATGTAAAAATTTTTAATCTACTTTTTCACTTTTTGGTTAAAACAATAAATTCCAACGTGGGCCCCAAGTTTTCTATGCATGACATTAATGTTATTTATGCTTCTTTATATGAGGCCACTATTCTTATCTTGATGTCATGTAGAATGGGAAACTGCCCAGTCTACATGCCAAATATATTTGTCTTATGTAGAATCATATTAATTAATAATAATAATTCTTAATATTTTGTGTATAATGGGCACATGCCTATTCTAAATGTTGGGAATAATGTCTATGCTAACGTCTAGAGAAAATATCATATTAGATTGATTATGTATTGTTAAGCATAATGGAACATTGAACACATATGATGCATATAAAGACTCAAAATTGTAGATGTATTCTTCATTAATATATTCAAAGTGATTGCATGAGATATCTTAGGACATAGTTCTCGATATAGATATTTCATATTACAATAGTATATATCATTAGATAGGATTATCTCTATCTATTTTACCAAGTCTAAATAAAATGATATTTTCTAATAGTCACATCTTTTATGTATGTCTCTTTGTTTTATGTAATTCAATAGGATGTCGTGAAGTGTACTTTATGTTGTGGTAGATGCATGTGTCCAATATATGCAATAATATAAACATTATCTTCTATGGGTTGCTAGTTATTAATTGAACTACTTGAATAAACCCACCAATATCATCTTTGTACTTAATCCTTTGTCTCATCCTCGAGACAACCCAAAATTAAAAATCCTATAAAATGTCTATGTACTTGGTCCTTAAAAAAAAATTGCTTATATTTATTGATGAGCTTGGTCTCAAATGTTTTCCACTCTGTGAGATATCTAGTGGCTTTTATTATTTCTGCACCAACTATATATTTTCTCAGATCAGTTCAATTATATCATCAGAGGTGGGATGGTTATAAATAACATTAAAATAAGTATAAATTTCCTTTGTCACTTTCTAAAGCCTACCCATGAGGCCACCTAATTCTTCAAGGTCTATGATTAGTTGTGTTATTTATTTTTTCATTCTCAAAATTTATCACCAAGTTATAAAATTTGCATACTTTTAGTGTTCATTGGATTCTTTTAAATATCATATGGGTTGTTGTTTGGTTTAGCTATTCTTTTAGGATATCTAAAGATTTCTTTTCTTCTATTTTTTCTATTAGCCACCCTATTGTGAAATAAAAATATGTACTAACAATTGATATTGCTTTATAACAATAAATAATATGTATTTTCACTATGTTATGGTGCTATATGTTCTCATGTAATGGATTTACATTTTATTCATATTTTAACTATTCTATGATAATTTTTTTGATTTTTTATCTCTCTACCTCTCAGACAGATTGATGCATGATCAAATTGTGCAATGTTTCTATGAACCACTATATGATATGCAAATTTTGATCTACTTTAAATTATGGCACAACCTTTGTCATCTCCTAGATAGATTCTTGTAGTGTTTCTTCTAATACTATACATCTCTACATCTAGTCATATTATGCACTTTATTGTAATATATTTTCAAAGTTCTACTTCTGATAAGTGGTTAATGTGTGCAAATTTATATTTGTTCCTTGTGGAGTTGTATAAGTTAGAGTGGGAACACGAAGTATGTTAGAATATTTGATGCATAAGTGGTGCCTTTTATGGACCCTTAGCATATGTCATTTAATTAAATAATAATGTTTTATTATTTATTAACATGGGTTGAAAACCTCATGTAAATAAATAATAAAACATATTTATTATTGTTGTTTTAATTGTTCTCAAATAGAGGTTGGACCCATTGGTTACAATGGTCCACCTCCACACCCTAATATAAAAAGGGTTTCACCCTTTTGATAAATCACTCATGATTCATGAAATATGAAGTGATATTTTTATTATTATGACATCGAGATATTTGCATGTGTCAAATATTATTGATAGAGTTATGTGAAGATTGGACAAATAAGAATTGAGAAGAGAAGGATTTATTTATGGGGTTCTAGTTTCTCTTATATGAATATCAATTGTGAGTTTTTTAACTCTATTGGAGGATTTTACACCTATATATATGTTCATGGATATGTGTGTCTTTGTCATTAATTACACACACACACACACACACATGCATATATACATATATATATATATATATATATATATATATATATATATATATATATATATATATATATATTGAGCGCATTCACATATGTATATATGTATGCATGTATATATGTATGTATATATATATATATATATATATATATATATATATATATATATATATATATATATATATACATACATATATACATGCATACATATATACATATGTGAATGCGCACACACATACACACACACACACATTATATAAGTTTTTACATGGTAGCAAAGTTATGGTGATGTGATGATTAATTGGAAAGGTTGATTGCACTTATTCTATGAGGATCCAAACTCTTATGCAAAGTTTCATTCAAAATTATTATTCAGCCTAAAATTTTCTTTGTATGGCATATGGTATGGCCCTCTGTGGCATATTGAAGGTTGGAAAACTCAATTTTTTTTGTTTATATCTCTAATTAATCTCATATCTCAATTTTTTTATCAACCAAAGGAAAAACAAAGCATTTAGATATTAATCCAATACCTTCAACAAGCAAAGTTTTAGCCTGGGATGCCATAACTACCTATTGTATGGATTCCTACTTGAAGAATTTTGTAAAAAGTTGTTTCCAAAGTTTATAGTGTTGTTTTTGGGTGTTGAACATTGGTTTCATCAATCATATTTCATGTCAAAACCTTTTTTAGACCCTTAAAAGGATTCTTATCTATTTTTAGTGTTTTACACAGCCAACAAGGTGCCATAATATGGCCTATATGGGTTGGAAAACCATGTTTTATGGCTCAAAATTAATTTTTGAACTAATTTTGTGTATCAAAGGAATATTTGAGGAAGATCTTCAAATTTTCAATGCTTTTGGTGGTTGTACAAGCTAATCTAAGCTCTGTTGCTCCACTTAGGTGCCATACCTATTTCGTTACCAACTAAAAGAAATATTCAAGTTAGTATAAATTTTGTGAACTATATTTAATAAATAATTGTTTTATTTTTTTAATCACCTTTGTCGAGATATTGTATCAGTTGAGATTGAGATTTTACAATCACATGAACTTTTATATAAGGCTTATAATGCACATTATTCTGTTGTTCAAATTTAACTCTCAACAATAACCATGTGCCAATTAATAAAAATCCTAAGCCATTGGTTAATAATAGTGTGACAATTACAAATATTCCTACACCATTATTTAATGAATCTTGATAATTTTAAAAACTTAATGATAGTCAAAGTGTAATATTGAGCATGTTACTTGATAAGAATGATAATATTTTCCTCTATTAGGTGATGTAATACAACTCATTTTCCATGAACATATGTTTTTAAGTCATTTTGTGATTACCATAAAATAGACAATCATACAAAAGATATATGTCTTGCTTTGAAACATAAGATCCAAGATCATATTGATAGTGATGATATTAAACTTGACACACCTATTATAAAACCACAAGTTGTAAGCCCATCTTATAAGGTAGAGTGACCTATATGTCAAAATGTTCCATCTAATATTTTTGTGGAAACTACAGTGACACATTTATCTCATATATAACCTTTAGTTATTCAAGCTTTTATAGAAGGAAAACAAAGACATGAAATCATGATAGATGATGAAGCTCAATTTAATAGTTACACTATCAATTTGTTTAAGAGCTCAAGACTCAATATATATGCCTAAACATGTAGTAAATCGATCAATTGATATTACATTACTTGAACATGTATCAAAGCCATCAAGTTATATTACATTACCTAAACATGTATCCTACCATGAAACAATATAGCTTTATACTTGTAATTATGTGGTTACAAAAGATAAAAACAATTCTTGATATTATAAATGAGCACATTACATTCAAATATGAAGGATATATAATTTCATCTAATGAGATATAACACAATCGATATAAGATTTAAAACATCCCAAAGTGGATACCACTATATCTCAATGTGGATTTAAATGCAGACCAAAGCAAAAATAATCTAACAATCACATTCTTGTAGAAAAGCTTGAGAATTCATAATCATCTATTATTACATCTACTAGGCCATTCAAAATCAATGATACATCTTAGTGAATCAAATACATTGATTTATAATATGATTATATGTTGGATACATCTCCTAGTAGTAATAAGAGTAAGTCAAGCACACCTTAACACATTATTTATTCTAAAACTTTAACACTTAATCATATTATTGGTTAGGGTGTTCACATACTTACTTTGTGTGGTAATGTATCGATATATTTTGTTGCAAGCTAGCTACTTAGTCATCATAAATTTTACATTGACATTTGATATCATGTTTATTGGCCATTTCATTTAACAAATGAAAATTGTGGAAATTAAGACATACACATATGAAAATGAAATACCAAAATAATATACATATATATATATATATATATATATATATATGTATATGTATACCTATATATATATATACACACACACACACACATATATATACATACATATATATATACATATATATATATATATATATATATATATATATATATATATATATATATATATATATATATATATATATATATATAATCATTTGTATAAAACATAGTCTATAAAAATTCAAAGTCACATACTCGTACATACATATGATCTCTCAAAAGAATGAGAGTAATGTCCTCACTTTTCTCTACTAATTTTTGTAACTATAGAAGTCGTTGAATGCACAACTCTACTCCTAGACTTATCTCTCAACATATATAATCATGCCTTCTTTTAGCATCTCTAAATCTAATAGGATGGATTTATGTTCTACCTATAATGCTACATAATAGGTAAAAATGGCTTCTCCTAGACCATATTATATGGGTGGTGGTGCCAAAGATCTTGGATCATATGTAGCACCTTCACCTCCACATATACCTCTTAACTAAGCTCAAATTCATCCTACCTTGACCTCTAGTTCTTATGACATTATTGCATCTATCAAGTGTGTTGATTTCATGTGGCTTATTGGGTTAAAATATATGCATAGGGCCTAGTCTCAAAATTAACTCACTCTAACAAACTAGGGACTCCCTTAGGCACATCACGTGTAAGATAATGCATTGTCATCTCGATAATAGAAAACCATTATATTAACAATGTTTATATATATATATATATATTCATTAAACACTAAAATGAAATGAAATACTTATGCAATTGATAAATATAAAGTATGCATATGATTACTTGGATCCTCCATTGATTCATTGAGTATGGGATTGCACACACTATAACTCTCCCCCTTATATTTGATCGTACTTCCATCAGGGAAACATGATCTTTCCTTTCCTATCCCTTGGCACATAAATCCCTAGGTGGGAACACAAGTGCAAGACATGATTCCACCCACTATGCCACCCAAGCATATATCATCACCACATCATCTACACCATGTTCCAGTATGGGGTCACAAACCTCATCATCATCTATCTATATAAACTAAATTTTTGTATTTGTTAGGTTCTCTCCTAGATATACATGATAATTTTGTGTCCATCTTCATACATATAGTGTTTGGGATATCCTAATATATTACATATTACCTAAGTCTCTTACTCATACAGAAAGTGATCTACAATCTAATATGTCAATCTTAGTACCTCTAGATCACTTGGATCCTCCATAGTTAATTTTCCTCCTCAAGCCACATTGGATGCTCTCTATATGGGTTTAGAAACGTCAATTTGGTACTAGACACTTAATAACATCAATTTTGACATATATTTAACATACATGACTTGTGCATACACATTTGTATCTTTTCCACACTTACGCCTATTTGTTATCTATTTATTTACTTGAAAAACCTATTTTGTTGTCATTCATACTATTTCAATAAATTTTAGCTAATATTTTAAAAAGGGGAAGATGAAGAAACTAAATATGGGTATGGTTGAAAAACTTATTTAATTATGTGTACATTGAATCAGATGACTATGAAGAATTCCTCTTTGGTTTGGGAGGATGACCTACAAATAGGACAACACTAAAACAAATTTTTTTGTTAGATAGATATATGAGTGGATTACCTAGTGCTAGGTAGATCCTAAAAGCAAGAGCTTCCTCAGGGGTTGTCAATCCACATGTTTTAAAAAATTAATTTTACAAAACAAAATAGAAAGTACTTGCATCAATAATCAAAAGGTACAAAAATTGAACATAATAAATGCTTGATAAAGAAATAGACTATAAATGACAAATATAGTGATAAGAAAGTCAATACTAGTGCTAAATGGTTTGGGTCTATTCTTAAAAAAAAGGCAAGGTTCTATGAATAGGTAAGGACACAGAAAGTTAGATTTGGTTTAAGGTAGGTAGGTGGTAATAACTTTCTAGATTTTCTTGCCATAGTGACCAATGGTGGTTGGGTTAACCATCAATGATTAAGGTGACGATCGATGGTTAGGTTGACTATCGATGGTTGGATAAACCATCGATGGTTGAGATAACTATCGATGATTATTGTGTGTATGTTTGAGTTGGTAAATAGATAATTGATGGGATCACAAGGAGGATTTATGAGAGATGGGTTGTTGTTGGGCTGAGTGTGAAAGGAAAATAAAGTAAATGAATATCATAAAATAAATACTTACCTTACAGAAGGTTGATTAGGTGGTTGATTGAGGTGGTTGACTTGTTGGTGGAGTTTGACATGATTTTGATAGAGTAAGAGTACTTGAAACTTTGGTGAAATGGTAGTGGCAAGTTGGCTATCGAACATGGTGGCTAGATCACTAGATTGCTAATAATGAGGGACCTATAAAATAAAAGAACTCTAAATACACAAGATTTTGATAATAATTATATATGATATTCACCTTCCTACTCTCTTCTTATAGGTAAGGCAAGAGAGTTATAACAAGATGTTAATTAGGCCTTCTAATTATAACTCACTCATGCAATGGCTTATACATAGATTATGATAAGTTATTTTTAGAAAATCAAGGTGGGTGGATTACATGCTGGGTGGGTATGAAGGTCTATCCTAATCATTGATAGTCAAGGTGACCATCGATAGTCATCCTAACCATTAGCGGTTGAGGGTGAAGGGTTGAAGTGGGTAAAAGCTAAGTTAAGTCAGTTGGGCAAACTAACCATGGGTTAGGCTCAATTAGTGATCAAAGGCTCATATTAGTCCCAAAGGGGTCCTAAGGTGATCCAGGGGAATTTCGACATTCATAATCATGTTGTGAAAATTTTTGGTGTCTCTATTTTGCCCTTTTTTATTATGCAACTTGAATTAAAAAGATACAAAATAAAAATAGATTGCTAGTTGAAGGTCTGATTACCCCAAGTATGGGAGGAGGTGTTCCCCCTCAAAATAAAATTTGATAAGGTAAACCATAATTGGGTTCAGGTTTGATAAAGTGGGTGAAGGTGATGATGAAGGTGGATGTCATGAAGGTGGGTGATAGGTTGGGTATGAAATCATAAATGAGCACATAAAGTATGACAAAAAGGTGTGATAGCCAAGATTTTATATTGATGAGGTTGGCATAGTTGGTAATAATAAGGTTTAGTGATAGAAGGATAAGTGACAAGTGGAACACGTGACTGCATCTAAGCATGGTGGCTGAGAACACTCATAAGTCTCCTAAAAAATGTCTATGTTTTGGTGGGTATCTAAGGCAAGAAGTGTTCTTGATGAAAAAATAAACTAGTCAAGTGTCATAACTATCTAACATAGGAAGTACTCTCAAAAAGACACAAGTGGGTTGGGTAGGCATAGGGTAGCACAAGTGTAAAAGGTAGCCAACATGGAAATGTTATCACTGTAATCAAAGGACTAGGAAAAAGTCATCACAAAATGCATTCTAGTTAGGTAGAAGTAGACTAATAGAAAGATGATGAGGTGGTCAGGGCAAGTGAAGAAGGTAGTCTCTATGGGTGGGTGGGTTGCTTTGATTTTACTTAAATATGGATACTCAAGGTAAGAGGAAAAAAGTGAACTACCTTACCGTCGATGGTCAGGGTGCTCAAGGGTGACCTTAAAGGGTTAGTTTGCTACTCTCATAGGTGATAGAGACTAGGCACAAGATTCAATCACCTTGGTTACATAGGAGAGGGACTCTGAGGTAGAGAGGGGGAGGAGTAGTGACACCTATAGGACCACTAGGCATCATTGCCATGGCACATTACTTGGTTATAAATGAGGATCTATAATATTATGAGGCCATAATTTTAACATGATGTCCTAATGAGCCCTAATGGGGTGAGTATAGAGTGAGCTGGTAGGTGGTGCCAATTTGGTGACACCAGGGCAGTGGGTGACATCTATAGTTGGACTGACAGGGATGGGTGGTTAGTTATCAGAAGCTAGTGGTGCACTAGGAGATAGTGGTACCCTAGGGGCATGATATAGCTCATATATATATATATATATATATATATATATATATTTATTATTTTGATTCCAGACTATGAGTCGATGTAGTGAGATGTACATTTTGAGAGAGACATGTCTATCCACTTGTACACATTATTATATTATTTTAATCATGATATATATATATATATAATGTATATATGTATGTTTGATCTTTATTTATTGTTTATGCTCATGGTGTATGATTTGTATTGGTGTTTAATGCTTATGGTGTGATGTTATACTACTTATGGATCATGCTTATGTTATGGATGCTAGATACTGATGTAGACTTAGCTAGCTAGGCATGAGATGGTTTTGATTTATGGTTATGCCTATGACATGCTAAGCTTTAATGATTATATGCTTCATCATTTAGATTTAGACATGGTGGAAAATGGTTTATTATTTTATTGCTCATGGTTATTATGGTTTTATTATGCTTTTCTATGGTTATAAGTATGATTATGTTGTTACTGATGACACACATGGATATGCCTATTATGATTATGGTTGTTGTTATCTTGATTAGGGAAAAACACATGAGGTAAGCTAATTAACAACACCAGATGAGAAGGCAAAGAATATAATCAATAGATAAATGTTGTAATGAGAATATCAACTAGTCACGATAGGATAAAAAGAGGACATGATGCTTCTTCTTTGACAAGGACTAGAACAAAACTGAAGTTGGAGCGGCTTAATGAACATAAGCCCTTTGAAGTTTTTGCATTAGTGTTCATTAGTTGGGTAAAAAGGTGTCTTGCTCACATAATGTCAAGTAAGCTAAAAAAATCCCTTGCTTATGGTGCATAAAGGGGAGATGGATGAAAATGGAACCTTCTTGTGAGAGTAACATTCCTCTTTTGTAGGTGTCCAAAGAGTTATTATGAAAACGTCTATTCCATATAAAGTGTAGACTAATCAATGAGTGAAGTCTATTTGTGAAGATCAATTACAGTTTCCACCTTATTTTGTTGTGTGAGAGTTGATTACAGCTTTAAAAATTGGTTTGTTTTTGTTATGCTTTTGAAAATGGGTCATTTAATTTATTTTTGTATATGGGAAGCTAATTGATGTGAGAAGCTTCCAAGAAATTTCTATTCTTTTGACAAATGGTTTACTCAGCCATCTTCAAGTGAGTGGTCTAAGATTGTTTTCTTTGTTCAAGGCTTTGTGATATACTTCAAGGGAGAAATATACCTTATATTTATGCAATTTTAGTATGCTTATATAGATGTACTTCAAAGGAGTAGTTTGCAAATTCTAGGAATGACCCATGATTGCTATTAGTGTGGATTTTTATTTTTGCTTGACATTGAAATGCTTATATAGGCTTAGGGATTCACCTTTATGAAGGCAAAACTAAAAGCACAAAAAGAGGTTTAGGTGATACTGATCATGGGAATCCATCCCAATGAAGGGGAATAAAGTACCATGAGAATCATGCCATGGGTAAAGCCATGGTGCCTATTATTCAAGATTAGGCTATGACTATGACAGATAATCACATGATTTTGTTTTAATCAATTGCCCCTATAATAAGGAGATGAATGTGGCTGAAAGCAAGGGATGAGCTTAAGGTAAAATAAAAGGTGGACTTGATCATTCCTAAAAAAATAATGGATGTAGGTGTGAAGAATTAAGGCGCTCATGTTTTGGGTGGCCTTCAAGAGAAGACAATCAGTAAGCTCCTGATCCACACTTGTGGGTTATGATATAAGGTCCAAGATAATTGAAAGCAAACTTACCCCATTTACTTTTCTCCATATTTGTGACATGTTGATTTTCCTTCAAGATGAGGTCTATGATGTTGAATTATTTCACCTTAAGGTGATTTTTATAAGCACATTTGATGTGCTCTTAGTAGACATGGAGATGGGTAAGGGATGCTAAATGATGTTTGTCAAGTATTTCAAGTTGGGCTAAGCAGTGCTGATGATAATCATCCTCATAAATAAGATATTTTAAATAGATGTAAAGATAGGGTATTTAGAATTCAAGAGGCAAAATGGCCTCCATGCCAAACACAAGATAAAAATGTGTATCTACCATGGGGGTTCTAATGCTAGTACAATATGTCCATAAGGTGAAAGGGATGCGCAAATGTTAATCCTGACCAAAGGTATTGACCATTTTAGTTAACATGTTGTTAAGAGTTTTTTTAGAAGACTCAACCTATTTATTATCTTGAGGGTGATAGGGTGTGGAGAAGGTTAAATTAATACCAAATGTGTTACATAGACCTTGGACATGCTTTTTATTAAAATATTTACCATTGTCGATGATAATCTTATGAGGAACATAGAAGTGGCAGATGATATGATGGTTGATAAATTTGATGATATTCTCCACTTTGGTTGATACTAGAGGAATAACCTCCACCCATTTGTTAAAATATTCGGTCGTAGTGATGATAAAATGGTGTCGCTACGAGGAATGGGGATTAATTTCACTAATGAGGTCTAGTCCCCATTGTGAAAAGGGCTAGAAATCAGTAGAAATGCAAAGACTATGGCTAGTTGCATGATGGAAATCGGCATGTTGCTGACATTTAACACACTTTTTCATATAATCATAGTAGTCTTGGTTTAGGGTAGGCCAATAATAGCTAATGTGTAGGATGCACTTAGCTACAGTGAGGCCACTAAAGTGTCCCCCATAGATACCCTCACGCATTTCTTTGATAGTGTGAGAGGCTTCATGATTGCATAGGCAAAAGAAGAGGAGACCATCAAAGCTATGTTTATATATAATTCCTCTCATAATGGTATAGTATGAGGTACTCTAGATAAACACTCTTTGATCATTCTTGGAAAGGCCAGAAGGAATGATGGTAAGGTTGAGGTAGTCAAAGGTCTATTGATACCAAAGGTCAGGTTGGGTCTCCTCCAAAATGAAAATGGTGGGAGAGTCTAGTTTGACATAAGAAGGCTAGGTAAGTCTATGGATAATGCTAGACAAGTTAGAGTTAAAGGGTGCAAATGGGATTTTAGAGGTGAGGGATTTCATGGTATCGATGAACTTATTGGTAGATCATGGGGTTGACTAGATGTGATAATGTTCAAATTATACTAAGATTTCATCATCTAGTTATTTGTATTATTATAAAACATCATTCTTACACTAGTAAGAGCCATTGAATTTATTGATTACAAGTTGGAAGTTACCAAAGATATTGATCATTTTGACTCCTAAGGCTAATGTAGTCTGAAGGCTTTCACTAGGGCTTCATACTCAACCATATTATTCATATAGTCAAAGTCAAGCTTGAAAGACAAGGGAAGAGGCTCACCATAAAATGGAATAAGGATGATACTAGCTCCCCCACCATGTTAATATTTTGATCCCTCAAAGAACATGGTGAATTGATAGGTGAAGTCCACCTGAGAGAGGGTTGTGATGGACTCATCAACAAACTCAAGAGGAGGAGGTTGGTTGTCTGCTAATGGTGCTTTGGCTAATTGGTCAAAAATGATTTTCCCCTTAATCGAATTTTGATAAAGGAACTCAAGGTAACACTCTACTAAAATCATGAGCCACTTGGCCATACACTAGTTTTAGTATGGCTTGGAGTGCATGTACTTGAGTGGGTCTGTATTGGTTATGACATAGGTTTTGTGGTTAAGCAAGTAGTGGCAAAATTTGGTGGCCAAAAAGACTAAAGATAATCAAATATTCTTAGTGTGGGTATATCAAGTCTCTTACTCTATAAGCATGTGGCTAATGTATTAGATGGATTACTCTTTATGTTGTTTATCCCAATGAGCCAGCATTGCCCTTAGGGAGTGATTAATGGCAGAGTTATAAAGGTATACAAGTTGGTCATCCTTGGGAGGGGTGAGGATAGGTAGAGATGAAATGTACCTTTTGAGTGAATCAAAGGCCTTTTGATAGTCGTTATTCCACTTAAAAGAGACATCCTTCTTTAGAAGGTGGTGGAAAAATTGGCATCGATCTGAAAGCTAGGAGATAAAGCAATGAATGGATTAAATCCTCCCCTATAAACTATAGAATTACTTAAGGTTGACTAGAGGAAACATGTCAAGGATTGTTTTGATCTTGGTAGGATCGAATTTGATTCTATGAAGGGAGATAATGAAGCCAAGAAGCTTTCTTGACTAAATCCCAAAAATACACTTCTTGGGGTTTAGGTAGACATGGTAATGGATAAGTCACACAAAGATAATCTTGAAAACAACCAAATGATCCTTTTAGAGTTTGGATTTTCTAATAAGGTCATCCACATAGTACTCTACAATCTTATGGATAAGGTCATGGAAGATATAAGTCATGGCATGTTGGTAAGTTACACTAGTGTTTTTTAACTTGAAAGGCATGATTCTATAGTAGAAGGCCCCCATGGGGTGGTAAAGGTGGTTTTATGCTGATCTTCAGAGGCAATTATAATATGATTGTAACCCAAGAATCTATCTATGAGAGATAACATATCATGGCTAGCTCAACTAGTAGGTCAATGCTCAGTAGAGGAAAGTTTTCTTTGGGGCAAGTGAGATTGAGGTCAAAAACATTCACACAACTAAATAGTCCCCTTATGGCTTTGGTGATAGGCATGACATTTGAGACCCATTGGGGTAGTCAATGGGTTGAATGAAATTAATAGATAGAAGATGTTGAAGCTCTTCTTTGATGAGAAGGGATATGCAAGGGTGCATGTGTTGAAGTTTATACTTGATGGGCTTGGCATCATGGTGAGTGACTATGATATGGGTAGTAATAGTAGAGTCAATTCTAGGCATGTCACTATAATACCAATTGAATGTTATGCTATGGTCTTAGAGGAAAGAGGGGAAGTTTTGAAGTTCCTCAACATTCAGTGGTTGGCCAATTTTGATAATGAAAGGGTTATTCAGAGTGCCCAAGTTGATATCCATGGTGGATTTGTTTAACGTGGTTGGAGTCTTAGGAGGAAGGGATTTGTGCATGGAAGAATCTAGGCCACTAAGGTAGGTGAGAATAGAATCATCATCTTGGCACTAAATAGTGTTAATAGTAGGAGATTCATCTCTTATCATCTCAGGATGGATCAAAAAGATTGTTGTAGTTACCCCTCTTAATAAGTCAAGGGTCCTAAGCTGATCATGTTGATAAAAAAAGTTAGGTGGGATGATCTCATCATCCTCACACATAGGTAGGGGAGAGGTTAATGTGATAGGAGTGTCTTCTGAAATAATGGTGGCAGTAGGTGGTTTGGCTTACTTTTTGGTAGGTAGAAGGAAACCAAGGCCATACTTCTCATGAAGCTTTTTGGTCTCAATAAAATCCAACTCATGTGGGACATGTTCATACTACCTAAGACCAAATCCTTTCCAAGCATGCCTATGGAGGTATGTTTTGAAAAATATTAGCTTGTCTAGATAGTAGAATCTAGAGGTGAATGGTTGAGGTGAGGAGGAGGCAATAACAACACCAAGTGTTTTGTCAAGTCCCCCATAAATTAAATGGATTTCATAATTTTAAGGTCCAAAGGGAACAATGGTTCTGACATCAGGGTCATACCTGGGTTGGTGGTTAAGTTTCTTGTACTCTTTGGGACTAGGGAAAGCATCAAGGGCAAGGAGGCAATATTCCCCTAGTGAAAGGTGGTGGAATGTGGATTCCAAAGGATCTAAGGTGGGGATCTGATTAGATGAGATGGATAAATTATTCAATTCCTTATTAGTAGGAGTAATGACTTTGTCTTTCATGATGGAGGTCTTGTCTTTGGTTAAGGAGGGTGTGTTAAATGGGTGTAAGAGGACATCATTGGGTTGGTAGGTCATGTTGCATGTCAAGAAGGGACTTGGTTCAGTTTGGATGGTGATAACCTGGCCCTCATGATCAAACTTAATGCAATGATGGAGGGTAGAGGGAATGTAACCCATATAATGCATCTAGGGTCATCCTAGCAAGATATTGTATTAGAATTCACCTTCTACTACATATAAGAGTTTAAGGAGCGTGTGAGGGCCTACATGGATATGAAGGACAACTATTCCAAAAGTAGTGGTTATGGTGTCATTAAAGGATCAAAGCATAGCCAAGGTTTTAGATATGACATTATCCAGAAGGTTGAGTTGGTTATAGGCATGGGAGGAGATGCTACTAATACTAGCTCCCCCATCAATCATGACCTATTTAATGTGGGTTTGGTTAATGTAAGTAGTAATAAAGAGAGGAAGGTCTAGGTCATCCAAATAGATAGAAGGTATTTTTTAATCCTTGAAGGTAACAAGGTTATAAATTTGGAGAGTGTCAACAAAGGTTGCTAAAATTTAAGGGTCTTCTAGTTGGACCTCGACTAATTGCAATGCCTTGATCATTGCTTGGTGATGATGAGGTAAAGTAGTAATTAACTCATATAATCTCATCTTCATTAGGGTTTGGTGAATATATTTGAGCACCACTCTCTTGATGGGATCAAAGGGGTTAGATAGGGAGGTACCTAAGATAGATACCTTGGGTTTGGATGAAGGTGAAAGTGTTTAGGTAGGGTTTGGTTGGGAGGTAGAAGATGGGTATGTCCATGGGATAGACACTTTGGCCTTCCCCTTATCATTTTATCATGCTCTTGTGACCACATGAATGGTATGGATAGAGGGAGGAATTTGGGAAGGATACTTGTTTGGTTATTCATCACTCTGGGCTGAGAGTGGAGGAGTAGGAAGGTTTTGGCTAGTGGTTATTAGTTATTGGATGGGTAATGGGCCCATGGGAGGTTTATCTATTCAAAGAGTTGATGGATAATGGTTTGGATAGCTTTGCAATTCTTTGTATTATGGCCGGGTATCCTATGATAAGAACACACATGACAGTCATCATACTAAATAGGTTTTGAATTGAGAGGGTTAAATGACCTGATAGGGGGTAAGGTCAAGCAAGAATCTTATAGTAACCTTTTGAAAATGGTTGAGTAGGACTTAGTTAAAGGTGGAGAGGTTTTTGGGGTTTTCACCTTGGTTGGTAAGGTGGAAGTCCTTTTGGGAGTAGGTTTGATGATTTGAGGTTTGGGTAAGGTAGTGAATTTTGTTGGTAGTTACGGTTTTGATAAGGAAAAAGCTGATAGGTTTGAGGGAATAGGTTTCAAGGTAGGTATCTTGTTCATCACAAGTTTGGTGAAAATAGGTGTGTTAGAAATGAAGTGTTCTGGTGTAACCAATAGTGGTGGTTAGGATTTAGTTTAGACAACTGTATTCCTACTCAAAGTAGAGGGATGAAGCCCCAAAGCCCCAAGATAGAGGGAAAGGTGGAGGGAGGTAGGATTTTGGCTCTCTGACCTTTTGGTATTTTTACTCCCTTGGTTGATTTGGGTTGGCACTTAGTTCTTAGGTTTGATGAGGTAAGCTTCACCTTCACATATGGGTGATTAAGACTCTATGTAGGGAAGATGCCAAGGTTTTTGGTTGGTTTGGTTGGCTTGGTTTGAGAAGGTGATTTGGTCGCTTGAGGTTTAAGTGCCTTGGATAGCTTAGGAATTGTTGGGTTGGTAGAAGCTTTTATTAGTTTGGTTGGTAAGATAGGAGTGTGGACAATGGAAGGGGTAGGTGGGTTTGTCAGTGGTGTGGTTAGAAGTTTTTGCTTGGTGATATAAGGTGGCCCTAATTTATTCTAGAAGGTGGATCGATCCATGTCAGGGTTTAAATTCTAGTTTTTGCATTAACCTAGAGAATGGTTTGTAGGCTTGTTTTATTCCCTAGATAGTGGACCTAAAAGATAAGCCCATAGGTTGAGACAAAGGGATGGTATCCTCATCCTCTTCCTCAATCAAGGGATGTGAGGTTTGAATGGGTGACTCCTCTATGATATATGTAGACATGGGGGATTCTTCTTTGATAGGGGTAGTAAGTTGTTTGATGGTTAAGGAAGAAGGTAAGATGGGCACTTATTGAGGTATGTTGGTAGAAGAAGGGGTTGATGGTTCTAATACCTTAATAAGTGGAGGAGGAGAAAGGTGGGTTACCTCAATTTAGGTCTCCAAAAGAGAAGGTAACTCCACTACCTCAATAAGTGGAGAGGGTGAAGAACAAATGCATTGGGTCGTAGGTTCTTCAACAACAAACATGCCAAGAACCATGTTAATAGTATGGGCATTATGAGAGAATTTAAACTATGTTAATCTCATTCTTGGTGGGTGGATGGTTGGGAAAAGGCTAACTAAATATGTCAAGGGATTGGTTTTGAGGTGCATTGGGGTTATCCAACACAAGCTCCCCCTTGTCAATGAGATATTAGACAATACTTGTGAAGGTGTTACACCTAATAATGCCATGCCCTACTACTTGGTGGAAGGCACATAGATCATTCTCATTATACCAACTAGGTGTAGGATGAGAGGAATCAAATTTTTGAGGTGGTTTTATAGGGAGAATTTGTATGATATTGGCTTTCAATAGCTTCTCAAATATCAAAGCATAATATTATCTGAGTGGAGTAAATTTCTTTGGGGTGTTTCAATTTAGGTTTCTCATAGTTTGATTTGAGGAACCAGAGGAATTTATTTGGTTGGTAGATGATGGGGAAGTAATTTTAAGGATAAATTCATTTGAAATACCCTTGTTTTTGGTTTAGGTATTGGTTTGGTTGTTTAGTTTGGAGGAGGTAGCCTCATTGGTTTTGTAGGTAGAGTTCTTGTTTTTCAATTTTAGCTTTTCCTTCGTTAATGGTTTAGTTCTATAATTTATGCATCATGGTGAAATATTCATCAAAATTTTAGAATATTTGAACACACAATGTGGAAGAGATGTGCTTAGCACATGCTCAAGCAAAGAGTTTGATCAATTCAGGTTGGGGTAAGGAAAAAGAGAGTTGGTTGATTAGGCTCTCCAATGAGCTACAAAATTGACAATAGATTCATAATCAAACTATCAGATAGATTAGAGGTCAGTGATGGAAACATTTTTGGATATATTTTTTAAGAAATGATACAAGAAAGTTTGAGCTAGCTGGGTAAAGGAGAAGATGGAATGCTTTGGTAAGGCACTATACCAATCCAATGTTAGTCCTAACAAATACATAGGAAAAGTGTGGAGAAGGAGGGCATCATCATAGGTAATCAAGTAACATGAGTGTCTGAATTCCCTAAGGTGATATTGGGGATCCTCATTACTTTGAAATTTAGTGAACTTGGGAAACTCACACTAAGGAAGATAGGGTCAGATAGGAATAGACGGGTGAATGGGTTCATTATAGATCTGATCATATGATAAGACATTGTTAGCTATAGAAATGGATGACTCTAAGGTAGTCATCATATCCATGAGAATTTTCATGAAGTTTACTTGGGGTCACACACCCTATTGTTGTGGTGGTTGGGTGGCATACTAATAATGGGTAGGAGGTTGGAAGGTTGCCACATATTGGTATGTGGAGACTGATAGTTAGGTGGAGGATACATAAGGGTAGGTGGATGTGAGTGGTTGGGTACTAGGTAGAGGTGCCTACCCTTGTGGGTAGGGATGTAACCTAGGTTTGGTATAATGGATACCTATTAGGTAGGAGCAATAGTTAGGTTGGTGACCAAAGGAAGGGTAGTGACCCTTGTGGTAAATGGTGATAAGGTAGAGGGTATAGGTAGCATAATACTTTGAAGTGGGATACTGGTCAAAGGGAGGTTGCAAATGTTAATGGTGGGTAATCCCATGATGAAGGGAGTATAAGTGGCTAATGGTTGGGTTGATCTTAAGGTAGAGGAGTTATTGGTAGGGGTAGAAGGTATAAGAGTATTCATAAGTTGGGCTGGCTAATTTTGTACAGTAGTATCAAAGGGGATGTAGGTAGATGAGGAAGCTTGGTTATCCGATGGTTTGGTGGTAACCATGTAAATAGAGGTGTTTCCCATGAGGTGGGAAGGCATTTCATAAGGTCGGTCCCTAGGTGGAACTGAAGTAGGGGTGTGGTGAGGCATAGTGTTAAGGTAGTGATGGAGGGCCATAGGATTGTTATCTATAAAGGTGGCAAAATCCTCATATCCTTGGGGAACTTCCTAAGGGAAAGGGGGACTTCCTGAAGGGTGAGAATATTTTGTTGGTTTAGATACATAGTCCATGGATGAGAAGGTAGAAGAGGTTGATTGGTTTAGTGATGAGTTTTTCTCTACTAGATACTTTCACTACTGGTGAGTTAGAAGCATCCAAGGTAAGGGAGAGAAAATGCACAAACAATCTCACCACTCAAATAAAGATAAGAAATAAAATTATCAAGAAAATCAATCACAATCTAAAGAGAACATTAAGTCTGAAAGGTTCCTTTTAGTCTCTCTTTTGGCTTATGCCTTAAGCTTTCAAGAAATATGTGACTGAAATTGGCTTGTAGAATAGGTACTAGAGAGAAAATCTATGGATGGTTTTAGTTTTTTTAGGCTCTCAAAAGGAATCTATATTGGGAATCAATACATGGCTTGGTATTGGGGCCTACCCCATCACTTCACACACCACAATGATAAGGGTGTCAGGTGCTTAGCCAATATATATTGATTTCTAGAGTTTATACTCAACCAAAGAGTTGAGTTGCTTCTCCCCTTGGTAATGACCTTCAAGTAGGATTGTCAAGAAAGGGTAAGGTTACCAATAAGTGATGAAATCCTATTTGGGCCTTGTCTCAAGTTTTTTTGATGTTTAATTGATGAAAATGGTTTGGTTTAGTGTGTGCAACAAAAGTGATGCTACAATACGATTATTTTACTTTAAGTTAAAAGTATACGAGCTAAACTTGTAATCAATCAATGTATGCAGTCAATTTTTACCCAAAAGAGATTTTAGTTTTGTTAATGTGTATAGATAGAGAGAAAACCATAAAAATGCAAAGAAAAGAAACCCAAAGTAAAGACTCAATGTCCCACTGATCATGCTAGAATGTTTCAGTGAATTTTAGCTTATAATTCAAAAAGGGGAAGAAGAAGAAGAAACTAAATATGGGTATGGTTGAAAAACTTGTTTGATTATACTCATGTTGAATTAGAAGACTATAAAGAACTCCTCTTTATATTGGTAGAATGACCTGAAAATAGGATAACACTAAAGTAAATTTGTTTGTTAGATGAATAACTGTGTGGATTGCCTAGCGCTAGCTAGTTCCCACAAGAAAGAGCTTCTTAGGGGGCTATCATCCACATGTTTTAAATAATAAGTTTACAAAATAGAATAGAAATTAATTGAATTAATAATCAAAATATACTAAAATTGAACACAATAAATGCTTGATAAATAAATAAACTATAAATGACAAATATAATGATAAACAAGTCAATACTAGTGTTAAATGGTTCGGTTTTATTTTAGAAAATTCAGCAAGGTTTTATGAACAAGTAGGGACATAGAAATTTAGATTTGGTTGAGGGTAGGTAGGTGGTAATATCTTGTTGGAATTTATTACCATAGTGACTATCGATAATTGGGTTGACCATCGATGGTTAAGGTGACTATTAGCAATCAGGCTAATCATCGATGATTAGATAGACCGTTGGTGGATGAGATAACCATTGATGGTTACTATGTGTATGTCTAGGTTGGTAAATAACTAATTGATAGGATCACAAGGTGTATTTTCAAGAGATAGGTTGGTGTTTGACTAAGTGTGAAAGGAAAATAAATTAAATAAATATTATAAAACAAATACATACCTTGTAGAAGGTTGATCAGGTGGTTGACTCGTTGGTGGAGTCTGACATGATTTCAATAAAGTAACAATAATTGACACTTTGGTGGAATGGTGGTGTAAAGTTGGCTCTCTGACATGGTGGTTGGATCACTAGATTTTTGATGATGATTGACATGTAAAATAAAATAAATCTAGATGCACAAGCTCTTGATAACAATTACAGATGATCTTCACCTTTGTACTCCTCTCTTCTTATAGGCAAGGTAAGAGAGTTGAAACAAGATGTTAATTTGGCCTTCTAATTATAACTCACTCATACAATGACTCACATGCGAATTAAAACAAGATATTTTTAGAAAATCAAGGTGGGTGGCTTTCATATTCAGTGGGTAAGAAGGTGCACCTTGACCATTGACGGTCAAGGCGACCATTGATGGTCATCCTGACTATTGGTAGTCAAAAGTGAAGGGTCAAAGTGGGTAAAATCATGGGTTAGGCTTGGCTAGTGGTCGAAGGGTCAGATTGGTCCCAAGGGGGTCCTAAGGTGGTCCATGGGAATTGTGACATTCATAATTGTGGTGTGAAAATTTTTAGTGTCTACACATACCAAATATTTCCCTAGTCTATGCTATAACACTTAATAATCCAAAGTAAATAGTTACCATATTATAAACCCCTTATTTTCCCTTTTTAGCCAATGTCAAAAATAGTCTGACATTAGTGGTTACCTTAGGTATATGTCTTCACTAACCGTGTCTTAGGATATTTAATAGGTAGTTTTTAAATTCAAATATATCCATTGGGTTGGTTTAAACATGTTTCTTATATCATTTATAGGGGAATACCTAAAGCGTCATCTATAAATATAAATCAAGCCTAAGGTCATACACACTTGGCAATTACATTGAGAACCAATTGCATATCAACAGATCTATTTGTAGACCCTTGAGACATAATCTAAAACCAACCAAATAACAAAAATGTTCAAAGGAATAGCCATGAATCCAAATCTAAAAATAAATTCAAGGTCAAAGTTTCATGTTATCAAATGTTGAAATCCAAATAATTGCATTACATTCTAGTGGATTGTGATTGAGCACACACACATCTAAGTGGGAAAGAAATATGTGGTTTGAGATATATTTAGATTATTATAATGTAATTAATTCTCAACCACTTAATGAGGAGTGGTTGGGTTTGTCAAACCTGTCTTTTATCCCATTTTTTAAGCCAATTTGGTGTGAAAAATGGAGCTAGGGTTTCAAGCTAAAGGAAGACAAATTCAACATTTGCACACAAGATCAAGGGAAATTAAATACACATGAATCATCTATAAAGGCAAGCACATGATCTATGGTGGAAAAAACTATAAAATTAATCTACATCGTACCAATTATCATAAGCATCTATGATTTGTCGAATACGTTCCTATAGGTTTTGAAGTATGTCTCCTGAGCTGAGCAACTATATATATTTTACAAAACATTTCAAAGGATTATAACATAGGTAGTGAGTAATAAAATTCAAAATTTTAGCTAAATTACTTCTCTCCACTCTTTTCTTGGCCATTTCTATATTTAGTAAGTGAAATCAATCTTTATTTTACATTTAAATTTGTATAGTTTATGCCCTATCTTGTGCTATGTCGATTTTAATAGATTTATGTTATTTATATCACTTAAATAAAAATATATATAAATTTTTTTGGTGAAAATGATCTTTATTTTGAGCATGAGAAGTAAAAATTATTTATCCCTTAGGGTTTCATATCTATTTCTTGACAATTTAGTTCTACTTTTTTGACATAATCATGATGGAAAATAGAATTTGTGTGGATGCTAATAAGGGAAAAAATTATATCAAATTTTGTCATAGATTTGATGATATGTAGAAAATGGAATTAAATGAATATCTTAAAAATGACCACACATGATTGATGTATTGTTACATGTAACTAGAGATGAAAATAAAAAGCTTGATAAGGAACCTACATTTGAAGAATAAAATGTTGAACTATTCAATGATACTGATTTACATTTTATAGGCATCAATTCTAAAATAGGTGTTGATGCCACTACTCCTATTTTTATTATTGATATGTCTACACCTATAGCTATATAATTGGTATGTGCTAATGGTATGGGGTAAACACAAGTTAATCCTCAAATTTATATGGTTATCCCTATGCAACATTATTTTGTGCATTCAAAGATTTTTATTTGTAAGATCATTTATCACTACTCAATATTTTATGATAATACTTAGACACTTATTTAAAGTATTGTAAATAATCAAGATAGGGTTTCAAAATTGGAACAAATTGCTTCTATAGTGAGCCATTTGACTAATTCCCAAGCATTATTACATAACTTGTTATCCCCAAAGATTTATGCTTATACCTACATGCTTTGTGTAGCTTAAGCTTACACCTTATGATGGTAAAAGTGATTCAGAATAACATCTTCAAGTATTCCATGTAATATGTTTTAATATTCCTCTAATGATAAGTTTTTAATTAATTTATTTCCACAAAGTCTTAAGAACTATGTTTTGCCATGGTTTTATGACCTCCTCTTCCAATCAATGCATGTTTTCAATCATTTGTTTGATAAATTATTGGCACACTTTTATATCAACATCAGTGAAAAGGTATCATATGCTCAAATTAAAAAACTTAAGAAAGGACCTAATGTGTAAATTAGTGATTATGTGCTTCATTATAAGAATGTGCTTTCTAAAATGACAAATCTTACAGTTGATAACAAATTGTAATATATCTTCAATAAAATCTTACTTTGTTGGAAATATTATTATCATTAATGTCAAAAGGGACATCATGAGAATGTCATTAATGCTCAATGATGAATATGGTGATAAAAATGATCCTATCAGAGGTCAAGGATGATTGGAATGCATGTGTGCATGAATGAAATTCATTCAATTCTTCATAATGATCATCTAGACATTTTAAGTCTAGATAGGAAAAGATGAGAAGGCATTTTGATGACATCACCATTTCCACATGTGAAAGAGTATGGGGGATATAGTAATATGGTTGTGATCATATTAGTCCTTATTTTTTATGCTCTAAATTCTAGATCATGTAATTTAGCACAATAAAAGATATGCTTGAGAAAAGTAGGACTCCAAGACATTTTGACAGTGTTTTCCAACATAGTCAAATTTGCAGGTTGCAAGATAAAGATAAGTATGCAATTTTATAATTCCATATATTGCACATAAGAAGGCTTTAGTAAAAAATAGATATATGGATCGAATCTCTTATGAAAGAGGAACAAATGTGCCAATTTGAAAGACATGCGACTAAGCGCAATAAGAGTTATGCAGGTGCAAAGTTAGCCTTCTAGACAAAATGAAATCATCTCCATACTTAGAAAAAATATGCACAAGGTCATGCAAATTTTTCATGATTTTGTAAATATCATCTATGGACATTTGAAAAGGAAATAGATAGTAGATCTATTATGGGTTTTTCATGAGCATCTTAAAAGTATCAACTACAGGTTTAACTGAGAAGGAATGAGCTCAAAATTGAAATATATTTGTTCTCAGACTAGATAGGGTTTCTCATTAAAACCCTAAGGGTTTAAGTCATGGCATCAATATAAAATTTCTATTTTGATGGTGATTGGCTATATCCTAGAACTGATAGCTTAAGTTATAACTTAAGCCTTTATCATCATTACAAAACTGACCCCTCAACCTAACAATTACCAACTTGAGTAGTGATCAAAGGACTTAATATTTCCTAAGCCTTAGACTTTATATTATTTCCTAACTTGATCTATGAATATCACTTCATTGAGATGATCTAATGAATCGTAATGAAGTAAAACTGTCAAAAGGACCTTTGAGTTAACATGTAAGTTACATGTGTCACAATTACGGAACTTTCAAAGTAAATCAATAGATTGATTTGAAGTCAAAAGGTCAATGAGCAATGCAATATTTTTAAGTGTCTCAATAGAAAAAATTGATAGCAATGTACAGAAGGCATGCACTAATGCCAAGTGTCACTCTCTTGGGAGCTTAGCAGACATAAATATTTGGCTTATCAAAATATCTGATGGTGAGTGGATGATTATATAAAGGAAAATAGAGTGAGTGGACCCAAATGGAATAAAGTGATCGATGGTTATCGACATAGTGGTGAGTTAAAGATTGAGCATGTTTTAGAATATCAATGGAGCAAAAGTGATCCAAAGATATAAGAAGCAGTGAGATGGGAGAAAGAGCTTGATGTTTAATGACTAGGTAAAGATAAAGGTCATGCATATTCAAAGATCAAATAGTACATAAAATATTAGATTAAGAAGATCAATGGATACATTTTAAATATGACAAAGCAAAAGTTCAAAATCATATAGTGATCTAACAGATAGTGTGAGCTTGTAAGAGATTGATTGAATGGATGTGATTTAAAGTTGATCTAGTTAAATAAAGACCATTAGATCATGGTTCCAAAGTAAAGATCAATGGTTAATATTTAAAGGTCTATTCATACCAATGGTCAAGCATTAGAACATGCAATAGCATGTGAGTAAGCCATGAATCTTGACATAGATAATGAGATTGATCGATCTAACTAATCAAATATACATTAATGAGCATATGCATCAAAACTTGAGTCTAAAAAATGTTATAGATAGTAAAGAGACCTATAATTATGGTGTGATGCATGGAATCAAGATGTGGGAAACTTACAATCCAAGTTATAATGAACTAGAGTCCATAATTGGCATGATGTGTTACAGTTCGAGTGTGAACACATAGAAGATATGGAACCCTAGATTATGTGTTTATATATATGATATTTAAAACAAAGGAAAAAGCTACTAGAATAACTGCATTTACTATTAAGCCAATTTAAATATATATAGAGGAAGAAATCAAAAGCCAATGAAGGGTGTCAAATAGAAAATCATATAGACATAGAACCAAAGGGGGCAAAGAGGATCAGGGTGGTTGGTGAGATAAATGAAGTGTGTCTAATAGAGACATATCTAGACACAGGACAAGAGGAATAAAGATGAGTAAAGAGGAAGAAAGGCACAAAGAAAATGTGTAGAGTATGATCAGTTGCAAATTAGAACTATAATAAAGAACATAAATCTAGATTCACGTATGAATCTAATTTATAAATTGGAGTTGTATCTCCATAAAAGAGTTTGATAGGTTGGTGCCTTAGAAAAGCTGAGTGGGTGCTCAGATTAGGGAGTGGGTGCTTATTTAGAGTTGGTGCTCTTAAATTAGAGGATTGGTGTCTCCTTAGGATTGGTGTGCTTAAAAATTGTAACTAGTGAGGTTTTCCAGTGAGGCTTTGAACTGTGAGGTTGGATTAGAGTAGTAGTTCGAGTAGCTCTTCTCAAAATGATTTTTCCCTTTGGGTTTTCCATGTATAAATCTTGTGTCATGTGTATTTATGTTTGTATGATCTATACATATTTGATTTGATCTATATATATCTTTTAATCTATTCTAAAAGGTATTAAAAGACTAGTTTTAATTCATATATTGATTAACCCACCCTCTCAGAATCTATTTGTGTTCTAAAAATTAGTATTAGAGCCTAGGGTTCCTTAAAATAAGCTTAATCAGCTCAAGAAAATCTTGAAATAATGAACATAATGGATAGTCAAGAAGGATCTTCATCAAATAAGGCACCTCTCTTTGATGGATCTAACTATGCATTTTAGAGCATAAGAATCAAATCATATTTATCCTCATTAGGATTTGATGTATGGATGTCTACAATAAATGGATATACAACCCCTACTACAACTCCTACTGACTAGGTTCCCAAGAAGACATATGAAATAAATTCCAAAGTAAATAATTCTATTCTTTATGGACTATCAAACATCAAATTTGTCAAATTGATGCATTTTCAAAATGCTCAAGAAATATGGAACAAACTAGAGAGCATATATGAAGGAAATGACAAGGTAAAGTAGGCAAAGCTATATAATTACAAAGGCAAGTTTGAGAGTCTTAAGATGAATGAAGATGAGAAGATTATAGACTACCTCCTCATGGTAGATGAAATAGTCAATGCAATTAGAGGCCTTGGAGAAGAAATGAAAGAGTCAATCATTGTCAAAAAGGTCTTAATATCTTTGCCATCAAGATATGATTCTAAAATATCTATAATAGAATAAGCAAGAGATATAGATAAACTCATTGTTGATGAGTTGCATGGGACCTTTACAACTTATGAGATGAGAATGGGAGAGATAGACATCTTCAAGAGAGAAGATGCATTCAAAGTTGCCAAACAAGAAAAACTAGAATCATCTTCATCTAGACATTAGGAGACTGATGAAGAAGAAGCCAACTTTGTCAGGAGATTAAAGAGAGGATCTAGAAAGTATAGAGATAAGTTACCCTTCAAATGCTTTAATTATGGTAAAGTAGGACATTTTGATACTAAATACCCTCATAATAAAAAGGATAACTATGAGTAAGTAGAGAGTAGTAAAAAGGTGAAACCTTATTATCTGAATAAGAAAAAATTCTTCAAAAACAAGAAAGGTCTATACATAAAAGAAGACAGCAACTCAATGGAAGACAATGATAGTTCTAATTATGATCATGACTGTGCTTTTGTGACTCAAGGAAATGAATCCATGTTCATGATAGTAGGATCAACTTCTGTAGATCTATATGAAGATGAAGTTGAAGACTCAGATGAAGAAGAGGAAGTATAAGTGGACCTTGAATGTGAACTCATCTATGCTCTATATGAGATTGATAAATTGAGAAAAGAGAGCTCAAAATAAAAGAAGCTTGGACAAAAGGAAATTGAGAAAATGTCTAAAATCCTTGAGAAATATGATCAGATGGTGGTAAGTCTAAAGACACAAGTTGAAGATGCTAAGAGAATAGAAGATGTAGTCAAACTTGAAATACAATCTAAATATGATGAATGTATGAAGCTAGAGGTAGAAATAGTGGATTTGAGAAAAGAACTTGAAAAATCCAAAGGTCAAGTAGATAAAAGTCTAAAGTTGACAGGAGGATCAAACATTCTTGATGAACTGATCAAATCTAAAAAACCCTCAAAAGAGAGATCAAGTCTTAGTTATGAGAAGGTAAAAAGTTCTTCAACTAGTAAATCTACTAACTTATATGAAAACTTCAAAGTAGGAGGAGAATCAGGAGCAAAGAAAGAGATAGCTTGAAAGGACACAAAGATAGACTCAAACACAACTATTGTGAAGAAATCAGAAATTGAAAAGAAGAATGAATAAAAGAAGAAGACAAAGGTACACAATGTCGATGGATACACCAAAGTGAGAGACTTGAAGAAGCCAAAGCATATAAGAGCTCCTCATGTTGCACCAAAAAATGCTATGACCAAGTATTCCTCATCTTTCTATGGTTATTATTATAGATGTAATAAATTTGGTCATAGGGTTATTGATTTTAGAGGTGTAAATATAAGAATAATAAATTTTGTAAGTATAAACTCATTTGTTCCTTTTTTAGATATAAATGTAATGTGATATAATTGTAATAATTTTGGTCACATAGCTAAACATTGTAGAACTAGCTTTATAATATAAAAATTACACAATGTAAAGAAAGGCATGTCTCCTAGTGTGAACAGAGGTTCACAAGTATCTGATAAAGAGAAGAAGAGGATATATAAGAAACCCAATGAAGTGTGGAAAATGAAAAATCAATCCATGATTGCTCAAACTACACTCCATGCCAAAGATTAAAATTTATGGGTGATAGATAGTGGTTGCTCAAAGCATATGACTGGTGATAAGAACAAGTTCACTAAATTGAGAAAATTTAAGGAAGGATCTATCAACTTGGGAGACAACACAACATTAAAGATCAAAGGTAAAGGAACCTTGAACATACATGGTAAACTACCTACACATGATGTCCTTTATGTTAAAGGATTGAATCATTATCTGCTAAGTGTCATCCAAATGTGTGACAATGGATACAAGGGCACATTTGATGTAGAGGGCTGCAAGTTAAAGAAATCTAGAAGAATAGTTGCATAAAGGAAAAGGACTAAAAATAATATCTATAATCTTGTTAAAGTAAATGGAAATAGCTACCTAATAAGAAATGTTCATGAAAGTTGGTTGTGGCATTAGAGAATGGGTCATGTCAACTTTGATAATCTAGTAAAAGTGAGCTCAAATAAGTGTGTAAGACACATTCCCAAGATAACCAAACCTATAGATACTACTTAGAAGGAATGTCAACTAGGCAAGTGGACAAGGGTCAAATTCCAAATAAAGGAGTATGTAACTACAAAGCCTCTATAATTAGTTTACTTGATCTTTGTGGTCCTACCAAGACAAGAGGATCTAAGGGAGAGAGGTACTTCATGTTATTTATAGATGACTACTCAAGTATGACATGGGTAACCTTTTTTAAGGACAAATCTCAAGCCTTAAAGAGATTCAAGATATTTAGAGCCATGGTTGTAAATGAGATTGGAAGAAAAATCAAATGCTTAAGATCTGATAAAGGTGGAAAATTTACCTTAAATGAATTCATAGAGTATTTTGAGAAACATGAGATCAAAAGACACTACTCTAGAACAAGGAATCCATAGTAAAATGGAGTTACTGAGAGAAAGAACATAATAGTCAAAGAAATGGCTAGAATAATGCTAAAGGAGCCAAGTTACCTTATGGATTTTGGAAAGAAGAAATCCAAACAATAATATCCATCTTGGACAGAGTTCAACTGAGGGTAAATAGTGACAAAAATCCTTATGAGCTATGGTATGGAAAGCCTACCTCTATTAAATCTTCAGAGTGTTTTGAAGCAAATGCTACATCAAAAGAAAGGACGACAAATTAGGAAGCTTTGAATCAATATGTGATGAAGGAATATTTCTTGGTTATTCCACTCAAATCAAAGCCTATCTATGTTACAATAAGAGTTTACACAAGATAGTGGAGAGCATCAATGTAAAAGTTGAAGAAGGCATAAAACATGTTGAACCTGACAAGGAAATCAATATTAAAGAATCAAATCTTAAAGAAGTAGATAATGAAGAAGCTAAAGAAATGAATGAAAAGGCACCTCCAATATTTGTTCAAAATGATTATCCTAAAGAGTGTAGATGCCTAAATCTGGCCACCAATAACCTCCAACTAGGATTTTAACCAATTTCTACTTAAAATACACAATTTGGCCTAAAAACTCTAAAACATGCTAAATGATGTGAAAATGACATATTCAAGTGCCAATTTTGGCTAGGGTATCACTAAATGGGGTAATGCAATTTATAATCTAGCTAAATTTAATCAGATCATTTCGAGTCAAAATGCCAATTTTGCACCTGGGTACTCTAGATTGCTCTTTCCTATCAAATCTCTTGCACAAGACACATGCCTTCATTATTTGATATTGGTAACATCCTAAATGGGATAATGGATCTAACACATCTGACATTGCCTTCTAATTCTAATCTAGTCAAAATTTGGAACAATAACAAGGTATTCTGAACAATTTAAGTAATTTGTGCACAAAGTGCTTAAACATACTTAAGAACTAATTAACCCAAATCAAGGCCTAATAAAGAATTCCATGAAAACTTGTTGAATAATTTGTTTTGGAAATTAATATGGAATATATGCATCATCATGTGACCTCATTTCTTAAGAAGACATCCCTAGGCCATAAATGCCACAAATGTCATGATTCATGCCCTCCATGCTTCATCAATGCCTTCCATGATGCCATCCATGCCTCTTAATTTCCCCATTTTCCAATGTCATGATGAGGATAATTATAAACTTAATTCTAAAAATTGAATTAATCCTCAACCACACATCTCAATCTCAGGATGGATGGTTCAGGTTGATTTTAGACATTCTCAAAAATCTACAAATAGAGACATGATGAACATCATTTCCAAGCTATTTTGGTGCAAAGTTATAATGCAAAAATATCTTCAAGAATCCATTGCAATCAGTGTTACCATGCCAAATTAATTCCAATCCAAGCCAAGCCAAAGCCAAAGGTGCCAAGGAGAGATGGAGGTAACCAAGCTTCTATTGCTAAGGACTTCATGAGCACAAGCTGAGCAAGCCAATAAAACAAGTATTTTGGAGAATCCAAGGAGGTAAAAAAAATATTATTTTACATTTTAGTTGTGTGCTTTATTCATGTTTGTTAACTAATCTCTCCCTAGTGTCTAGGCCTAGAGATGTTATGCTAGTTAGTTTGTTTCTTTAATTTTGTTTTCATTTTGGAATGAACATGATACTAAACATCTTCTCTTGAGTCAAATTCCTAGATCCACATATGGCACACCTGGTGGGAATAGACGCATACCACACATAAAGAAGATCATTTTTTAGCTTTAAAATATTCATTTGAACCATTTAAACTCTTGTAAATTAATTTTCTAACTTTATTTTGCCATTTTTGTTTGCCATGGGTTTACATAGTAACCGACATTGACTAATAAGATGGACATCGTTTGGATAGCTTAACTAACATTGATTAGTAAAATTGACATCAATTGGATACCTGGCATCAGTCACATTAGTATAAATGATGTTGATTAGATAACCATCATCAGTTATAACATGTAACCATCATTGGTAATATAATTGACATTAGTCACTATGTTTTTCTTAAAACATAGACCCGAGAGCTCTTTTTTTAAAGTTCATTGTTTCAAACCTTAAAAAAGATTCAAGGCTAAAGAACATGCTAATGTTTTTGTTGCTGGACCAAGCCTTACATTTACTAAAAACATGTTTATATTACCTTTTGCATGCTTAAAAATCAATTAGGAACCTTGTTTTGGTGTTTAATAAACAAAATTTTTAGATGTTTATGGTGAATGTTTTCAAAGTTTGCAACTAAAACCAAGGGATCAAATGAACACCACCTCATTTTCCATTTGGGATTAAAAATGAACTCACCTTTTCAAAGCTTTTTGTATTTACTTATTTGTTTAGATTATTTTTTTTTGGCAAAAAGAGGGATGTTGCTTGTATGCTCTTCTATTTGTCCCCTTTAGGGAACCCTTGGAATCAAAAGTACCATTCTTATTGCAAGTAGCTTATTCCAAGCCTTAGAAATAAATTCATCTAAAGCACTCCCCAAAAACTCATCAAAGTTTGGGTGACCTTGAAAATGATCTTAAAATCTTTCTCTTAATCTTTTATTTTCATGTAAAGTTGGCTTGCAAAGGGGATGTCATTACCTCTCATGATTTCTTTAGGGAAGCTTTAACCTGAGGTTTCATCTCTAGGCATTGAATTCACTTAATCCTTTGGAGTTGCACATGGGACGTATTTGCATTTGGACATCACACTATACTGAGCAAACAACAAGATGCAGTGGTTGTAAAAAGGACTAGACCTTTTTACAACTAGCCAATGTCACGGTCACCCAATTTACATGCTTGTCTTTTGCATTATTTGACATGAAATTCATTGTGCAATTGATTCCCATAGACTGAAAAAAAAACTAATTAGTTTTAGTCAACCCCATTTTGCCATACCCTTACTAGGATTTGGATGATTATACTTAGTGTATTTTAGTCATTTTTGCTTGGTATGTTTTGAGACTAAAACTTGTTTGTTTATTCATAAACCATGTCAAAACAATGTATTTGAGTCTGAGAGGGTAGTGTTATGCTTCCAAAATCATGTAACGCCATTTTGTCTTTGAGTCATTTGAAACATGACATTGATCACATCATTCAAGCATGCTTGCCCATTAGGCTACTTAATTTGTTTCAAAACTTGTTTCACCTTATGTCAAAAACCATTTGTTTTACACCATGTCACATCAATCGTTTGGACCTTGTTTATGTGCCATCATGTTGTCCAATCTTGTCTAGCCTACTTTATAAAATCCTAGTTTTCACAATTGAGTTTTTAATTGTCCTTATCAAGTTTGGATTCAAACTTTGATTGATTTCTATTTAGGCCTTAATTCATGGGGCTAATACATAGATCTTTCTCTTTTGGATTGCATAAATTTAGTTAATCAATTACCCAAATTTGAAAACTATTGATGGTTTATTTGTTTCATTTCTATCCTCATTATTGTTTATGCCTTTATTTAAGAGAACACAACCTTTCTCAAAGAGCCTTTTGTCTTATGCCTTATGCCAACTAATCATGTTTATGTTTAATTCCATGTGTCGAGTCTATGTCAAAGTTATTTCCAATTTTTTTTATTAAATCAAATCACATCATGCCTATTTGTTTGAGCCTAGATTTTGACTCCATGTTTGGACAAAATACTTAGTAACTTAATTTTTCCCTTTCCTGGGTTAGACCTTGTTTAGAACACTTTGACCTAGACCTTTGACATATTAGTTTTTATTCAAACACTTGATCTTTTGTGCATATAACATTTGACATTAGACATTTGATGTTTGACTATTTTATGCCAAGTCTTAGCATAAATTATTTTGGAGATACAACTCCACTTTCAAACCATATTGGAGATACAACTTCACCCCTTCAACCAAGTTAGACCAAACTTGAACCATTTGTCCTTTTGGACATAGTTTTTCAGAGTTTGTAGAACTCTAAGCCATTTTGTTTCAGAACTTTCATCATTTATGTGGATATGTCTCACTACACTTATGGTGGAGTCACTTACAATCCAACTTATGATATAATGGCTACACAAAATGACTTTTATGGATTTAGTCAAGACCCCAATGATGTTAATATGGTTTGTGAGATAGATTTTTATCTACCTCATATTAATCATTCATGGGAACAAAGTCACAAAACAACTTATGATCCAAATCAAGACCTTTATTGGTATGAAGAGGCTTTTGAAGAGGAATTTGAAGACCCAACTATAGATAATGTTGTTTGGGATATGAATCCATACCCTCTTTACCATAATCGGTACATGGAACACAGTCAAGAACCAACTCATGACTGGGATGATATGGTTTTTGGTTATAATTAAACACACTCAAACATGTTAAATGATGTGAAACTGACATACTCAAGTGCCAATTTTGGCCAGGGTATCACTAAATGGGGTAATGTAATTTATGGGCTAGCTAACTTTGATTAGATAATTTTGAGTCAAAATGCTAATTTTACACTTGGGTGCTCTGGATTACTCTTTCCTATCAAATCTCATACAACATCCTAAATGGGATAATGGATCCAACACATCTAACATTTCCTTCCAATTCTAATCTAGTCAAAATTTGAACCAATAACAAGGTATTTTGATCAATTTGAGTAATTTGTGCATAAAGTGCTTAAACATGCTTGGAAATAATTAACCTAAATCAAGGCATAATCAAGAATTCCATGGAAACTTGTTGAATAATTTGTTTTGGAAATGAATATGGAATATTTGCATCATTAGGTGACCTCATGTCTTGGAAAGACATCCCTAGGCCATAAATTCCACAAATATCAAGATTCATGGCCTCTGTGCCTCATCAATGCCTTCCATGATGCCCTCCATGCCTCTTAATTATCCCTTCTTCCAATGTCATGATAAGAATAATTATAAACTTAATTCCAAAAAATGAATTAATCCTCAACCATACATCTCAATCTCAAGATGGATGGTTTAGGTTGATTCTAGACATTCTAAAAAATTTATAAATAGAGAGGCCATGAACATCATTTCCAAGTTGTTTTGGTGCAAAGTTATAATGCACAAATATCTTCAAAAATCCATTGAAATTAGTGTTACCATGCTAAATTAATTCCAAGCCAAGCCAAAGCCAAAGGTGTCAAGGAGAGATAGAGGTAGCCAAGCTTTCATTGCCAATGACTTCATGAGCACATGCTAAGCAAGCCACTATAACAAACATTTTAGAGCATCCAAGGGAGGTAAAAGAAGGTTTCTTTTGAATCTTAGTTGTGTGCTTTATTCATGTTTGTTAATTAATCTCTCCCTCATGTCTAGGCTTAGAGATGTTATGCTAGTTAATGTGTTTCTTTTATTTTGTTTTCATTTTGGAACTAACATGATACTAACCATCCTCTCTTGAGTCAAATTCTTAGATACACAAAGAGCAGATAATTGGCAATAAGAATGAAGGAGTTTAAATAAGGAAAAAAGTTTCAATGAATAAGGAGCAATTAAGTTTTTCTCTAATGTCTGAAATAGAACCTAAGAGCTATGTTGAAGCCAATAAGGATGAGAATTGGCTTAAAGCCATATAAGAAGAAGTAAACCAAATTGAAAAGAATAAAACCTAGTAGTTGGTCCTAAGACCCTAAAATAAGATTGTGATAGTTAAAAAATGGGTCTATAGAAACAAGCTCAATGAAGATGGAGTTGTTATAAGAAAGAAAGCAATATTGGTGTGTAAAGGATATGCACAAGTTGAAGACATAAATTTTGAGGAAACATTTACTACAATTGCCATATTAGAAGCTATAAGAATGTTTCTAACATTCTTTATTTATAAGAAGCTCAAAGTCTATCAAATGGTTGGCAAGTTAGTTTTCTTGAATGGAAACCTAGAAGAGGAAGTCTACATAGAACAACTTGAAGGTTTTCAATTGTCAAAATAAGAATATTATGTATGCAAACTAAAGAAAGCAATGTATGGTCTAAAATAGGCATCTAGATCATTGTATTAAAGATTGCACTAATACCTATAAAAATAAGGATTCCAAAAAGGATGTGCAAACAACAATCTATATTTCAAATTAAAAGGTGATCATATGTTGATTGTTATTGTTTATGTAGATGACATCATATTTGGTGGTATAAATAACAAAATGTGCAAAGAATTTGCTACAAAAATGTAAAGTGAATTTGATATGTCTATGTTAGGAGAACTTTCTTTATTTCTTGGTCTATAAATAACACAAATTGATGAAGGGATATTCATATCCCAAACCAAGTATGCAAAGGATATGCTCAATAAATTTAGAATGGAAGAAATCAAACCAGTTAGTACTCCCATGATAACTAGATGAACTTTGAGCAAAAAGGATGAGTCACTTGATACAAATCAAACTATGTATAGATCAATGATAGGTAGCTTGCTATACCTAATTGCATCAAGACTAGATATCATGCAAGTAGTGCGCATGGTTGTTAGATTTTAGGTTTCTCATAAAGAGTCACATGTCAATGCAATGAAAATAATATTTAGATACATCAAGAGCATAATTGACTATGGCCTATGGTACCCTACAAGTGAAGGTTTCACTTCGACAACATATATAAATAACGATTGGGTGAGAAGTGTGGATGATAGAAGAAGCACTAGTAGTGGTGTATTTTTCCTTGGAAATAGACTTGTTTCATGGCCAAGCAAAAATCAAGCGTCAGTTACTCTTTCTACAATAGAAGTAGAGTATGTAGCACCAGTGGCATGTTACACTCAAGTCTTGTTGATGAAACAAACACTCAAGGATATCAAGGTTGAGTACAAATCACCTATTTCTATTCCTTGTGATAATTCAAGTGTAATAAATATATCAAAAAATATAGTGATGCATTCTATAACCAAGCACATATCAATCAAGTATCACTTCTTAAGAGAGAGGGTTGTAGATTAAGAGGTCATAATAGAATAGTGTCGACTAAGGACTAGATTATAGACATATTCACCAAACATCTTCCCAAGGAACAATTTCAATATCTAAGATAGAATTTGGGAGTGGTGGATCCTACACCACATCACTAAATCACTAGTGATAGGGCGTGAGTCTAGAGGGAGTATCATCGAAGCTTTATTAATCCTTGGAAGAAGATAGAAAAGTAAACTCAGGTATGTATACTTTTAAAAATTACTAATGAGTTGAAAGTTATAGATTCTTGGATAAACTCCTTTATCTAATAAAAGGGGAGAAATATTTGGACAAAAATTTAACTAGAGTTCCTTTTCAATTGATGTCAAAGGGGGAGAAAAAGGTGCAAATGCTCTCTTTAGGAGAAAGAGCAAAATGTGAAAATTAAAATATATGAATAATGTTGTCTAATAAATTAAGTATTGGGTAAATACCTAACACCATGATAAGTAAAACTAAAAGTGCACATGTCAAAAAAGAAGTAGATCAAGTGTCCAAGTTGAGTATTAGGAAAATGTGTCATTGCCTAAGGGGGAACAAGTTTGGTATGATCAGATTCAATTCATACTTATCAGAAGCCAATGCAAGCAATGCCAAAGAAGGAGCTAAATAGTAAAAGATTAGAGCATTTAGTTTGCCATCAATGAAAAAAGGGGAGATTATTGGAAATATGCTTTTCATTTATGTCAAAAGGGACATTATGAGCATGTCATTAATGCTTAGGGATGAATATATTGATCATGATGATCCCATCAGAGTTCAAGGATGATTTTAATACTTGTGTGCATGAATGGAATTCATCTAGTTCTTCATAATGATCATTTAGACATTTTGAGTCCAGATAGGAAAAGATGAGAAGGCATTTTATTGACATCACCATTGCCACATGTGAACTAGTATGGGGGAGTTAGTAATATTGTTTTAATCACAATAGTCCTTATTTATTATGTACTAAATTCTAGGTCATGCAATGTATCATGAAAAAAGATATACTTGAGAAAAGTAGGGGTCCATGACATTTTGATAGTGTTTTCCAACACAGTCAAATTTGTAGGTTGCAAGATAAATATAAGTAAGAAATTTTATAATGACATATCTTACACATAAGTAGGATTCAAGACCAAATGGATATATGGATTGAATCTATTATGAAAGAGGAACAAATATGACTAATCACAACAAGAGTTATGCAGGTGCAAAGTTATCCTTCTAAAAAAAATGAAATGGTCTCCATACTTAGAAAAAATCTGAACAAGGTCATGCAAATTTGTCATGATTTTACAAAGATCATCTATGGACATTTTCAAAATAAATAGATAGTAGATTTGTTATGTATTTTTCATGAGCATCTTGAATATATGGACTATAGGTTCAATTGAGAAGGAATGAGTTCAAAATTGAATTATCTTTGCTCTTAGACTGGATAGGGTTTCTCAATAAAACCCTCAGGGTTTAAGTCATGGCATCAATAAGAACTTTCTATTTTGATGGTTACTGGCTATATCCTAGACCCGGTATCTTAAGTTATAACTTAAGCCTTTGCCATCATTGCAAAATTGGCCCCTTAACCTAGCAATTACTAGATTGAACAGTGATCAAAGCACTTAATATTTCCTAACTCTTATAGACTTTATATTATGTCCCATCTTGATCAATGGTTATTGATTCATCATACACATATGATCCAATGAAGCACAACAAATTTAAATTATCAAAAGGACGTATGAGTTAATGCACAAGTGACATATGTCACAATAATGAAGCCTACACAGTAAATAAATAAAGTGGTTCTAAGTCAAAAGGTCAATGATCAGGGATGAATATGGTGATAATGGTGATCCCATTATAGGTCAAGGATGATTGGAATGCTTATGTGCATGAATGGAATTCATCTAGTTCTTCATAATGGTCATCTAGACATTTTCAGTCTAGATAAGAAAAGATGAGAAGCCATTTTGATGACATTACCATTTTCATGTGTGAATGAGTATGGGGGAGATATTAATATGGTTGTGATCACATTAGTCTCTATTTGTTATGAACTTAATTATAGGTCATGTGATGTAATGCAACAAAAGATATGTTTGAGCAATGCAGGACTCCAGGAAATTTTGACAGTGGTTTCCAACACAGTCAAATTTATAGGTTGCAAGATAAAGATAAGTAAACACTTTTATAATTTTATATCTTACACATAAGAAGGATTCAAGACCAAATGGATATATGGATCGAATATATTATGAAAGAGGAACAAATGTACCAATTTATAGGACATACGACTAAGTACAACAAGAGTTATGTAGGTACAAATTCAGCCTTATAGTCAAAATGAAATGGTCTCCATACTTGGAAAAAATCTACACAAGGTCATGAAAATTTGTCATACTTTTACAAAGATCATATATGGAAATTTTCAAAAGAAATAGATAGTAGATATATTATGGGTTTTTCATGAGCATCTTGAATATATAGACTACAAGTTCAATTGAGAAGGAATGAGTTCAAATTTGGATTATCTTTGCTCTTAGACTAGATCGGGTTTATCAATAAAACCCTAAGGGTTTAAGTGATGGCATCAACAATCACTTTATATTTTGATGGTGACTAACTATAGCCTAGACTTGATATCTTAAGTTATAAATTAATCCTTTGTCATCATTATGCAATTGGCCACTCGACCTAGCAATTACTAGCTTGATCAGTGATCAAAGGACTCAATATTTCTTAAGTCTTAGACTTTATATTATATCCTAGCTTGATCAATGACTATTGCTTCATCATACACAAATGATCTAATGAAGCAAAACAAAGTGAAATTTTCTAAAAGACCTCTAAGTTAACATGCAAGTGACATGTGTCACAATCATGGAGCCTGCATAGTAAATCAATAGTTCAGTTTTAAGTCAAAAGGTCAATGAGCAATGCAAGATTGCTAAGTGTCTCAATAGTAGAAAGTGATATTAATATGCAGAAGGCAAACACTAATGCCAAGTGTCACTCTCTTGGGAGCATAATAGACATAAAGATTAGGCTTATTAAAAGATCTTATGCTGAGTAGATGATCATATAAAGGAGATCTCATGGAGTGAGTGGACCCAGATGGATAAAAGTGATCAATGGATATTGACATAGTGGAAATTTAAAAATCAAGCATGTTTGAGAAGATCAACGGAGCAAAAGTGATTTAAAGATATAGGAAGTAATGAGATGGGAGAAAAATCTTGATGTTTGATGAATAGGTAGAGATAAAGGTCATGCATATTTGAAGATCAAATGGCATATGGAGTCTCAGATCAGGAAGATAAATAGACATGTTTTAAAGATGATAAAGCTAAAGTTTGGAAGTGAATAAGGATCCAATGAAGAGTGTGAGCTTATCATAGATTGATCAAATGGACATGATTTAAATTTAATCTAGTTAAATAGAGACCATTAGATCATGGTTCCAAATTAAATATCAATGGTCAATATTTAAAAGTCTATTCAAACTAATGGTTAAGCATTGGAACATGCAAGAACATGTGAGAAAGCCATAAATCTTGACACAGATAATGAGATTGGTTGATCTAACTAATCAAATCTACATTAATGAGCATATACATCAAAATTTGAGTCCAACAAATACTATAGATAGTAAATAGACCTATAATTATGACATGATGTATGGAATCAAGACATGGGAAACTTACAATCCAAGTCATAACGAACTAGAGTCCAAAATTGGCATGATGTGTTGCAATTTGAGTGTGAACACATAGAAGATATAGAACCCTAGATTATTTGTTTATATATATGATATCTAGGACAAAGGAAAAAGTTGTTGGCATAATTGAATTTGCTATTGAGCCAAGTTTAATATAAATAGAAGCAAAAAGCAAAATCCAATGAAGTGTGTCAAATAGAAAATCATAAAGACATAGAACCAAAGGGGGCAGAGAAGAGTAGAGTAGTTGGTGAATCAAATGAAGTGTGTCAAATAGAGACATATCCAGATATAGGACCAAAGGAATAGAGATAAGTAGAGAGGAAGGAAGGCACAAAGAGAATGTATAGAGTATGATTAGTTGTAGATTAGACCTATAACAAAGAAAATAGATCTAGATTCATGTATGAATCTGAGTTATAAATTGGAGTTGTATCTCCATAGAAGAGTCTGATAAGTTGATGCCATTAGATAAGTTGAGTGGGTGTTCAGATTATAGAGTGGGTTCTACCTTAGAGTTGGTACTCTTAAATCATGGGATTGGTGTCTTTAAACATTATAACTAGTGAGGTTTTCTAGTGAGGCTTTAAACTGTGAGGCTAAATTAGAATAATAGTTCTAGCAGCTATTCTCATCATGGTTTTTCTCTTTGGGTTTTCCATGTATAAATATTGTGTCATGTGTATTTATGTTTGTATGATCTCTGCATATTTTATTTGATCTGCATATGTCTTTTAATTTGTTCTAAAAGGTATTAAAGGATTAGTTTTGATTCATATATTGATTCACCCCCCTCAGTATCTAGTTGTGTTCCAACATACTTGTTCCACTACACGAGTCTATTATGATCACATGCTTTCAATATTTTAAGGACATGCAACATATAGTTAAAGACCATGAACTTAAGCTACTAAATATGAATATTTTAAAGTACAATTATAATCCTCCAACATATTTTAATGCCAAGTTTATTAGACCCCATCGGGTTAATCAATAGTTACATTTTTTATCACATAAATTACTTATAAAATCATCTATAACTATTTGATTTATCATTGCTTGACTACTAATTATATCTAAAACAACAAATGCTACAATGTATAAACCCAGTATCTAAAGTCTGATCCATCTAGTGTTCAAACAATCCAATCATATTATAAGATGAATAAATATTAGTCAAAGTATAGTAGAAAGAATCATGTACAATAAATATTGATATAATCCACATTTCAACCAATTATCATGCTTATATCCACTACTATTTTAATTTTAGAATACTTTACAATTTACACAACCACTATTATGTTGAAGATCCATCAAATAATAATGTAAAATATAGTACAAATTCAAAAATACAATACAATGTGTACAACATTACAAATGATCTTCTCAAATAGTTCTAGGATCCATAAACATAACCTTTTTATAATCCTAAAAATTGAATCAATTGATAGAGTGAGAGTATAATCTGAGTGCTTTACCTCAAACCATAGACCAATGGTCTCCTACACACCTCTACACTAAGAGTGGCCCTACCCTTCATATAGAGAAAGATAAGAACAGTATAGATATCAAGAATTCAATCAAAACCTATGTGTTTACTATCACTATTACATGTAGTAATCAAATAGACCATGGAATCCAATCCTCTATGTAAATGATATCAACAAACACACATAATCTATAAATACAATGACATGACAATGCCTTGGCTATAATATTACTTTGGCCAAAGTTTTCATTATATAATTTAGATTTAAGAATTCGAGTCAATTTCACTCACACAAAACTCTTTGTTACTAAATCAAGACTATCATATGATATCAAGGGATATGTATATGATTTAACCACTAACATACTCATATAACTATCTCCAGTATCCAAATACATTCTACATATAAATATTCAAAAGTAGATTAATCTAAACTCAACATACACTCAATCTAATACAACATTATATGATGCAAGTAAATATGAATCGTGAACCTCATTATTTTCAATCACTAATCACCAAAGTGTCAACATAAATTTATCAAAGAAACCACATTCCAAAATCAGATATGTATAATAGACTAGAATAATAATCAAGTCATTCTAAGTCTCTCCTAACATATATTTCAACATTATTCATGCATATGAGTATATAATTGATGTCAACCCACAATCAACAAAATGATTCATGAATCTTCAAATAACTTCTATCATAATTTAAGACTATATGTTACCTTTTTACAACCTTTCCATTATTTATTCCATCATGTTCTAATGTGAAAGAAGACCTTGCTAGAATAAGGTTATATTTTGGGTATACTCTACATATAATATTTTCATTATTTTCACTTATATTAGATCCATTAAGATGTTATAAATCTATGAATGGGTATTCAATATATTTATGCTTACTCTTCATTTTTATTATTTAACGAAAAAAATTAAGAACGATCATCTTCAACTTCAAAACTAATATAGAAACATTCCCTTATTTATACATTTTACTCAAAATCCATATTATCACATATAGTTGTGCAAAAATTCCTCATACAATTGTTATAAGTTCATTTAGGAAACTATGTGTCTATTAAACTATATGTTAGCATATGTATTTTATTTTATAACAAAATTTGCTATTTATACTCATATATGTTTATACATCAAATGTTGAATCCTAAAACTCTCACAAATAAGTCAATCACAATCCTGAGTCATCAAAATATTTAGACGTCACAATAATCTTGGATTACCTCTGTAATAACTACATAAATGAATATACTCTCTTTAAGATGTATATTTATACACAAGTTAAATATACCTTTGGATTAACATTTCCCAACAAAATTATTAAGTGTAGATACTTATTCAAACATCCCCATACATACATACATACATATATATTTGTGTTTGTGTTGTGTGTATTTATTTATCCTACAAGTTTATGAAACTTTCCATTTAACCTACAACTAGTTATAAAAAGAGATAGTTATGAGTCCAAGCTTAACACTCCATTGGTAATTATCTATATTATCGTATTCACCTCTAAATGTCATTGAACTCATATTATATGTGAATATAAAGGTATATACACTTAGTATTCTCCTAATACTCTAATTTTACACATAGAGACTTTAAAATGCAAAAGTCTATATTCAGGCCTGCAAACACTTGCTTATAAATGCATATAGTGTATGTGTGTGGGTGTGTATGTGTGAGTGTGTGTGTGTGTGTGTGTGTGTGTGTGTGTGTGTGTGTGTGTGTGTGTGTGTGTGTGTGTGTGTGTGTGTGTGTGTGTGTGTGTGTGTGTGTGTGTGTGTGTGTGTGCGTGTGTGCGTGTGTGCGTGTGTGCGTGCGTGCGTGCGTGCGTGCGTGCGTGCGTGCGTGTGTGTGTGTGTGTGTGTGTGTGTGTGTGTGTGTGTGTGTGTGTGTGTGTGTGTGTGTGCGTGTGTGTGTGTGTGTGTGTGTGCGCGTGCGCGTGTGTGTCTGCATGCGTGTGTGCATGTGTTTAGTTTACATTATTCTATTTCCATCACCCATCTATAACTATAACTTTTACTTAGGTTATAAAAAAATCAATGAACTAAGGGTCAATCAAAAAGTGGTTACCAAGGCACCAATATCTTTAAAAACCTACAACTATATAAATTCTCTATAAGCCTAGGTAAAGACATACTCAAGGTATTCAAACAAACACTACCAATTCATTCAAACTAAAACACATATACCACCATTGAAAGTAATCAAATGATTCTACACATGTCATATCCAAAAGCTTCCAAATTTAATAAAGGAGAAGGGCTAGCTATTAATTTTATAGGCTTGGGAATGGAATAAAATTATGTTCCTAGGGATATAACCATAATACTCTATATCACACAAATAAGTCTACCAATATATGCAATCAACCCAAATAAATACTATACCAAGCATTTATTCACTTATTTCTAACAAAATTTAAGACTGGAACAAACCCATTCATTTCATGTACATAATCTAAAATATTACTTGCCTGGTTAAAAAATGTTCAGATTTTGATTGTAGATATGGGTAGCTTTTTCATTTCTTTGCTATGAACTTCCCTTCTCTTCTTTGTCATCTACCCTGATGTCCTTTTCTTTTCCACATTCTCTTCTTTATTCTTTTTCCAAAATTGATGCACATTTTTGCATGCCCTAGAAACTCTCTTCCATTTTTCTAGTTCATCATTATACCACTTCTCTTCAGAAATGCTCAAACTCGTTCAACTTCCAACCAACTCGCAATCTCTTCCCATATCCTTGCATGATGATAGAACAAAACCACCATCATGCCAAATGGCAAGGTCAACTCTCATTATGATGGAATAATAACAAAATAAAAACCTTAATTGATTACCTTTTTAACACTTTAGCATTTTGCATTGATAACAGAGCATCATATTCTAGAAACTTCCCACAAAACCTAATTTCATTATTACCTTTTTAACTTCATAATGTAACCTAAAGTATATAAACAATTAAACATTCCAAGGTTTTAGAGTTTATTAAAATAAATTTTCAATTGGGCTATTTTTACCCCTTTTCGATTCCTTTGCATAGTCACCAAATGGGACATAAGGTGACCCATCTAAACTAGGTAAAAAAATAACTAAATAATACAATTAATAGTCAACCCTGTAATAACTAGAAATACAACCACAATCATCAAAACACTATTAAATGAAATTAATTAAATAACCCAATAGGTTTAATAATATTTTTATGCTATATCATGACAAACAAAATGTGACCAACTAGACAAGGTGCCTAAACAATCCATCCAGATTAAAATAGCACAGTTAGTTCTAATAAATATTTAATGAAAACAAGACAAACATCATAAAGATAATGCTAATCTAAGCACCCAGAACTTCACATACTATTCAAATCATGAAAAATGGTGTGTGTATGGATTTGGTGGAAGTCTATCAACCCTCAATGTAATTATCTGCACACCTTCTCGAATGATACTCTCCCTCTATATTACCTATGAGGGTAGAAAAATCTTACAACCACCTCATCAAACAAACTATTAGTTAGTCTAGAATCATAATGATCATTAACATATAACCATAATAAACTATTGACTACAAATAATTTATAAAATTATGATTATAAAGCATAATAAAACATATGCAATAACTATTCGTCAAGATACTGATCATGAAAATAAGTAATGTAGTTGTTAATCATACAACATATATATCCAACTCAGAAATAAATATCAAAATTACTAATCAATAGTCTCATCATATAATATTAATGTTTAAATAGTTTGTAGAGGAAACTAGATGTGGCATCCTTCCCCCCTAAAATAGATCGTCATCCTAATGACATTTATTTTGATAATAGTTCTAGAAATAAAACACTCTACAACAAAAAATATTAATTAAACAAATGAGGAAATGGCCTCAAGAATTCCTGATAGTCCTCCCAAGTACCACTATCCTCAGAATATTGGTCCCACTAGACCTTGTATTGTGTTACTTCTCTATTACACAAACTAAGCTTATGAGTATCAATTATTCTAATTAGTTCTATTGTGACAACCACACTTAGATTGTAAGCTATAATGCATCCCAATCCAAAACATGTCTAGGATCATAAATATACTTCTTAAGAAATGTATATGAAAAACATTATGCATTTGAGCTAAATTTGGTGTCAATGCAAGTCTATATGTTATAAGGTTAATTAATTATAGGACCTCAAAGGGTCCCACATATCTTGGTGACAAATTTTATGATTTTTAAAAATTTATTGCATTATTTTGGGGTTTATCTCATATAAATGTTTTGTCTCCAACTGAGAACTACTTTGTTATTCTTTTTAGATCATCATAACTTTTATGCCTATCATTTGCTTCAACCAATCTCTACGTTGTTAATTTTATTTGTTATTCCATTTATGTAAGCATTTTAAGCCCAAATACTACCCTATCTTCTCATTTATCCCAGTTGATTAGTGTTATACAACTCCTACCATATAATCCCTCAGAGCCATTTTAATAACTAATTGGTATGAGTTGTAAAAAAACTCAACCAATGGTAGGTATTATTCCTACTTGTATTTCTAGTCCATGCAATACATCCTCAAAATATTTTTTATTCTATCTATTTATCCATATGTTTCTAGAAGGTAAACTATACTAAAATTCAACTAAGTTTCCAAAGCTAAATTTAAAGCCTGCCAAAACCTATAAGTCTCTTAGGGTCCCTATCTGAAATGATCTTTTCCAAAAGCCCATGCAATTTATAAAATTATTTCACAAACCTCTTGGCAAACATCAACCCATCATCTATCAAATTACTAGGAATGAAATGAGCTACTTTGCTAAGTTTATCTATAACTACCAATATCATATAATGATAGTTCTTGGACATAGGCAACATTTGGATAAAATCCATGCTAACACTTTCCACTTCCATTTAGTATGCAATATGGGTATGAAAACCCAATAGAATGCATGTGTTTAACCTTAAATTGCTAAAACTCTAAATATCTAGATATAATATCAACTACATTTTTTTTAATTGCCTTCCAAACATACAATGGTTTTAACTCTACTAGTAGCTTAATCATTCTAGGATGTCATGAATATAGATCATTGTGTAATTTTGTTGGCATAATATTTCTCAAATTTTCTTTGTTAGACACATATATTTTGCCATTGTACCTTAAAATATCATCATTCTTGAATTAAAAACCTTGTTGTCTATGATCTTGAGAATTTTCAATCAAATATCTCTTAACTTGTTCATAAAATTCATCTCTAGGTGAGAATTTTACTACTTGGTCTCAGAAAGTACTCTTTATTGTAATCAAAACTCAATATACCTTATATGACTAAGGGAATTTGTAACTCTGTTATCTTTTCCCTTAATGTAGTTGATGTCAACATCATAATCTGATAGAAACTCTAACCACTACCTCTAACAAGCATTGAGGTTAGGTTGGGTGAATATATACTTAAGACCCAAGTTATCAATCTTAAGTTTAAAAGGCTTACCCAAAAAATAACGCCTCTAAACTTGTAAAGCATGAACTATGGTAGCAAGTTTTAGGTCATGAGAAGAATAATTTGCCTCATAAGGCTTCAGTTTCCTAGATTCATAGGGAAAAATTAAACCATCATACATAATAACTCCTCTTGAACCATCTCTTGAAGTATATATTATCACTAAAAATGGCCATTCAGATTTAGAATTTGTAACACTAGTGCAAAATTAAGCCTTTATTTTATAACTTGAAAGGCTTATTCACACTTATCAACCCACACAAACCATTGCACTTTCCATTAAAGAGAGGTAATTGGATAAGCTATCTTGGATAAATTGGTACAAACTTTCTATAGTACCTTGTTAAACCCATGAAGCTAATGCACCTCATGCACATTTTTGGGTGTTTCCCAGTCCATAATAGATCTAATATTATCTAGATCCACTAAAATTTATTCTACAAAAATGATGTGTCCCAATTATTTTACTCTTATTTAAAATAAATCACACTTAGATAACTTTCCATAGAGCTTGTGCTTCCATAACCACTGTAAAACTAAACACAAGTAATCAACATGTTCTTCACTTTTGAAATAAATGAGAATACCATTCAAAAATACTAGCACAAATTGATCAAGATAATATTTAAACACATTGTTCATGAGATTTATGAATGTTATTTATGTATTTTTTAATCCAAAAGGAAGCACTGTGAACTCATAATGCCCATAACGAGTCCTAAAAGTTGTTTCCTAAATATCTTCCTCTCAAATTCTCAGTTGATGGTACCCAAAATGAAGATCAATCTTTTAAAAGACTATAACACCATGCATTTGATCAAAAATATCATCAATTTGAGGCAAAGGATACATGTTCTTAATCATTTATCTATTAAGCATGTAGTAGTCAATGTACAAATGAAGGGTTACATCCTTATTTACAATGACTATAGGTGCATCCCATGAATAAATACTTGGCCAAAATAAACCCTTGGCCAACATCTCATGAAATTATACCTTTAACTCAATTAATTTGGTTGTTGTCATCTTGTAAGGGGACTTAGACTGTGGTTTTAACCCTGGAATGATATCAATAGTGAAATCAAAATCCCTTTTGAGAGGCAACCCTGGTAATTCTTATAGAAAAAGATCCTAAAACATTTTTAAGAAAAGGTATTCTTCTAAAATAGATTCCTTAGATTCATCAATTTCATCCATTTTAACTAGGAATGTTTGACATCTTTTACGTTGAGCTTTCTTTAATTAAATGGCTAAGATTTTCTTGAGCTTTAACTCCCTCCAACTTCCTTTGATTTGGGTTTGGTTTACCAAATCATCCAAACACTCAACCTTTTTAGGAAAATAATCAACTTTGGTTGTGTGCCTAAAGAGTCAATTCACTCCTAGGATCACATCATATGACGCCAGTTGTGTTGTATAAATATCAACAACTATGATGAATTCTAACAATTTGATTTTAGCATCAACTAGACATTTGTCAACCTTGACCTTAGATTTATTCCCATACTATAATGACCATGCATTTGCCATACAACTAGTTTTTGTAGGTAATTTAATTAGCATTATAAGAGAGATAAAGCATTCAAGAGATCATGTATCAATCAAAACATTAATTGGATGCCTAAATAAAGTACCTAATATATCGATGGGAGAGGCTTGGAATTTCCCTTATTAATTATCTATTGTTGTCTGAATACACAATTGAAAGGTTCCTTGTTGTGAAGAAGAGGTGGATGTATTCTTGTTATTTTCATTTGTATTCCTCCAAGGATAATCCTTTACATAATGGTCTCCTCCACAAGTAAAACATCCACCTAGTGGCCCCTTCCTCTTACCCTGATTATCACCCTTGAATCTTTATCTAAAATTACTTCCTAGTTTCCTATTCCTAGAAGCATTACCAAATCTTGCATTCTGACTACTGAATTAGTTCTTAAAATTCTCATTATGATTATATTTCTTATTATTGAAGGGTGGCTTGGAACTATCAAACTTATTTTTAAACTTTTCTCTGACCTCTATCAATGATTTCATCTTCTGATCCTCTTTAACAACCTTATCAAAAACTTGATCCATGGTGGATGGTCCATGCACATCCACTTCACACCCAATTTATATTTTTGAATCCATGATGAACTTCCTGATCCATAAACACTCATCCTTATGATACTAAACAATAAACTTCAAGATATTTGTGAACTGCTCCCAATATTTGTTCATTAATAGATCCCCTTGCCTTAGGTTCTATAAATATATCAATTTTTGGTCAAAATAGAGCCAAGATAGCCATTATGATCTAAAAAGAGTCACAAATTGCTCCCATGTGGTGGTAGTGGATTCAAGGTTAATCTCTAGCTTCTTATTATCCCACTAGGTTGTTAATTCACTAGCTAGTTGATAAGCTCCCCACATAGCCTTAGTCACTTCAAAATAGTTCTGAATCTGAAAATACTTTTCCATTTCTATGAGCCAATATTCAGCTCCATCACCTAAAAATGTGCCATTAATCTTGGGTGGGTTTAATTTTTTCATGTCATGTGCAAGCTCTATAACTACTTGAGATCTAGTAATTGGTTGATCCTCTTGCTACCATTGATACTAAGGCACCTCCTATTAAACAATTTTTTCCTCTAGAACTTCTTGTTCCTCTTCCTTTTTAGGTCCATGAACTTCTTACTCTAGCACTGCTATTCTATCTCTAGTCTTATTCACGATAGTGAGAATCTGATCGATTTTCATAACTTATTCTATTGTTAGATTAATAGGATTAACTTAAGGGTTTACTTTGGAAGTCTCCTAACCTATTGATTTACCTCATGTCATTCTCCCCAATGAAAAATTAGGAGAACATTTTTATGTTAGTGGACTCATTAGGTCCAAGAGCTAAACCTTAAGCTTTGATACCACAATGTTAGACCCTAGTAGGTTGATCAATAATTACACTATTTTTTTCATCACATAAATTACTTATAAAATCATGTATAGCTATATGACTTATCATTACTTGACTGCTAAATTTATCTAAAGTAATAAATGCTATAGTGTATTAACCCACTGGCTAAAGTCTGATCCATTTAGTATTCAAACAAACCAATTAGATTACAAGCTAAATAACTTTTAATTAAAGTACAATATAAAGAATCATGTACAACAAATACTGATATAATCCACATTTTAGCCAATGATCAAGATTACATTCACTACTATTATAATTTTAGACTAATTTACATAACCAAGATTATGTTGAACATCCATCAAATAATAATGTTTAATATAGTACAAAGTCAAATATACAATGTAATGTGTATAAGTACAATGAGATTCTCAAGTAGCTTTATGATCCATAAACATAGCCTAAGTATAATCCCAAAGGACATATGGAGAGTATTATCTGAGTGTTTTATCTCCAACCATAGACCAATGGTCTCTCACACACCTCCTTATTGGGAGTGGTCCTACCCTTCATAGAGGGGTAGATAAGAATAGTGTGGATATTGAGAATTCAAACAAATCCCATCTGTTTACTATCACTATTACATGCAACAATCAAATAGACCATGAAATCCTATCCTCTATCTAAATAATATCAGTAAATATATGTAAACTAGAAGTATAGTGAAATGGTAATGTCTCAGCTATAACATTACTTTGGCCAAAGTTTTCATTATAGAGTTCATATTTAAGAATCTGAATCAATTTCACTCACACAAAACTCTTTGCGTCACTGAATCATGACTATCATATGATATCAGGGGATAATTATATGACTTACCCAATGGCATACTCATATAAATATCTCTAATTTTTCAAATATAGTCTACATATAAAGATTCAAAAGCATATTAATATAAACTCAACATACACTTAATCTAATATAGCATTATATGATGCAAGTAAATATCAATCATGAACCTCATTATTTTCAATCTATAATCACAAAAGTGTTAACATAAATTTATCAAATAAACTACATTCCAAAATTAGATATGTACAATATATTAGAATAAGAATCAAGTCATTATAAGTCTCTCCTAACATATCTTTCAACATTATTCATGCATATGAGAATATAAATGATGTCAACCCACAATCAACAAAATGATCCATAAATCTTCAAATAACTTCTATCAAAATTTAATACTATATTATACCCTTTTATAACCTTGCCTTTATTTATTTCATCATGCTCTAATGTGAAAGAAGACCTTACTATAATAAGGTTATATTATGGTTATACTTTACATACAATATATGCGTTATTTTCTCTTATATTAGATCCATTAAGGCATTATAACTCTGTGAATGGGTTTTAAATATGTTTATGCTTACTTTTCATATTTATTACTTAACTAAAAATAATAATAATGATCATCTTCACCTTCAAAACTGATATAGAAACGTTCCCTTATTTATACATGTTTCTCTCAATTTTAGCATATTTTATAGTTAAAGAAGAATTAAGAAACTAAAAGTGGGTATGGTAGAAGAACTTGTTTATTTGTGTGCACATGATCTAGATGATTATAAAGAGATCCTCTTTGTTTTTGATCCAAATCACTCATGTAAAAGGGTTTTTAAATGGATAGCAAGCTGGATTGCCTAGTGTGAGCTAGATCCAAGAAGCACGAGCTTACTAGGAGGTTAAAATAGTTAAGTTGAAAGAAATAAATATGAAGTACTTGCATCAAATGATAGAAAATATTGAAAGGAAGTGCAAGAAGAAATAAATGCTTGATAAAGGAAATAGACTAATTATAACAATAAGTGGGTCAATATTAATGTTAAATAGGTAAGGTTGGGTTTATAAAATAGGTGAGGTCTCTGTTAACAGGTAGAGAGATAGAAAGTAAAACTTGGTTGGGGGTAAGCTAGTGGAAATAAATTATCATTATTTCCTACCATAATGATCATCGATAGTCAGGGTGACCATTAGTAATTAAGGTGACCATTGGTAGTTGGGTGACCATCAGCAGTTGAAGGTGATCATCGACAGTCAGGGTGATCATTGGTGATTGTTGTGGGTTATGGGTATGTTCAAGAAAAGAGTCTATTTTAGGTTGTAGAAGGGGTTAGTAAATGGTTAGAAGACCTATTTAAGGTCAAGGTGTTATAATATATTATTTTTAGGGGTCTGGGTTAGAAACCAAATAAACAAAGCTAAAAAACCAAAAATATACTTAATTGGTTGCTTAATGGTTGGTAGTTGATCCTAGAGTAATTTTTTTAGAGTAATGGTACTTTGCGTAAAGAATAATTTTGGTAAAGGTTTAGGTCTTATCATGGTTGGAAAATTGATGAAGGGAAGACATGTAAATAAGATATTGATGCTAGAAGCTCTTGATGACTATTAGTTGATACCTTGAATGCTAAAATTCCTAGATGCTTGGATCTTTTTTCACCTCCTGGATCTCTCTTTTATAGGAAAAAATAGATGGAAGTGTAGGTTATAAAAGGCATGAAAATCATTACACAAATTTAATTATTGATGTGTTAGCTTATTTCATGAATTAAATTGTGATGTGTTTATGTTCACACACAGACTGAGTTTGAGTGTTTAGGTGGTCGGGACTTGACCGTCGATAGTCAAGGTGACCATCGACGGTAACTGTGACCATCAGTGGTCAAGTGTCAAAGGTTAAGTGGGGTAAAAATGTTAGGTTAGTGAGTTGGTTTAGCTAGTTAACTAACTTAAATCAGGGTCATGATGGGAGATTGGTTAATGGTCTGACCTAAGGGTGTTTCAACATCTAAAACTAGCATGTGCAATTTTCTAGTGTTTATATTTTGCCCCTTTTTATTATGTAGTTTATGTCAACAAGATATAAAACAAAAATAAATTTTGGGTCAAAGTTTTGGTTTCTTTGCATATTGGATGAGGTTTCCCCCCTCAAATTAGGAGTTAATGAGGTAAAACCAAATCAGGTATGGGTTTGACAAGTGGTTGAAGGTGAGTCATGAGGTGAATGACAATGGTGGTTGGGCATTTAAAACATAAACATACGTATAAAATGTGACTAAGTGTGATAGTTGAGATCATACATAGACTAAGTTTTTATGGTTGATAAAAATAAATGGTTGGTTTTAGAAGGATCAATGATGGGGTAACTGGGCCATAACGTTAGGCATAGTTGATCAGGTTATTCCTAGTGTTTTTGTAGGTATCCAAGGTAGGAAGTGCTCTTGGGAAAAACACAAATGGTTTGGTGTGCACTAGGTGGTGTAAATTCAAATGTTTAACATGGTAAGGTTGATCAATATGGTCAAAAGGACTAAGGTAGGGTCATCACAAAATATGTAATAAGTTGGGCCAAAATGGCCAATGTCAAGGTGGATGTGGTTAGTTGGGTAGGTAGAGAAGGTAATCTCTAAATAGTAGGCACTAGGGTATGTAGGTACCCAAAATTTGAAAAGGATTAAATCCTAATCATTTATAGTCATGGGTCTTAAGATACACTGTCAGTGGTCACCGTAACCATCGATGATTAGGGGAAACCTTAAATGCATGGAGGATAAAAATTGAAAAAGGCAAGTCATTTTCAATTTTTTCTTTTGACTCTCTTAAATCCTATGCATTTGTAATTTTAGAATTTTATGTGAGAGTGAAGATGAGGTGGGGTTGAGTTGATGTGGTGGATCAAGGATGCAGGGTAGATAGGGACGTGGTCTATCATCGGGACCTAGGATCCCTCCTCGATAATGGTTGAGGAATGAGGTAGGGATTGTATTGAATTGATAGATTAGGTTCATTTTGGTCATTTGAGTTGAATCTTATTAGTTTGAATTTGGTTTGGGAGGGATTTTTTTTGGGGGGGTTTGCCCTAGGTTTTAGGTTATGGGGTGTTTTTGTTGAATTTACAGGTAAAGATTGAAATTGGGGGTAGGTAGGTTGGGGGTAGGGTAGAGGATAAAGTTAGCTTAATTAGTTGTTAGAAAGGGTGGTTTGATGTGTTTTGGGTTAGCAGGTTTGGGATTTTCACCATTGGTGGTCACATATAGTGACCATTGATGGTCATACCTAATCATTGATAGTTATAGTTGATCATCGATGGTCAAAGACTATAGGCTAAATATCTAGTCAATCATCGATGATCAACTAGATGGTCAAGGGTATTTGATAAAAGTTTAAGGCAAAATTTGAGTTAGAACGTGTTTTAGTATTTAGAATTCTAAGGGTATCTTGGGGGTGAGGTATGTTTAAAAATAGGTTGGTGTAGTTTGTATAGAGAAAATAGGTGCAACTAAGTAGGTAAAATGGGGTAAAAAGACATCGTCTATGGGTAAAATAGTTTATAAAAAACTAAGTATGTTTTCTAATGAATTTTATAGGCACAAAATCATATCTAAATGTGAGATCAGGTTCCTCAAATCTTTGTGGAGATATGTTGAGGGATGATGGAGGATGGCTGGGTACACATGGAAGAAGTCGACCTTGGTACGATGATGCACTACCGACACATGCCAAAAGATATGGTGATGATCATTACCCTCATCAAGACATGGGGTCTAACCATGAACACCTTTCTCCTATCAAATGGTGAGATGACTATCTTTCTAGAGGATGTACATAATATCACATAGCTACCAATTCAAGGGGAATCGATATATCACATTGAGATGGAGGAGCAAGATGAGCACATAGAGCTCTTATATGGTAAAGATCAAGCCTTCACTAGGTGGCATGTTGATGGGTTTAGCTACAATTCTTTGTATTAGAGGGATAGGAATGATTGGAGGTTGATGACTATGATGATGATCATTGTCTCATGTTTTACATTATCAAATTTGAGTAGTAAGAGGTTTCCATATTTGCTACTAGGTATACTAGTGGAGATGTTACTAGGTCAGATAGTTTTTGGGTGGACACCTATTTTATTGGTATAGATATACAAGGATATATGGGGGTTTATATCTCATAAGAGGTATAGGATCAGTCTAGGGTTTGTGTTGTACTATTGGGCTTATGAGCACATCTGGGTTTTAAGGCTAATGGGGCTATCATGGGAGGGATATGCTCAGATGGACTTTAGGGTGGGTTTCATGTAGTGGACTGATAGGACTTAGAGGAGGTGTACAAGAAATTGATTGGTTTAGAGGGGCATTAGATGCCTTGGTATTTGGAGATGTGGTTTGGAGGCTGTATGTTAGCATTTTGAGGTGGGACCACTATACTTGGCACATTTTGTCGATGTTGAGTTATAGGTGGATTTTTAGGAGGAGAGAGGGTGAGACTGAGCTCATCCCTTTTTATAGGGTTCATAGGTAGTTTGATGTAATATAAGGGATTTTAAGTCCATTCCTAAGGTATAGGTGAGAAGATGCTGAGTTTTTACTTCTAGATCTATAGCTAGTGGAGATGATTCTTAATCATGTGGAGTTGCTCACTAGAGCATAGATTGATGATGTAGTATATGATGATGGCTACATGGTATGGTATTAGGACCTCTATGTAAAGGTATATTTTTAATGGGATGATGGGAGTAGGCAGCCCATGGATGTGGATCTAGTTAGTGGGGGTATAAAGGTATAGGTATAAGGAGGTGGTCCTAATGGACAAGGAGCAGTACTAGCCACTTTATAGGCACAAATCACTACTTTATAGGGGTAGGTGGCTATGTTACAAGGCCAAGTTGTGACATTATAGGTTCAAGTTACCATTATGATATGTGAGAGGGACTAGGTGAGGGATACACTAGCCAAAGTTACATAAGAGTGAGATGTTCTAAGATAGACTAGAGGAGCAACAACATCAATAGTAGGTCTAGAAGGGATTGTAGATATGCAGAGGTATATAGCCACTGTATAGGAGCTATAGTACTATGAGGTGGTAGTCTTCACTCATTACCTGGTAGAGCCCTAATAGGGTGAGTACAGAACTAGCTTGGTAGGTGGTATAATGTGGTGACACCAGGTCAATGGGCAACATCTATAGTAGGATAGGAAGGCACCTCAGGTGGCAAGTACCAAATGATACCAGCTTGTGAGCTGATGTAGCAAGATGTATAAGTTTTGAGAGAGAGATGTACATTATTATATGTACTATTTTATTTTGATGAGACATGATGTATATTATGTGATGATGATATATAGATGTTATTTTATGGTTCATGGTTGTGGTGTTTATGGTTTAATATGATTATGCTTATGAGATGTAGACTCACTAGCTTAGGCATGTGATGATTATAGATGATGATTATGATGAATGGTTATACATGATTATGATGATGTGATTCTTTGTTTTACATATGGTTATGGTGTTATGATTATGGATATGGTTATGATGTAGTTTACGATCTTGGATATGTGATGTGGTTTATGATTATGGTTGTGATGTTATGATTTTTTGGCTATGGTTATGATGTTTATGATAAATGGTCATTTTTCCATATATGGTTATGATGTTTATGATTATAGATGTAATGTGGTTGTGATGTTATTTATGATCTTGGATATGTGATATGGTCATGATTTATAGTTATTTTCTTGATGATATCACATAAAGTAAGTTAGATAACAAAACTAGATGTGGGAAAAGAGACAAGCATTATGAGATCTACGTCTAAGTGAATACATTAACCAATTATAAAAGGATAAGGGAAGAGGCACGATGATTTTTTGTTGGCAAAGACTAAATAAAACCCAAAGTTAGATTGGATTAAGGAACATAAGCCTTTCAAATGCTTCACATTAGCATACATTGGTTGGTAAAAAAAATGGTGTCTTGATCACATCATGTCAAGTAAGATTTGAATCCCTTGATTTGTAGATGGTACAAAAGGGATATAGGTGATAGGTGGTGGGTGGTGTTAAGGGTAGTATAACCGCTTGAGGGTTGGTTTACCCCTTCTATAAGTGACTTGATAACCATAATAGACAAGTCCATGTTTTAATGTAATGTGTAGACTGATCAATGCATGAAGTCTATTGATGTTATATATATGAAAGTTGATTGTAGCTTATTGGGATAGCTTATTCTAATTTTGATATAGGGTCTTTTTATTGTTTGGTTTTGATAGGTTTGTGAAAATTATCAATGCAAGAAGCTTCAAATGATTGATTTTGACAAATTTGACTTAGTTATCCTTTAAGGGATTGGTCCAAGTTTGGATTTGTTAATTTTGGTAGTTGTCCTTCAAGGGAGTTTTCTATCTTTTAAGAAACTTAGATTTTGGGTAGTTATCCTTCAAGGGAGTACTCTGCATGCTAGAGATATTTAACCCAAGTGATATTTAGGTATCCCAAATTATTTTGATACTAGGTTAGACATGGACAAGTCTATATAGGCTTAAAGGTTTGCCTTTATGGGGGAAAAACCTAGACCACAAGAAGGTTAATGATAGGTGAAAGGAGTGGTTTGAGAGATAATGATCATGGGATTCTATCTGATTTAGGGATGAAAAGGTATCTATGAGAACCATGCTATGATTAGAGCCATGGTACCCATATTTAGGATTAGGTTATGACTATGATGGTTAGTCACATGAATATATGTTATAATCAATTGTCCTTAATAGGATGGGATGAAGGTGTGAGGAAGGTAAAAATCTCATAAATCAAGGGACAAGCTTAAGTTAGACAAAAGGTGAGTTTAATCCTTATTTTACAAAAGAAAAGATGTAGCTATGACGCATTGAGAGAACTAGGTTCTAGTTTACCTTCAAGAGAGGATAAATAATAAGCTCATGATCCATATTTGTGGGTTATGATATAAGGTCCAAGCTAATTGAAATCAAACTTGTCTCGCCTACTTTTCTCCATATTGGTCATAAGGTGATTTTCCTTTAGGATGAGGTCTCTGATATTTAATTCTCATTCTTTTGGGTGCTTATTATAGGCATGCTTGACTCACTCTTGATAGACATAAAGATTGTTAAGTGCATCTAGGCAGCAATCATCAAGGAGCTCAAGTCATGTTAGATGCTCTTGATGAAAGTCACTTTCAAAAATGATGTCTTGCAGGGACATGCAAAGAGAAAGAATCTAGACTTCAAGAGGTAAGACCACCTCTACTCTAAAGACTAAAGAGAAAGGGGTAGCACCTATAGAGGTATAAATGCTAGTGAAATAGGCCCACAAATCAAAAGGGAGTGTAAGTGCCAATCATGACTAGAAGCATTGGCCATAAGCATTGACCAGATATAAGTCTTTCAAATACTATGATGACTACTAGTTGATAGCCTGATTGCTAAAATTATTAGATGATTGGATCCTTTTTTCACCTCTTGATCCTCTCTTTTATAGGCAAAAGAGATGAAGATGTAGATTCTAGAAGGGGTAAAACTCATTACACAAATTTAATTATTGATGCGTTAACTTGCTGCATGAATTAAATTATGATATGTGTGTTTTCACAAATATTGAGTTTGAGTGTTCAAGTGGTAGAGACTTGACCATCGGTAGTTAGGGTGACCATCAACAGTTAAAGTAATCATCGATGGTTGAAGGTCAAAGGTTAAGTTAGGTGAAAAGGGTAGGTTAGTGAGTTGGTTTAGTAGTTAACTAACTTGACTCAAGATCATGGTCAAAGGCTAGGTAATGGTCTGATCCAAGTGTCTTTTGGCATCTAAAATCATCATGTGTGGTTTTCTAGAGTCTAGATTTTACCCCATTTTGTTATGCAATTTGTATCAGCAAGTTGTAAAATAAAAATAGATTGCAGGTCAAAGGTTTGGTTACCCTGAGTATGGGAGGAGATGTTCCCCCTCAAACTAGGAGTTGATGAGGTGAAATTGAATTGGGTGTGGGTTTGACATGTGGTTATGATGAGTCATGAGGTTGGTGATAATGGTGGTTGGGCATTTAAAGTACAAATATATGCATAAAATGTGACTAAGTATAATATATGAGATCACACATAAATAAAGTTACCATGGTTGGTAAAAGTAAGGTTGATTCTAAGAGGATTGATGATGGGGTAACCATGCCACAACATTAGGCATAGCTAATCAAGTTATTTTTATTGAGTCTCCTAGATAGGGTCAATGTTTTTTTGGGTATCCAAGGTAGGAAGTGCTCTTGGGAAAAACATAAATGGTTTAGTGTGCATTAAGTGGTGAAAATTCAAATGTTCAACATGGCAAGGTTGGTCAGTGTGGTCAAAAGGACCAAGGCAATGTCATCAAAAAATATGTGATGGTTTGGGCCAAAATGGCCAACATCAAGGTGGACATGGTCGGTTGGGTAGGCAGAGAAGGTAATCTCTAAATGGTAGGTACTAAGGTATATAGGTGCCCAAAATTTAAAAAGGATAGCATCTTGACCATCAATAGTTATGGGTCATAAGATCGACCATCAATGATCACCCTGACTATCAATGGTTAAGGAGAAACCCTAAAAGTGTAGAGGACTAAAAGTGAAAAAGGCAAGTCATTTTCACTTTTTAATTTTGACTCATGCATTTATGATTTTGGCCTTTTGTGCGAGAGTGCTGATGAGGTGGGGTTGATTTCTAAATTAGAGGTTTGTATTGAGTTGACATGGTAGATCAAGGATATAGGGCAAATAGGGATGTGGCCAATTAGTAGGACCAAGGATCCCTCCTCGACAGTGGTCAAGGAATGAGGTAAGGGCTATATAGAATTGATATATTAGGTTGATTTTGGTCATTTGAATTGAATTTTGTGAGTTTGTATTTGGAATGGGAGGGGTTTTTTTAGGTTTTTCCCTAGGTTTTAGGTTATGGGGTGTTTTGGTTAATTTTATAGGTAAAGATCAAAATTGAGGTAGGTAGGTTGGGGGTAGGGTAGAGGATAAAGTTAGCTTAATTAGTTATTGAAAAGGATGGTTTGGGGGTTTTACTACTAAAATTCACACACAATGACCATAAGTGGTCATAATCAATCATTGATGGTCAAAAACTATAAGCCAAATGTTTGTCGACCATCAGTGGTTAAGGCGACCATGGATAGTCAACAAAATGGTAAAGGGTGTTTAATAAAAGGTTTAAGGCAAAAATTGAATGAGAATGTGTTTTAATATTTAGAATTCTAAGGGTAGCTTTAGGATGAAGTAGGTTTAAAAAAGAGGTTGATGTAGTTTATATAGATAAAATAGGTGTAACTAGGTAGGTAAAATGGGGTGAATGGACATTGTTTATAGGCAAATAGTTTATAAAAATTAAGTGTGTTTTTTCACAAATGTTATAGGCATGGGATCAGATCTAGATGCAAGATCAGGATCCTTAGATATTTATAGAGATATATAATGATTTGTGGGGGTTTAGAGTTCATAGGAGGTATGGGATCAGTATGGGGTTTATGTTTCATTATTAGGATTATGAGCACATCTAGGTTTTGAGGCTGATGGGGCTGTCATAGGAGGGATATGCCTAAATAGACTTCAAGGTATATTTAATGTGATGGAAGAGTGATTATGTGCTAACAGGACTTGGAGGAGGTATACGAGACATTGATTGGTTTAGAGGGGTATTAAATGCCTTGGTGGTTAGAGATGTGGATTGGAGATTGTATGTCAACTTTCTAAGGTGGGCCCACTATGCTCAACACATTTTATCGATGCAGAGTTATAGGTGGATTTTTGGGAGAAGAGGTTGAGATTGAGCTCATCCCTTTTGATAGGGTTCATAGGCAATTTCACTTGATATAAGGGATTCCAAGTCCATTCCTAAGGTATAAGTGAGAGGATGTCGAGTTTTTACTTCTAGAGCCACAACCAGTAGAGATGATACTTGATCATGAAGAGCTACCTGCTAGAGTACAGACTGATGATGTTGGTTATGTTGATGGCTATGTGGCATGGTATCAGGCCCTTTATGTAGTGGTGGATTTTGTATGAGATGATGGGGATAGGATATATGATGTTGGTTTTGAGTAACTTATCCAAAATTGAAGCATATGACTCCCCTAATAGAGTGTATTATTTTGGGGTAGCCTAGTTTTGGTTTTAGGTTTGTTTATTGGAGGAGTTAGAGGAGTAGGTTTGGTTGGGTTGGTTGACAACCAAAGGTGGAGCAGTTTTAAGGACAATTGTGTTTATAGTTACCTTTGGTTTAGTGTTGGGGTGGTTAGATTGGATGGTGGTTTTGGATAGAGAAGGGTCATTAGATTTGAAGCTAGAGTTTTTGTTTCTTAGTTTCAATTTCCCCTCATTGATGGCTCACCATGGTGAAATCCTTGTCAAAGGTTCTGAAGGTTTGAACCTATAGATTAGGGTCAATGTGTTTGGTACAAGCTCAATAAAAATTTTCAATCAACTCAGGTTGGGGAAAATAAAAAGAGAGTTGGTTGATAAGACCTCTCCATTGAGCTATGAAATCGATAATTGATTCATCATCAAATTTCCTGATGGAGTAAAGGTCGGTAATGGAGACCTTCTTAGATATATTGATCAAGAAGTGGTCTAAAAAGGTTTGGGTAAGTTGGGAAAAGGAAAAGATGGAGTGATTGGTGAGAGCACTATACTAATCTAATGTTGATCTAGATAAAGACATAGAAAAGGTGTGAAGGAGTAGAGCATCATTGTAGGCAATCAAGTAGCAAGAATGTTGAAACACTCTTAGGTGTTGTTGGGGGTTCTCCTTGCTTTGGAACTTAGAAAATTTGGGTTGTTCCCATTGAGGAGGGTAAGGTTGGATAGGTATGGATGGGTGAATACGTTCATTATAGATATGGTCGTAAGATAAGAGGTTATGAGCCCTTGAGATAGATGATTCTAAGTTGGTCATTTTGTTCATCAACATTTTGACCAAATCTATTTGGGGTTGGGGAGTTCCATAATTATATGGTAAGTTTTGTTCAGGTTGGGTGGATACAATATACGGCTAATTGGTAAAAGGCTGATAATATGCCACATGTTTTTATGTGGCGATTTAACGTTGTGATGATGCCACATAAGTGTTAATGGGCATAAGAAGTTGGGTAAAATGTGGAGCTATGTATCTTTGTGGATAAGGAATATAGCATGGGTAGGGTGTTAGGTATTTGTTGAGGAATTGATGTGGGTTGGTTTAGAGGTATAATTGAATTGGTAGATTGGGGAATTGATATGGATTGGGTTGCAGGTATGATATGGTTAGTTGGTTGGGGGTGAGAGGTAACTCTAGTATTAATAGGTGGAAGGGTAGAAGGTATAGAAATCACCACATTTTGAAGTGGGGTAAAAATTGGTGGGTTGGTAGTGATAAGGGGAATAGTAGCAATATGGGTAGAAGGTATTCCCACATTAGATGGAGTATGAGTAGAAAAAGATGAGGCTACCCCTATGTTGGATGTGTTGTTGGTTGGTGTAAGAGGTGTTTGGTTATTAGTTGGGTTGTTTGATTGAGTTTGGGTGGAGGTAGAAGATGGGTTATTGGTGGTGTAATATGATCAAGTGATCATAGGTTGGTTAGAGGTAGTGGCAACAAATCTGTCTCCCATAATATGGGGAGGCATCCCATAAGGTGGATCTGTAGGAGGAACCAAATTAACGATATGGTAAAATAGGGTATTGAGGTAATGTTGGAGGGATATGGGGTTATTATCAAGGAATGTGGCAAAATATGCATCACCTTCAAAAACTATCTAAGGTATGGTAAGGGGGTAGAAGGATGGGGAGAACCCTCAATATACAAGGTATACTCCATAGAGGAAGAAGAAGAGGAAGGTGACTCTTGGTTGGTTTGGTTCCTTAATTGTTGTCTAGTAAAAACCATATGAGAAAAATAAAGGATTAAAGGAAAGCTCACAACTAAACACAAATCATACAAAATAAAAATATCTGAAGGCAATCAAAATATACACTAGATTGCATTTAAAATCTTATAATATCTTTTATCTCATTTTTTGCTTATGCCTTAATTGGAAAAGTGTGAAGAAGAACTTGGTTTATAGCATAGGTACTAGAAAATTAGTCTATGGTTAGTTTGAAGTGTTTATGGATCTCAAAAGGATTTGTAATGGAAATTAATATGTGGCTTGGTATTGGGGCCTATGCCCTCACTTCACACATCGTAGCGATAAGGGTGTTGGGTGTTCAGCTAGTATATATTGATTTTTAGAGTTTAGACTCAACCAGAGAGCTGAGTTTTGGTTTTTATTCTTGGTAATGACCTCCAAGTAAGATAGCCAAAAGTTGAAGGTGATCTACTAGGATATGAAACCCTAGTTGGGCCTTATGTCAATTATTTTTATTTTTAATTGATTTAAGTGGTTTGGTATAGTGTGTGACAAATAAGTGAAACTACGATTGAATACTTTGCTTTTAATTTAACTAAATGAGCTAAACATGCAAGTAATAAACGTATGTAAGGTTTATTTTATACCTAAAATAAATTTTAATTTATTTATATAAGAATATAATAAATAATAAAAGAGCACCTAGATGCTACTATGTCCCACTAGGCATTCTAGAATGTATGTGAGCAAGAATTTTAGCAATCTAGACTTTTTTGTTTTTGAAATATTTTCCATTATCGATGATGATCTTATGGGGAACAGAAAAATGATAGATGATATGATGATTGATGAAGTCAACTATCTCTTTGGCTTTGGTCAAAATGAGAGGAATGGCCTCCACCCACTTGGTGAAATACTCAATGGCAGTGATGATGGAGTGATGTCATTATGAAGAATGAGGATTGATTTCCCCAATGAGATATAATCCCCATTGTGAGAATGGCTAAAATTATTTGGATACTTAAATTCCATGGGCTGGTGTATGATGTAAATTAGCATATTGTTGACATTTAACACACTTCTTTACATAGTCACACCAGTCTTGGTTGAGGGTGAACCAATAATAGCCAAGGAAAAGGATACGTTTAGTGATAGATAGACCACTAAAGTGTCTTCCATATATCTCATCATGAATTTCTTTAATAGCATGGGAAGCTTCATGACTATGAAGGTAATGAAGAAGGAGGCCATTGAAACCACATTTTTAAAGGATTCCCCCTAGTATGGTATAATGAGAGGTACTCTAAACAAAGGCTCTTCGGGCATTTCTAGAGAGGTTGGGAGGAATGATGTCAAGGTTGAGGTAGTCAAAGATCTATTGATACCAAATGTCTTATGGATATTCCTTCACACTAAAAATGGTAGGGAGGTCATATAGGATAAAATAGGGTGTGATAAAATGATGAATGGTGACAAAGTGGTTAGTGTTGGAAGGTTGAGATGGGATTTGGGAAGCAAGGGAAGCCATTGTATCCCCAATTTTTTTGGTAGATCATAGAATATATTGGATAAGGTAATGGTTAAATGATGCTATAAGTACATCTACTAGTTATTTGTACTATAGCAAGACATCATTATTGCATTCATAGGATCCATTGACCCGGTTGGCCACAAGTTGGGAATCACCATAGACACTGATCATCTTAACTCCTAAGGCTAGAGCGGTTTGAGACCTATTAATAAGGATCCATACTCAACCATATTTTTGGTATACTCAAAATCAAGTTTGAAAGAAAGAGGGAGAGGTTTGTTACTGAGGGGAATGAAAATAAATTTAGCACCCCCACCGTGTTGGCATTTTGATCCATCGAAGAACATAGTCATTTGGTAGTTGACATCCTCTTGATAAAGATTCATGATGGACTCATTGAGAAATGTAAGAGGAACTGGTTGGTTTTTTGGTTAAAGAGCTTTAGCCAATTGGTCAAAAATGACTTTCCCTTTAATCAACTTTTGTTGGAGAAATTCAAGGTCAAACTCAGCTAGGAGCATGAGCCACTTAGCCATATGTTGGTTTTGGTATGGCTTAGAGTGCATGTACTTAAGTGGGTTGGTGTTGGTGATGATAAAGGTTATGTGATTGAGGAGGCAATGATGAAGTTTGGAAGCCAGAAAGACTAATATGAGGGAAGTATTCTTGGTATGGGTGTACCAAGTCTCGTAATCTATAAGTGTTTGAATTATATAGTAGACAACTTTTTCTTTGTTTTGTTCATCATAGTGAGTGAGAATTTCCCCTAAGGAATGGTTAGTAGTGAAGATATAAAGGTAGAAGGGCTGGTCCTCTTTAGGAAGGGTAAGAATAGGTGGATAAAGAAGGTATACTTTGAGTGAATCAAAGGCTTGTTGACAATCCTTAGTCCATGTAAAATATGTATCTTTCTTGAAAAGATGGTGAAAGGGTTGACATCTATCTGATAACTAAGAAATGAAGTAATGGATGGATTGGAGCTTCCCCTATAGGCTATAGAGTTGTTTAAGGTGAGTTGGAAGTGGTATGTCAAGGATCTCTCTGACTTTGGTAGGGTCTACTTTGATTCCTTGAATAGAGATGATAAAGCCAAGAATATTTCCATATAGGACCCCAAAAACACATTTCTTGGGGTTGAGTTAGACATGGAAATGGATTAGGCACTCAAAGATAATCTTGAGAACTTAGACATGATCCTTGTGGTATTTATATTTCCCAAAGAGATAATCTACATAGTCCTCTATAATTTTATGGATTAGGTCATGGAAGATGTAGGTCATCACATGTTGGTAGGTTGCTCTAGCATTCTTAAAACCAAATGGAATAACCCTATAGTATAATGTTCCCCATGGGGTGATGAAGGAAGTCTTATGTTGATCCTCAGGGGCAATCAAGATCTGATTATATCTTGAGAAACCATCCATGAGGGATAACATCTCATGGTCAGTTATAAGATCAACAAGTTGGTCGATGATAGGCAAAGGGAAGTCATCCTTTGGACAAGCAAGGTTGAGTTCATGATAGTCAACACAAAGGTGAATTCCCCCTAAGGGCTTGGTGATGGGAATGATATTGGAAACCCATTAGGGATAGTTAATGGTTTGGATGAAGGTGACAGATAAGAGGTGTTGAAGCTCTTCTTTGACTAGAAGGGAGATATGATGGTACATCCTACAAAGATTTTTCTTAATAGGCTTAGCTTGAGGATGGATGATGATGTTGTGGAGAGCTATGGAGGGGTCGATCCTAGTCATATCCTAATATGACCAAGTAAATGTTATAATATGGTCATGAAGGAAGGAAGGGTAATCCTATTGTTCTAAAGAATCTAAGGATTGGCCAATCGTTACAATGTGAGGGTTATCCTAAGTTCCTAAGTTGACATCGATAGTGGATTCATTCAACATGGTTTGGTTTTTAGGAGGAAGGGATTTTTGGATAGAAGAATCCTATACACCAATATAGGTGAGAATGGAATCATCATCTTGATGTTGGATGGTGTGGATGGTAGGAGAATCATTTTCTACCATTTAAGGATGAATCAGATAAAAGGTTTTAGTTCAGCTACCCTTTTGATAGGTTAGGGGACCCAAATTAATGGTATTGACTAAAAAAAAGTTATAAGGGATTATTTAAAAAGCCTCAAACTTTGAAAGAGGTAGGGTTGGTGAGGATGGTACATCCTCATCAATGGTGGTGATGGGTTTGGGTGAATCAGTGGGTTCTTTTGGTGGGATGAACCCAAGGCCAAATAACTCATGAGGTTTATGGGTTTTAATCAAAGGTAACTTGTGGGGTCCATATTTATAATAGCTAAGGTATAATCCCTTCTAGGCACACCTATGAAGGTATAATATAGAAAGTTCTAATTTGTCTAAATAGGAGAAATCAAAGGTAAATACTCAGGTAAAAGATGTAGAGGATAAAGTGAGAAGTAGTTGATCAAGTCCCCCATAGATGAAATTGGTTTGGTGGTTGGGAAGCTTAAAAGGATTGATGTTTCTAACATTGGGATTATGATCAAGGTTCTCATACTCTTAAGGAGTAGGGAATCCATATAAGGAAAAAATATGATACTCTCCCAGTGAGAGATGTTGGAACGTAGGTTCCAAAGGGTACTCTATGGGGATCTGAAAAGGGCTATAGGGCTAATTGAAGCTTCATCAATAGTAGGGGTAGATTTATTGTTGGTTGGTGGTGAGGTGTATGAGCAAGGAATAATAACATCCTTGGATTGATATGTCATGTTGTAAGATGCAAAAGGATTAGGGTTAGCTAGTATAGTGATGACTTGACCCTCATGTTCAAACTTGATGCATCAATACAAGGTGGATGGGACACAACTCATGATGTATATCCAAGGGCATCCAAGTAAGACATTGTATTATAACTTACCTTTTATGATGTATAAGAGCTTTAGAAATGTGTGAGGGCCCAAGTGTATGTGGAGGACAATTGTCCCTAAGGCTGTGGCCATAGTATCATTAAAGGAACATAGGACTATTATGGTTTCTAACATGATATTCTTTCACAACTAGAGTTGGTCATAAGCATGAGAGGATAAAATATTAATACTATCTCCCCCATCAATCATCACCCATTTAATGTGGGTTTGATTGATGTATGCAATGATGAAGAGGGGAGGATCATGATCTTCATGATGAATAGAAGGTATTTATAAATCATTGAATGTGACAAGGGTAGAAAGTTAATTGGATCTGACAAAGGCTACAAGAGGTTGAGGGTCTTTCATTTAGACCTCTATATATTATAGGGCCTCTATCAGTGCTTGGAAGTGATGGGGTGAGGTGTTGATTAGATCATATAGGCTCACCTTCACTAGTGTTCGGTGAAGTTGTTTCATAACTACTCACTGGATAGATTTAGAAGGGTTGAAAGAAGGGACACCCAAAATGGATATTTTGGGTTTTGGTGAAGGTGAAGCTGAAGGTGCTTAAGTTTTATTAGGAGGTTAAGGGGTGGAAGGATAATTCCACATAATAAACACTTTGGATTTTCTCTTATCCTTTTTTTAGGCCTGAGATCAGGTGACCATATAGATAGTGTGGATGAGGGGAGGTGTTGGGTTAGAAAGTTACTTCAGTTCTTCCTCAATCTTGGGTGAGAGTGTGGAAGTGGGTAATTTTTGGATAGGTTCATTTAATGGTTGGGTTAAAGATGGGATCAAGAGAGGTTCATCTGATAATAAATCATTTTCATCCCATAAGTTATGGACAAGTCCTTGGAGAGATTTGTAGTTATCTATGTCGTGTCCAAGTGTCATATGGTATGAGCAGATAAAACTATCATTAAACTAGGATGGTTTAGGACTTGAGAGGTAAATGGGTTTTATAGGTGGTAGGCTTAAGGAAGAAGTTTCTAACAACTTTTATAAAATGGTCAAATAATATTTGAGCAAAGTTGTTGAGGATGATGGGCTCTTGGTTGTTGGAGCGGGAGCCTTCTTATAAGAAGGCTTCACCATGGAAGTTAAGGGTGGTAGAATGGTTTTGGTAGGAGGGTTTTATTGGGATTGTTTGGTGTTAGTTGGTTTTGAGGTGGGAGATTTAAAGTTAAAATATTTTGAGGTGGATGATTGTGATGATGAAGGTTTGGAGATAGGTGGGTAAGTAGAGGTAGATAGTTTGGACAAAAATGATGGGGAGGTTGATGGTTTGGAGGGGGTAGGTTAAGGTAGGATAAAAGGAGGAAATTTATTTTAGGTAGTTTTTGGATGATTAACATTCTTGATAAAAGGATGAGCTCTTAGGATGGAAGAGGGAAGGGGTCTATAGATAAAATTTAAGAGGGAAGGAGGTGGTACAGTTCTAGTTCTAGGTGGGAGTTTGGGTGGCTCCACCTTCTTGGTTGGTTTTGTTAAGGTTTTCTTTGGTGTACTAAATGCATTTATTCAAGTATGGGTCGGTAAGACTAGGAGCAGGAAGTATCCCTAAGTTCTTGATAGGTTTGGTTAAATAGGTGTAAGGTGAGTTGATAATTTTGGATAGAGGTGGTTTAGATTGTTCATCCATAGTTTTGGAGGAAGAGGTGTTTGATGAAGGGATTAAGGTGATGATATGTTTAATGGTGGATAAAAGTGAGGTTGAAGGTTCATATTTGTTTTTATAGGGGATCCCAAGATGATGCCAAAAGGTGGCTTGATCCATATTGGGTTAAGAAGAGAATTCAAGGTTTTGGACTAGCCTAGAGAAGGGTTTGTTAGTTGGTTTGGTTCATTGGGAATTGGATTCAAAAATTAGGCCGATGGGTTGAGGTAAGGGAATGGTTTCTTCACCCTTGTACTTGATGAAAGAGTCTAAGATTTGGGAGGATGTTTCCTCCATAGAAGGAGTAGATAAGGTGATCTCTCCTTATGGAATGGTTTTTAAAGAGACAGCGAGTGATTCCACCTTGGGAGAGGAAGGTGTGATGGCAATGGTTCCCTCCTTTAATGTTTCTATCAAGGGAGAGGTGGTTAAGTCTGTTATCTCATTAAGTGAATGAAAGGAGATGGTTGTTTTATTTGTTTGGGTATCCAAAGGAATGGAGGGTGATTCCACCACTTTAATAAGTGGAGTGGAGGAAGAAATAGTTGAGGCAATGGTTTCCTTAATGATAGTTTCACTAATAATTATATTTATTGTATGGACCTCATGAGCGTGAGATGATTCTAGTTTATTATCATCATGTTTGTTAAAAGGGGCATGATTGGGAAAAGGTTGCCAAAAAATGTTGAGTGATTGATTTAGGGGTGCATTGGGATTGTCTAATGCAATTTCTCCTTTATCAATCAAGTTTTGGACAATGCTTTTGAAGGTGTTACACCTACTAATGTCATGTCTAATAACATGGTGGAAGGCACATAGATCATTCTTGTTGTACCAACTGGGCATAGGACAAGAGACATTAAATTATTGAGGAGGTTTGATAGGGGGAAGTTATATGATGTTGGCTTTGATAAATTTGTCCAAAACTAAAGCATACGACTCCCCTATTAGAGTGTACTATTTTTGGATAGCCCAATTTTGATTTCAAATTTGTTGATAAGAGTTAGAGGAGTTGGTTTGGTTGGGTTGGTTGACAATTATGTTAGTGACTACCTTTGGTTTGGTGGTAGGGTAATTAGATTGTTTGGTGGTTTTGGATGGGTAAGGTTCATTATATTTGAAGATATATTTTTTATTTCTTAGTTTCAACTTCCCCTCAAAGATGGCTCTGATTTCTAGTTTGCATGCCATGATGAAATCCTCATCAGAGGTTTTGTAGGTTTGAACCTATAGAGTAGGGGTGATGTGTTTGGTACAAGCCCAAGAGAAAATTTCAATCAACTCAAGTTGGATCAAAGATAAAGAGAGTTGGTTGATAAGACTTCTCCATCGTGTTATAAAATTGGCAATTGATTTGTCATCAAATTACCTAGTAGAGTAGAGGTTGATGATGGAGACCTTCTTAGATACAATGATTGAGAAGTGGTCTAAAAAGGTTTGGGTGATTAGGAAAAGGAAAAGATAGATTTCTTAGTGAGAGAACTATACCAATCTAATGATGGTCTAGATAAATACATGGGAAAGGTGCGAAGGAGAAGAGCATCATTATAGGCAATCAAGTAACAAGAATGTCAAAATGCTCTTAGGTGTTGTTGGGGGTCCTCCTTGCTTTGAAACTTAGAGAATTTGGGTAGTTCCCATTAAGGAGGGTAAGGTTATATAGGGATGGATGGGTGAATAGGATCATTATATGTTTGGTCATAAGATAAGAGGTTGTGAGCCCCAAAGATAGATGACTCTAGGTTGGTCATTTTGTCCATCAACATTTTGACCAAATTTGTTTGGGGTTGAGGAGTTCCATAATTGTGCGGTAAGTTTTATTAAGGTTGGGTAGTTGTAATATATGGATAACTGGTAGAAGGTTGAGAATATGACACATGTTGGTATGTGGTGATTGAGGGTTGGGATGATGCTATATAAGGGTTAATAGGCACAAGAGTTTGGGTAGAAGATCAAGCTATATATCCTTATGGATTAGGAATATAGTGTAGGTAAGGTTTCATTGGTATTTTTTAAGGATTTGATGTGGGTTGATTGGGAGGTATGATTGGATTAGTATATTGGGAAATTGGTATGGATTGGGTTGGAGTCATGGATTGGTTAATTGGTTTGGGGTGAGTGGTAACTCTAGTAAATATAGGGGAAGGGTAGAAGGTATAGAAAGCACCACATTTTGAAGAGAAGTAGAAATGGATGGGTTGGTAGTGATAAGGGGAATAGTGTCATTATGGGTAGAAGGTATCCCCATGGTGGGTGGAGTATGGGTAACAAGAGGTGAGGTTGCCCCTATGTTAGAGGTGTTTTTGGTTGGTGTAGGGGGTATTTGGTTATTGGTTGGGTTTTTTTATTGAGTTTGGGTGGAGGTAGTAGATGGATTATTAGTAGAGGAAGATGTTTGAGTAATCATAGTTTGGGTAGAGGTAGTGGCAACAAAGGTATCTCCCATAATATGGGGAGTCATCCCATAAGGTGGATCCATATGAGGAACCGAAGCAGGGGTACGATAAGATAGGGTGTTGAGGTAATGTTTGAGGGCCATGAGCTTATTATCAAGGAAGGTGGAAAATCCACATCACCTTGGGAAACTATCTGAGGCATGGTAGGGGGATAGAAGGATGGGGAACACCCTCAACATTTGAGGTATATTCCATGGAGGAAGAAGAAGAGGAAGGTGGATCTTGGATGGTTTGGTTCCTTAAATTTTGTTTAGTAAAAACCATATGAGAAAAAGAAAGGAATAAAGGAAAGCTCACAACTCAAACACAAAGCAAATAAAATAAAAATATCTCAAGGCAATCAAAACATACACTAGAGTGCATTTAAAATATTAGGATATCTTTTATCTCACTTTTGGTTTATGGCTTAGTTGGAAAAGTGTGAAGAAGAACTTGGTTTATAGAATAAGTACTAGAAAAGTAGTATATGGTTGCTTTCAGGTGTTTAAGGATGTTAAAATGATCTGTATTAGAAATCAATGTGTGGCTTGGTATTGGGGCCTACCCCCTCAATTCACACACTAAAGAAATAAGGGTGTTAAGTGTTCAACTAGTATATACTGATTTTTAGAGTTTAGACTCAACTAGAGAGCTAAGTTTTGGTTTCTCTTCTTGGTATTGACCTCTAAATAAGATAGTCAAAAGGTGAAGGTGATCCACTAGAAGATGAAACTCTAATCGAGCCTTATGTTAATTATTTTGATGTTTAATTGATTTAAGTGGTTTGGTATAGTGTGTGATAAATAAGTGAAACTATGATTGATTAATTTGATTTTAATTTAACTAAATGAGTTAAACATGCAAGAAATCAATATATGCTAGGTTTATTGTAAAGCCAAAATAAATTTTAATTTATTTATATGAGCATAGAATAAAGAATAAAAGGGCACCTAGATGCTACTAGGTCCCACCGGGTGTGCTAGAATGTTTCTCTCAATTTTAACTTATTTTCTAGTTAAATAAAAAACTAAATGTAGGTATGGTAGAAGAACCTATTTATTTGCACACAAGTGATCCAAATGATTGTGAAGAACTCTTCTTTGTCTTGGGAAGAATAGCCTATAGATAAGAAAGAACTCATGTAAATGGATTGTTATATGGATAGAAAGGTGGATTACCTAGCATAATCTAGATCCAAAAAGTGCAAGCTTATTAGGAGGCTATCAATCTACTCTCTTAAAATAGTTAAGCTAAAATAAATAAAGATAAAGTACTTGTATCAAATGATAGAAAAGACTGAAATGAAGTGCAAGAAAAAATAAATGCTTGATAAAGAAAATAAACTGATGATAGTAATAAGCGGGTCAATACTAATGTTAAATAGGTCATGTTGGGTTCATAAAATAGGTGAAGTCTATGTCAACAGGTAAAGGGATAGAAAGTAGAATATAGTTGGGGGTAAGTTAGTATAAATAAATTATTGTTATTTCCTATCATAGTGATCATCGATGGTTAGGGTGACCATTGGTGGTTAAGGTGATCATCGGTGGTTGGGTGATCATCAGTGGTTGAAGGTGACCATTGGTGATAAGGGTGATCATCAATGTTTATTATGGGTTCTGGGTATGTTCCAAAAAAGAGTTTGGTTTAGATTATAGAAGGGGTCAGTAAATGGGTAGAAGATCTAGTTAAGGTCAGGGAGTTAGAAGATATTATGTTGAGGGGTCTAGGTCAGAAACCAAATAAATAAATCTTAAAAACCAAAAATATACTTAACTGGTTGTTTGATGGCTAGGATTTGATCCTAGAGTAATTTTGTTAGATTAACGGTACTTTTCCTAAAGAATAATTTTGGCATAGGTTTGGGTCTCTATTGTGGTTGTTGACTTGTTGAAGGGAAGACTTGTAAAAAAGTTCTTGATGCTAGAAGAGCCTAATGGCTACAAGTTGATATATTGATTGCTAAAATTCCTAGATGTTTGGATCCTTTTTTCACCTCTTGCTCCTCTTTTTTATAGGCAAAAATGAATGGAGGTGTAGGTTTTATAAGGGGTGAAACTCGTTACACAAATTTAATTATTGATGTGTTAGCTTGATGCATGAATTAAATCTTTATGTGTTTGTGTTCACACACAAACCAAATTTGAGTGTTCAAGTGGTGGGGACCTGACCATCAGTAGTCAAGGTGATCGTCGATGGTCACTATGACCATCGGTAGTCGAGTGTCAAAGTTCAAGTGGGGTAAAAAGGGTAGGTTAGTGAGTTGGTTTAGCTAGTTAGATAAATTGACTCAGGATAATGGTGGGAGGTTGGGTAAAGGTCTGACCTAAGGGTGTTTCAACATCTAGAACCATCATGTGCAATTTTCTAGTGTCTACAATACACTTTACTCAAAATCTATATTTAGTTGTGTAAAAATTCCTCTTACAATCATCATAAGTTCATTTAGAAAACTTTATGTTTATTAAACTATCTATTAGCATATATTTATTATTTTATAATATATGTAAACACCTAAATTTCATTTAGTGTCGAAATGCACTGAATCTATTTAATAATTCTTCTTGAATTAATAAATAACATTTCCTCCCAAAATCAAATAATTGAATACTTTAACATATTGAATAAGTCAATTATGTGCCTTTAAATCCTTATTTCAAATAATAAAATCTAGCTTTTCAACCTATTCAAACCTCTCCCACCTTTTTCTCCCTCGTCCCAACCAAATCCACAAAGTTCTCCACCTCTTATGACTCCTCCCCTAAGTTTTCAAACAAATTGAGTTAATCTTGTTGATTCAGGTAACCAACCCCACTCTTTACTCAACCAATTTGAAAAAGTCTCCATCCTCATAGGTGAGGACTCATTCTCCACTGTTGATCATTTGGAGCATTAAAAATGTTCAAATTATCCTTCACTATTGGATCCTTTTCGAAGAATCTATAAATAAGCTTGCAAATCTCCATTTTCAAGCATCACACTCATAATCATATTCACAATCGTAATCATATCTTTTTAAAATCTAGAGCTCTTAAGCTTAAGCAAATAAAAGTCTCCCTTTTTGCACCAAAACACTGTCTATTCTCTTTTTACATTAGAGGAGTGAACACCACATACTTGAAAGAGAAAATCAGATATACATCACAATAGAAAAATCTTGTATTCAAATTGTGAAGTTTTGATTGTTGTTTTCTTTATTTGTTATTCTAGCATAGTTAAATTTTATCTTAGATTAGGATTAGTTTACTTTTTATATATATCTAAATTTATTTCATACATTTTTGGCATGCCTGATGGAACATTCCCACATCTCTTTAATCTTATTATCATCATATTTTGCACTTAGATAGCATTTTTCTTTTGGTTTTTGTTGTTTATGCTTGTATTTTACATTTAATCTTACTTTTTTTAGTGTTGGTACAGATTACAGGTTACTATCATTGGTTTTTTGTTTGGTTGTGTATGTTTCTCTTTATAACAGTGAATTTAGAGGCTTTAGCAGTGAAATTATAGAACTTAATAGCAAAATTGTCCTTTTTCCTACATTTTTTTGTGTTTTTGTTCTATTTATAGGTTAACAAACTTTTCATTTGAAAACAACATTTATGTTAGTATTAACAACATTTTTATCAGCAAATAGTGAAATCATTTTGCTTTGTAATGAAATCACTCTTTTCTATAGCAAAACATAATTTTTTATAGTGAAATCATCAGTTCTTATAATGAAATAATTTTTGTGTGAAATGATTTCATATTTTCATATAACGAATTCATTTCTATGTGTAGTGAATTTATCAATTCCTACAGTGAAATCTTTACTCTACACAATGAAATCATCTCGTAAGCATGGGTCTTTCTATTTTATGTTTTATTCTTCCTATGTTTTTCCTACATTATCTTATTTCAATTTCACTTTTCTAACTTGACTATGTAACAGCATTTTTGTAACAGAGACTAGTTTTTTGGTTTTTTTCATATTTTTTCACTTGTTCATTATAGGTTATCTCATTTCTCATCAAAGGAAACATTCTGACACCTTGTTTGCAGGATGCTTGCTAAATAAAATCAACAAAAGAATCAATAAAAGATAGTTTTTCTTGTTGATAACATTTTTGTTTTTAATTTTCAAAATTCTTAGTAATTACATCACTTTTATTTTAGTATTTTTTTGTGATTGTGAAATTCGTGTATGCTCTTTCCTTGGCATTATGTTGATAATGATACTTGGAAATCAAAAATGTTTTCACAATTATCTATGTTATCCAAGTAATATCCATGTATGCTCTTTCCTCGATGTTATATTGGTGATGAAACTTGGAATTTAGAAATGGGTATCTACTTTTTTTTTTAGGCTCTATTGATCATGGATTTCACCACCATATAGTAGGCTAAACCCATTTACTAGTGGGGTATATAAATCAAGACCCAGATGTTTTAATTTCCTAAGAAATTATGTGTTTTAATCAAACCATGATGTGAGGATATTTCATGCTTTGATACCTAAGGCTTCAATGGCTGACTCAAAATTTGATATTATTGATTGTCAACACACTGAGACCTTTATGACTATGTTGGTTACTTTGAGATAAGACCCAATAGTGTGTGTTTTCTCTATCAATTTCTTCCATGGTTTTTCCCCCTTAGATAATCTCATATAAACCTTAAGCCTAGGATAACTTTTTTTTCATTCAAATTTGGTGCATTGGTTAGTGGTTAGCATCAGAATCAAATTTTCACACACCCTCAAAACTGGACTCAGTGGGCCATGAGAATGGCAGGATCTTCTATGGTCAGTACCTTAAAATATTAGGTCGTAATTGAGAGCACAAATGATTAAGTGATAATGGAAAGCCCAACAATTGTTCATGACCTTTATTCCCATTTTTAACCCTTTATGTGTAATTATTTTTTTTATAGATTAAATTTGTTTTTTATTTCCTTATGATTACCATGTTCTAAAAATCCTTTTTTGAAAACTAATTCTTTTAAAATCACATCCTTAAAATAATTGGTTCAAACATTTAATTTTTTTAATTAAATATTTAGTTCATATTATTAGTTTAGATCATTATTTTTATTCAATTATTTTCCTTTTTCTTTCCAAATCATGTCTATTACAAGTCAAATGGCCATGTTGAATCCTCCTACTGCAATGGAAGAGCCTTTTGGTAATGGCCCCTTTCTATTTATTGATTAATAGCATCATGTAGAAATACATGAAATAATTGAGTACAAAGAAGAGGAGGGAGGGGCTTATCAAGATGGAGGTAGCCCCAAAGCTACCCAAACTCTACCTTCCCTATATGAATATATCATGTCCAATAAAAATGAAGTACTGCTTTAAGTCCTGGGCTTTGGTGTCAAGTTCCCATTTGATTTTGATGTGAATAACTTGCAATATCTCATTGAAATTAAAGAGCCTTCTTCCAATTTTAATCAAAAAAAATTCATAAGGCTCTTTGGAGGGCAGCAATGCTCTCATTCTTTCTTCACAATCCCATCCCCAAGTCTCTTAAGATAAAGGGAAATTTATTTTGCATGAAGAGTCATCCTAAGCTAGTCATGGTTTTCCTATAGAATTACATGCAAATCAAGAAAGCAAAGAGATTTTGAACTTTCAATCTCACCAGTTAAATAATCCCTTTGGCAATCCTACCATTAATGTAAATACAAGTTTATAGCACCATCCAAACAATATGAGTTTGAATATGATGTCAAACTCATCAATCTTACAACCCACCAATCAAAACTTGAATTCTTATTCAATTTTGCCCATCATAAAGTAAAATCATCCCAACTTTAATATGGGTCTCCCATCTAATTCAAGTCCAAACAACTAAAATTTTATTACACCTAATTTGGGTATGTACCCAAACTTACAAGGTTATGATCAAACTAATCCGAGTGTGAATCTTTATTTAAAGTCATCAATAAATCTAAATCAAAGTTTTCAAAACTCACCCATCTTATCAAATCCTAACCAAAACTTGAATACATATTTTGGTTTACCCAATCAAGTACCAAATCCTAGTTTGAATGTTGCTTCATGCACATTCAACAATTTGAGTATAAATCCAAATGTAACAAATCAATTATTGTTAGGACTAGTTCCTCCAAATCCTAATCCAACACAAAACCAATCTAGCTCTAACCTAGTTATTTCATTTAAATCTACCCCAAATCCCAATACTAACTCAAGCCAAAATTCAATGAAATCCAATGCTAACCTTGACCTTAAAAATCCTAACACAAAAAACCCAAACTTAGGTTTCAACAAATTTAGTTCAAATCCTAACATTACTCAATAAAATAATCCAAGTGTGTTTAGCCAAACAAGCTTTGGTCAAAATACCAGTTGCAAACCCATGAACTTTAACACTAACACATCAAACAATCCAAACTTTAACCTAAATCTAAACTAATCAAGCTCAAATTTTTGTTAGGAATAGCTTTTAATTTATGTAAAAGTGAGGTATTTACTGTAAGGTAAATAGTTATTAAGTGGTTATCTATTTTGCATTAGTTAGATTATATTTATGAGTGAGTTATGACAACTCACGGGAATAGTATTTGGTTTAAGGGTGGTTATGCAATTGAGATTTTATAGGGAGCTTAGCTTAATAATAGGATGTCTTGAATCCTATATATTTGCAAACACTCTCAAATGATTAAATAGAGAATATAGCGGTATATTGAGAGAGTGAAAAAATATTATATTAATCAAAGTATGGAGAATTAATAGAATAGTGTGTGTAGAATATATTTGTGTTGAATTAAATTCTCTATGTATGTTCAACTCTCATTTTATCAGTGCATGAATTGATTATTGTGTTTGAATCTACTCCAATTCCTATCATTGGTATTAGAGTAGGCTGTCCAAAATGAGATTCTAATAACATTCATACAAGACTTCAATTTTTTAAAGCTTTCTCAATTAAAATCATGATGTTTTGAATAAACTCATGTTTTTTGAGTTATTAGCATTGATAGCTCTACACATTATTTGAAATTTTCAAGTTCAAGGTTTGTGTGTGGCTTGTGGGTGGATCTTATCTTACTAGTTAGTGATCAAGCTATGCACTCAAATATCTTTATGTAGAACCTTGTCAAGTGTTAGGCTATCTATCACATAAAAATAAATATTTATTTATTTATGCATTGAAATCTATAATACTTGGTAAAACATATCTCCAATTCATTAACCTTCTATCATAATCATTTTGATTTTTATATTTCAAAATTGGTAGCAACTATTTAAACCTGTATTCTCTACATTGACTGGTTTGTTTGATAGATGCTTTGATGCTCTGCATCAGATTTTATGAAAATTATTTTTCTACTACGTATTACATTTTAGGTAGGCATGCAAATAAATAGGAAAAATAACTTTGGTGTTAAATCTGAAGACTCAATCTCATCTTCATGATACACAACATCCAACACTATTCTTATATGATCTGTATACTTCTATCATCTTGCTCATAAATCTATTGATTGGATATATATTATCTACCAATTTGTACGTATTTATTTACCATTTTTGCAAAGATAACATGTATCATGCATCATGCAATGTACATTTCTCTTGATAAGACAATATGATCATGTCTTGTGGAAACTAATTGATATATGTAGGATCAAAGACAATTCAAAGTTTGCATTGGTGAATTCATGGTTTGATTGCTTGGAGCTTCACTTGTGCACAATAGGATTATGGTGAATGCAATAGGCTTATGGTAATCATGTGGTCAATTTGTTTTGTTTTTTTTAATTTAGTTTAAGTCTTTGAGTTTAAATAAGTTGACTAGTTTGGTCAAAGTATATATTTAGTTTGGCGTCTGCATCTAGTCGATAGGGTCATTTAATAAAAGCATCTTATAGTTTTATTATAATTCATTAGGTTTGTGTTAGTGCCTTAAAAGCTTTTATGTGTATTGTTAAATACATAACATTTTAAGTTCGTGTATCAAAAATGTTATTGAGTCAATAAGTCTTTTTTGTTATTTTATATACAAGTCACTTGTTTGTCATTATAATAGGGTCCATTTGTTTTTTAAAATATATAAGTCATTTTTTTAATTAAGTCAAAAAATGTCAGTTTAAGTTAAGTCATTTTGTTAAAAAATTTAAAATGTTAAAAAAATGAGTCATTTCTTAAGTGTATCATATTTTTTTAGAGTCAAAGTATGTTTAGGTGAATTGTTAAAGATTTATAAAAATAAAAAAATTCTTACAGATGCATTTTTGGGTGACCCCAACATCCCAAGTCAAATGGAAAAAGTGTCAATTTTGTGAGGGGGGACTCTATTCCCTTCAAAGTGACATGTAGCTGAGCTTCAAATCTTCATTGACTGAATAAGCAGTATCTGATAATGGAGGCTAGAGGCTACATAAGGGATGGATATCTTTCAGTGACCTCTCGTTAATCACCAATGATGAGGCCACATCATGTTTTGGTGATGTGTGTGTGTGTGTGTGTGTTTCATATGTTTACATTGTGTGATTTCATAAAATAAGAACTAAATAATATACATGTTCATGATATGTAATTTGTTTGAAAATTCCAAACATGATTCCATGAGGTGAAGACATTGTAAAAAGATAGAAAGTGGTAATGTAAGTCAGTTCATGGATCTTAAAAAGGTTTGTGATAAAGATCCAAAAAACCACCAAGAGGTGAATAGTGTTTTAGCAACAGTTAAGAGAGTAGCTACTATAGAGATCCCATAACTACCTTACTTCTTTATGTAGAAGACCCTCAGTGACACATCTGTTGTAATCATGTAATATAAATATGAGATGTGTTCCTTCACATATAGTGGTCATGTGCAGTAAGATTGCATCAGTAGTATGTAGACATGTGAGTTTGTGGTGGCATATAGTTATATGCCAATTTTTTGGAGGTAAATGGTGTTCTTATTAATTTCAAGGTTTGTGGTAAACCTATAAAACCATGGCAGGAGTGAGGCTCTCTGTATCAAAGTCATGAGCCAAATAAGGCATGCTACAAGAGGTGAGCATACTGCAAATAAGAGTGTGAATGTTTTTACACCATGTAAAAAATATGGGGGGGAATGTTAGGAATAGCTTTTACATTTGCGTAAAAGTGAGGTGTTTACAGAAAGGTAAATAGTTATTTGGTGGTTATATATTTTACATTAGTTAGATTATAATTTTGAGTGAGTTATAAGAACTCATAAGAATAGTATTTTGTTTAAGGGTCGTTGTATAGTTGAGATTTTATAGGGAGCTTAGCTTAATAATAGGATGTCCTAAATCCTATATATTTGTAAACACTCCTAAATGATTAAATAGAGAATATAGCAGTATATTGAGAGAGTGCATAAATATTATATTAATCAAAGTATGGAGAATTAATATAATAGTGTGTGTAGAATATATTTGTGTTGAATTAAATTCTCTGTTTATGTTCGGCTCTCATTTTATCAATGCATGAATTGATTATTGTGTTTGGATCTACTCTATTTCCTATCAATTTTTCACAAAATCTTAGTCTTGGTTCTAACCAAAATCCAAACCCAACCCAAACCAATTTTGGTTTTAACCCAGATTCAAGTCAAATGAATTTTGGTACTAATCAAAACCTTAGTTATAACACCAATAATTTTTCCCAACCTCAAAACCTTAACTATAACAATCAAACTCCCAGTAATTTTTCAAACATACCCAAATAAATTAACCAATTTACAAATCAGCCACCTAGTTATTTAAGTCAAATGGACCAACTATCCTCTTTTCTCATGCAATAATTTCAAAATATAAAGGATAAATTCCAAGGCTTGCAAGATGGCTCCTAAAACCGACATAATCAATTTAAGTTTGAAGATATTTGTTCAGATCCCTATTATGTGAGAAAAATGACTACACCGTTTCCCAAATATTTTGAGCTCCCCAAATTTTATAAGTACAAATGAAAAGGAGATCCCAGGGAACATTTAACAAGATTTTATCATGCATGTGCAAATGTTGCTTATAACAATGAATTCATGTTACATATATTTCCATGAAGCCTCAAATGTTAGGCCCTTGAATGGTTATCAAGACTCCCAAAAGTATCTATATTTACTTTTAAATATTTATCTAAAAAATTTGTTTGTCACTTCTCTTATGATATTGAGAAATACTTGAATGCCCTAGACTTGCATAATACCAAACAACAAAAGGGAAAAACTTTTGCCTCTTTCCTTCAAATATGGACGGAAATGGCAAGCCACTTCACATGGTCATTTCTATAAATAGAGTTGGTGGAAATTTTTATGAACAAATTATATTTATATTTGGGACATCACTTACTACTTCTTTGCCCATGATCTTTTGATGAGATTATCAAAAAAGGGATTCAGGTGTAAATAACTTTGATCAATATGGGTATAATTAAAAATTTTAAACCAGATAATAATAATCCCTCCAAACTAGAAAATAAACCCAAATTCTTTGACAAAATTAAGAATCTTGTTGGGGATGGTATAACAGATGTGAAACAAATTCAGAAACCATAAACTCAAACATATAACCAATCAACTCACAACATCATAATCCCTGGTGGGCAACCAAAATAAGGAAGACCAAAATGAAAGTTTACTCAATTAGGAGACACTTACAAAAATGTTTTTTGAAAGTTAGCCCATGTGAATATGATTGTGTGGCCAATCACAAAACCTTTTAAATAAAATGTTACAAAATTTGATTAGTACAAATAGGATGAATACTTTGAATACCACCGAATAAGAGGTCATTTAACAAACTGATGTATGCACCTAAAACATTATGTTCAGGATCTTATTGATAAAGGTCACATAGTAATAGAAAACTCATCATAAAAATAATCTAACCATAAATTATGGATATACCAATACCCATTCCTTAATCATGATCAAAGTAAAGGTAAATAAAAATAATAGCAACCAAAATCAAGCAAAGTCAACCAATCTAGTCATCCCTTTGATTCCATAATCAATAGCATTGATATGGTACATAAGCATGTTAACATTGTCACTTTGCCAAAATATGAATGTGTTGTCACTACAAGATGCACAAAACTCACCTTACCAAGTGAATCCCCATCTAATGTTGAGTGTAGATACAATATTATAGATTTCTTTGAGAAAACACCAGCCAATATATCCATTCTAGACCTTCTCGAGACTTCTCCAATGTATAAAGATATTTTGTATAAAAGTCCTTCAAGAGTCCAATGTTCCTCAAAACATTAATCCCACAAAATTCTAAGCATTAATAGGTTCTTTGGAAACAAATAACAAAGTAATGTTTGATCATTTCGATCTTGCTCCTTTAGGTTCAAAGCATAACCTCCCATTGTATATAGAGGTTATTATTTCTAGGCATAAGGTAAAAAGAATTTTTATAGATAATAGTTGGCACTAAATCTATGTAACTAAGACTCATAAAACATCTTGGATATATAATAAAAATATTAGAGTAAAATATCATAACAATAAAATTATATGATAATAATGAGCATCATTCTATCGACACAATTCATCTTACTTTGATGGCAAGGTTTGTCATTAAAGAAACACTTGTTCATGTTCTCAATCTTGATTTATTGTATAATATACTCCATAGGAATGGAAGTAACTATTCAAGGGGATCCTTAGTGCTTTAAATTTTCCCATGTAGGAATGGAAGTAACTATTTAAGGGGATCCTCATCCCTTCCAATATTGTAAACTTTTGGAAGGTAAATATCAAAAATCCAATTATCTACCAGTCACATAAGATAGTTTTACCCCTATTGAGGATTAGCCTTCATTTTAAAACTATGTCAATCCTAAAATTTTATTTAAAACACTTCCCCTTGTTGTTTGTATTAAATACTCCAACTCCATCAATATCCATTAAAAAAGCATTACCCAATTCACCATCCATTGAGCAAGGTTTCAATAGTCCATCCATTGAGCAAACTTCCAATAATCCATATATTGAGCAAACATCCAATCCATTATCTAAAAATATATCATCTTATACTTCTTCCCATTTAAAAATAATTGATTGAGGCATGAACAAGTACATTATTTAATATTTTTATACAAGCACAATACATGTCAATCCTAATGAATATGGCAGGCCAAACCATCAAAAAGATATAAGAATGGTTTAAAATCTTAGCTAGACAAAATTTATTGAGGGAGGGATCCTTTATGATGAACATATTGATGATTCAAATTCCTCTTGGATTTACTCTGATGAATTATCTACTTGATTTTCTACCAATAGATACCCCATTACAAAATCCATCATGTGCAAAATAATGAATTACAAGGGCAAAGGTCTTGGTCTCTGTGAACAAGGTGTCTTTGAACCAATAACTCTAAAAACCAATGAAGGGAAGAATGGTCTAGGATTTAACCTATTTAATTTGCCTCTAAAAATTTCCCAAAGTTAATCTTCTAGTGAGTCAGAATATGATTCCTCAGATAGCGAGACAGGTTCCATAATTAGCCCTTTTGAAGATCTAGCCTTTACCATTCTTTTCCATGAAAACATCATTCTAACACTTGACTTTGCATATACTTATCTGATCCAATGGGACCAACAATATAAACCACAACTCAACCATTTTCAAGGTGATGAATGTATATCTAAATTATTAAGGATCATAGATCAAATTCCTGTAGGTGATCATAAGAAAGCTTTTCTAATACAACTAGCAAATTTTGCATATTTTGGGGAACAGAAAATACATCACTCTATCAGTTTTGCATCAACATCAAAATAAGAAGATGTTTAAGAATATTTTCATCTTCCTACACCACCCCTGGCTTATAAAGATTAATCAAGTCTACTTTTTGAAGAAACCATTATTGTAAACATCAACATTGAATTTGATCCAAAGATTGTAAAGCTTGTTATATCACTCAATCCAAAAAAAAGGGATATATTTACACTGGTACTTTGTGTTTTTTTTTATGTATTCACATGGTCTTATATAGATATGCTAGGTTTAGATCCAGAGTTAGTAGTTCACCACCTTGTGTTACATCTAAATGCAAAGCCAGTAAAGCAAAAACTCAAAAAAATGCATCCCAAAATAGCACTATTAGTAAAGGAAGAGTTAAAGAAATAGTTAGATGTAGGTTTTATACACCCCAATGACTATTCGTATTAGATATAAAATATTTTACTAGTGTCTAAGAAAATTGAGGGGATTAAAATATGCATGGACTTTCATGATATCAATAAAACATGCCCAAAGGATGACTTTCCATTACCTAATATAGATATAATCATTGATTCCATTGCAAGCCATGAAATGTTATCTTTAATGGGTGGATTTTCATGATATAATCAGACCAAAATCATTAAAGAAGATCAACATAAAATAGCCTTTATAACTCCATGGGAGACATTCTGCTATCAAGTGATACCTTTTGGGTTGAAAAATGTTGGGACAACATATCAAAGGGTAATAATCATTATCTTTCATGACATGATTAATGATATTATGGAGGATTATGGGGATGAAATTTTGACTAAATCTAAATCTAGAGCAGATCATCCTTAGGTGCTTCATCGTATCTTTAAGAGAATGCAAGAATATAATATGAGGTTAAATCCAAAAAAATGTGTGTTTGGTGTTACATCAGGAAAAAAATTAGGATTTATTATTTCACAACATGGCATTGAAGTTGATCCTTCCAAATTTTTAGCTATCATGGATATGCCACCACCTAAAAATCTTAAATAAATTAGAAGCTTACAAGAAAAAATACAAGCCATCAAAAGATTTATTTCTCAACTTGTAGATATTTATCACCCATTCACCTTTTTGTTGAAAAGGATATAGCTTTTACCTAGACAAAATATTGTGAAAAGGAATTCAATAATATCAGGCAATATCTTTCCAATCCACCAGTATTAATGCCACCAGTTGTAGGTAAATATTTTTTGTTATATATCTCCACTACTCAATATGCCTTGGGAGCATTGCTAGCACAACTTGATGATAATGGAAAAAGAAAGAGAAGTATACTACTTGAGAATAACATTGATATCTTATGAATTAAATTCCTCTCAAATAGAAATATCTTATCTTGCAATTATTATTATTTTTTAACTATGGTATTACATGCTTAATAATCAAATAAAAATCATTGCTAAAATTGACCCTCTTAAATAGCTCCTATCTAAAACCGCTCTAATAGGTAGGATGGCTAAGTGGGTTATGCTACTTAGTGAGATTGATTTAGAGTATGTTAATCAAAAGGTAATCAAAGTGCAAGTTCTAGCAGATGTATTATCAAAAGCACCACTCCGTGGTAAGGCACCTTTCATTGTAGAATTCCTTGATGATGTGATTATGTTTATAGATGAATACCTACTTTAGAAACTTTTCTTTGATGGATCTTTTACAAATCATGGATCAAGGGCAGGCATCTCATTGGCAACACCTAATGGGGATTATATTCCTAAAGCATTCCACATTTAATTTCTATGCACAAACAACATAACATAATATGAAGGTCTCATATCAGGCCTCAAGATGGAAATTTAGTGGGGAATCCAACATCTCCTTATTTTTGGTGACTCTAATCTCATCATCAATCAACTAATGAATTACAAGCACGTGATGATAAGCTAATACCTTAAAATAAAATGGTGGATAGCTTGAAAACATATTTTGAATACATCCAATTTCAGCAAGTGCCTCAAATCAACAATCAAGAATTAAATGTTAGGGAAACAATAGGATCCTTACTTGAATTAAGCACAAAGTACACCAAATTTTTGGTTGAGTATTTAAGGATGCCTGGTTATGATATGCTAGAATCATAAATGGTCTATGATGAGGTTGGTCCCACTTTTCCATGGTACTCTGATATCTATACATACGTTCATAACCATATCCTTCCATCTAATCGATCCTCCAACCAACACAAGTCCTTTATTCAAAGAACATCTCACTATACAATCCTTGATAACACCTTGTATCATCATATCTATAATGGAACTGTTGACCCAATTTTTCCCCTCAGGCAAAATCTCGGTCACCTTCTACACTTGCCTTGCATGCCCAGTTAATTTTGGGTTGAAAGGTCCACCTTCAGGGTTCAATAGCTCCGTTTCAAAGCATTGGCTCATCAGCCTCATTTATTGGCATTCACGGTAGCATAAGGTAGAGTCTTCAAATGTTCACAAAAGAGGAGAGGAAAAAACCAAGGCATTTAACACTAAGGAAAAAGAAGGGCAGACGTTTACAAGAACAATGTAGTCGGTGGCAAAATTACCACCCACAACACCGGCGGGTAAAAAGAGACCGCAAACAGATGCAATCAGCGGTAAATTTGCTGCTCACAACACAAGCGAAGGAAAAGGCCATCAACATTTGCCGACATCGGCATAATTTCCATGCTCAGTAGCCTACTCAACTGACGTCGGCAAAATTTCCGTGCTCGATAGCCAAATCAACTGACGTCGACAAAAGTCCTGCGTGCAGTCCATGGTAGTAGGCGGCAAATTTGCCGCTCATAACATCAGGTGGCAAAAAGGCCCTACAGAACACAAAAAAAAGCCCACCCAATAGGTAGAGGAGCTAACCAACATGCAAAATGAGGTATCAAGCATGGTCCCAGTAGTCTTATGACATCAGCTACAATGTTTTCTCTCTTCCCAATGAAAACTAAAGCTGCCACTTGCAAGCAAAAAGGCCAATGAAACTTCTCTTGGCTCTTCCCATATAAATACGTAGACTTGGTCATTTTAGAAAATCTTCTCCAATTTTGTAAAGAGCATAGCTCTACAAATTTTCCACCTGAATCAATAAAAGACAATTTTTACCTCTATTTGGATGGATTGTGCAAAGTATGCCTTGAATGTTGGTCTGTGTCCAGTCATTATCTCTTAATGCTCTCACAGGTTCAACACCAGCAAACCTATGATCTACAAAGCACCACTGTCTGCTAATGCTAGGAGTAGAGTTCTATTTTGGAGGTATAGAATAGGAGAGGTCACCTACAGTATGTATTCCACAGCATCTCGGTGAGTCCCTGTTCCTGTGCTTTCCATAAGAACCTCCCTGTCATCCTAGTGACCTGGTCCTTTCTACCAAATCTGAGTGTATGTATGTTTTGTTTGATCCTGAGTGTGGAGGTGGGAAGGTCATTTCATTTTTGGTGTATCACCTCTTTTAGAGTAGGCTATTTGTTTTCATACATTTTCTTCTCCCTTTTCATCCCCCCAGTATATCTATATATCTATATTTTGCACTGCTTGAAACAAACAAGATACATCAGAGGGAACTAGCCCATACCTAGAGACTCTCCTCTCCTGCTTCGCCATCCCACAGGCAAGAGAAGAGTTTCCATGTTGCGGGGAGAGGGTAGGGAACCTATTTTCCTGCTAACTGGGTGCAATCTCCAGTCGTCAACAAGAACCCTTCTACATTATTTAAATTTTGAATAATCTACTTTGGCTATTCAATAAGTTCATGAGGTAATTTTTGGAGCACATTTAAGTGGCATGGTCCTTGCAAAAAATCTTCTCTAAGTTGGTTATTATTGGCCCACAATGAAATTAGATTCATGCACCTATGTCAAAAAGTGTATACCTTGTCAAAAGCATGGAGATATTATCCATAGTCCTTCACAAGCCTTATAACCTATCATAATACCTTAGCCATTCTCTATATGTGGGTTATACCCCATTGGGAAACTAAATCCTACTTCTTTTGATGGGCATAAGCACATTATAGCTGCCACTGAGTATTTCACCAAGTGGGTAGAAGCAATGCCACTTACCTATATAACTAGAAAGCAAATTTCCAAGTTTATCCTTAACCACATTATCTATCATTTTGGTATTCCTTCCACTCTCATTTATAATAATGAAAAATCTTTCAAAAATAAATATGTTAAAACTCTTTGCCATACCTATCACATTAATCATAGATGGTCCACTCCTTATTACCTACAAGGCAAAGACCAAGCTGAGGCAACAAATAAAAAAATTCTATGCATTCTTAAGAGAGTTATCAATGAAGTTGGTTGTGACTGGCATACTCAATTATATCCTACCCATTGGGCATATTGCACTAGTATCAACATACCCATGTGGATAACCCCTTATTCCCTTATTTATGGTAGTCAATCTATTTTACCCATCGAGGTTCAGATTCTATCTTTGTGAATATCTTTGTAAAAAATCATGGATGAGGAACCATATTGAACATCACACTTAAGAGAGCTTGACATCTTGGGTGAGAAATGACTCAATGATTTAAACCACCTACAATTTTACCATAATCACCTTCATTTTAATTATAACAAATGAATTAAATCCAAAGAGTTTGAAATCAGAGATCTTGTTCTAAAGGAAAATCAGCAAAACACTAATGTTGAAAGAGAGAAGGGGAAATTTAAGCCTAATTGGTTAGGTCCATACATCATCATTACCAAATATGGATCAGGAGCTTACAAATTGGCCACATAAAATGGAGAGGATCTTGATGAACCTATGAACATCATGCACCTTAAAATTTTCTATTCTTAAAATTTGGTTCTATACAATGTTATTAGTATATCCAAGGTCAAAAAATCAAAAAATATATATATTTCAAAAAAAAGAGAAAATAAAAAACCATAAAAAATCAAAACATGTGTACATAGATCGTCCAAACATGAAAACTAGTTTACTGGAATTTTGGATAAGTACCATGGTGAAAACTAGTTTTCTGGCACCATGTCTAAACTATTGTCTATAACTAACCCTATTACTTAGGGGCATCATCCTTTATTCATCCATTATATATTTCTAAGTGTGTCATTTTGTCAATTATTAGTCATTTTATCCTATAACATGCTCGAGTTTGAGGTTGATATTTATTTTGTAAAACTACATTCTTGCTCATGATTGCAAAAAACATTCTGCACCTTATTTCATTTAAATACCAAAAACCAAAAAAATCATAAAAACAAAAAAAATACCAAAAAAATCATAAAACATCACAAAAACCAAAACAAATCCAAGTATTCCAAACCATCAACTTCACAATAGCTACCTTCTACATCATTTGCATGTTCTTGGGTGTGTCACTCATGCATCCTTTTCCTCACAAACACTGCGCTTGCTTCATCAATCATCCACTTTCTCATCACTTCCCATATTGGGAGAACTACATCTGGGTTAATATCCACACATAGACATTATCTAAGTGGATTATATAGGAAAATCTTATAAACATGGGGTCTCTAAGGTTAGCTTAGCCACTACCTTCCCCATCATCCATTTCCCTTAGCATTAGATTATCTTTTATTTAGGCTTGTCCCTCACTTGTTCAGTTTTTAGTCATACACTTGGTTTCAATCATCTTGTCTTTGTTTAGTTTTGTCCGTTTTTAGATATTTTTCAAACTTTTCCATTTTTATGTATGTGATTGTTTTATTTATTTTATCTTGTTTGTTTTCTATCCCTATCCATTTACTTGGTTGTTTTTATCATTTTCTTTATGTTTAGCCATTTAGTTGGTTATTTTCTTTCATTTTTTATCTCTAGCCATTTCAAATGGTTACTTTTATGTCCGTTATCATGCATGTTCTAAGCTTTTAAATTGCTCTTTGTTACTTTATGTGTAGATCATGTCACTACTACTTTAACATTTTGTTTCAATAATTTAGAATATATTTGTTTGCATTAATCACTTAGCATAAATCATTTAATTTACATTTGTTTCAATCATTAATTATTTTTGTGTGTGTTTTAAATCACAAAGATTAATTCTTTTTGTTTTCTTGAAAATTTTATTATTTACTTATTATTTTTTGTGTGTTATCAAGATTATTTTGTGAAATGCATATATAGTATGGTTATGACTATATCATGACATACTTTGATAAAACATAATTTATTCTTTTCTTTTTAAACATGCTTAAAACATCAACATTCATCATGATTATTCAATATCATTGGTGGTACCATGTTTTATATTATATTAAAAATTAGGTTGTTGAAAATACTCCAAATTTTGTTGGTAATCTAATGCAAATACTAGAAATAACACTATGCAGCAATGTCTCATCCATAAAAATTATCCACTCATATGTTAGTCATGCATCCATAATAACAAATTGATAAAATCAAATGCTAAGACTAATACATGCTAAAAAAAATGTAGAAATTATAACCAGTGATATAATCTACCCATATATGTATCCATCCAAGTCATGAAAACCAATAAGTAATGTCCACAATCCATAGTACAAAATCATAATCTATATATACATATATATATATATATATATATATATCAAATGTGTCTTTACAAAGGGTACATCTCAATATATGTATACATTGATGAAATACATCTATCACTATAAACCCTATAGATATATCTCATCATATCCCTCAGATGGAGTATCTAGCCTCAAAAATAGATCTATGCACCATAGTGTACCCCATGGAGGACCCATCACACATGAAACCTACCCTATTGATCTATCTGACTCCATCAGCTACACAAATCTTGCATAAATTGATCATCTCATAGAGTACTCTCTGAATGATGATTCCCTTTAGTCCCATGGTACATCACCCTCATATAAACTCCTATAATATGTATCCTTCTCCTTCACCTACATCACCCTATCTAATGTAGATAACTATCTCTCTCTAGCTAAATACACTCTATCCTTTGCAAGATTTATCTGAGTTGTGTCCCTGTCCTATCTATATCATTGTAAAAGATGTGTGTAATCTGATGTCTATGTCTCTACATCATAGGTAACTGATCCTATGGCCATGATACCCCCATCCATCCCATCCACAATACCCTACAACCTATCTACCTTAGCCTATAGTCACTTGATCTCTACAATCTGATCTCCTCTACCATTGACTATACCCTATAATCTAAATACCTTATGGTGTAATCCATCTATATCTCTATCTTGAGCTCATCTCAAAGTCTATCTATAAGAGCATGCTCCTCTATAAATCTCAAAGCATGAGAAGATCATGTATCATCCCCTCTCTCTACCTATGTAACTGGATCTAATCTAGTAGTAGTATAATGTCCTATATCATCTTCATCTCTCTCTACCTCTATCAAAGGAGTATCTCCCCCTATCCTATGCTCTGTTTCCACATCCATATCCATCCCTACCTCTTGACAATTCTCCATATCCTCTACATTAGTGATCAGTATATCATGAAGCTAGATAACCTCCGTAGCTCATCCTATACCACCTATAAAAACCCTCCTAATTCGGTCTCCTAAACTTGTTTTTTATGGCTACCTACTCAAGCTAGCTACTAATCTTTATCTACATATCTGTGGTGGTGCATATGGCATCATCAATCTCACTTGTCTCTATTAAGCCCACCAATTTGCATATCCATCAACCACTCTTACATCAATAACATCTATCATATCCCTCCATCTCATAATTTTCAAGTGTTTCTAGCTATGGTCAGCAATAGCAAGATCAATCATCATGCCTCATTATGGTCTCTCTAACACTATCTAAGCAAATACATGTAGACCAGCTAATATATGTTTTATCACACCAAACTATCTCATTACCCTGTTTAGGTGGTATCTCTCTATAATATATATACATGTCTCCTAATGATGTATCAAGGGGACATCACATAGTCCATATGAAGCTCCTCATGAGGCTAATTCTATACAATCTCTCTATATGGTCTCCAGGTGATCTGGTCATCACCTAGCTCATCAATGGCTCTCTAATAAAACACTAGGTCACCCAAGTGTGGTCTACATGTCCCATCAATCACATGCCATGTGTATGCCAAAGGATCATCCTCATCTTATATGTTTAGATACCTAATTAGTCTCTCAATAGTAATGTACTCCCAGCACCAAACCTATAATAATGTAGAAGTCCCAATCTCTACTCGACCTAAGTAAACAAAGTGATGTAAATCATGGTATAGATGTTCTAAAATGCATGGACCCCATGTAAACCTCTCTTCCAACTTCATCATATCCCCAATAACATATAGTAAGCCAATAGGGCATAGTCTACCACTCTTGTCAAGAAGTAACATGATACTAACAATAGCCATAATTATAATAGTCAGAGAATCTATCTCTAAATTTGTGCAATAGTCTACATTGATCCCACCTCTAACCACTAAGATCAAGCCATCACCAAAAATCTAGTATAATGTCACATTTTATGGACCCAATTTACTAGATCACCTCATATAGGGATCCCTAGAATCCAATACACATCCTCAAGTGTAAGAGTCATCTCACCAGTCGGCAAGTGAATTGTGTTCATCTCACTATGCCACCTCTCTGCTAATGCGGTCAATAGAGATATATTAGATCAAACCTTCAGCATCTACATAATGTAGGATAGCCCACTCACCTCTAGAATGCCAAACTTGTACTCTGTGAATCTATCCATGTACACCATAGCTATATATCTACAGGCATGTGTCACCATCACTGATGATACCTCCTACAAATCAATAATGTTAGCATTTTATTCATTTTACATAAGCATTAAACAACTTCATTTTCTTTATCATCTAACTATTTAACCATAACACAATTCAACCATTTCCCCACATACTCATTTATTTCAAAATCTTCTAAAAATTCATAAAATCATAACAAAAACACTTTAGCATTGTGCAAAATCACTTTAGATATTAACAAAATTCACTACTAATAAAATTATTGCTAACTTTAATGAAATCACTATGAACATTGACAATTTCACTACCCTATTAAGTGATTTCACTACCCTATTAAGTGATTTCACTGCCATCCATAATGGTAAAATTAAAAAATCCTCCAAAAACAAAAACATTGCATAGTTTAATGATTTTGCCTCAATGTTTAATGAAATCATTATTTACCCTAGTGAATTCACTAAAAATGATGTTGAAATTACCATTTTTTTTAAAATGATTTTGTTTTCTTCCCTTTTAAACGCTAATAAATCACAAAAAAATCAAAAAAATAAGTGACTTATGGAAGGAACACTCCTTTCAAGTCTCTATAAATGTCTCACTCTCTCCACTCGGTGCTTGTGGTGTGCAACACGGTCCATTTTTCCTCCCTAAGCTCAAATCAAAAATCTCACTAAGCAATTATTTAACCCCTAGCCTTGAAGATTAATTTTCACAAATGATTTTCTAAACCACTAAAAGTCATACTTATATTTTTTTATCCTCCCATCTATTACCCCCCCATTAATACCATTATTTCGTTAAACCTACACAAATCAAGCATCATTAAATCATAGTATTCTGAATTTGTTTTCAAATTCTTACAATAATAAATTCAATATTTTTTTTCTATTTATATATCCACATATTATTTTTGTTGGGATATATCGCTCTCACACTTACTCAATTGACCCTTGAGTCATTAGCAAACAATAATAAGCGTGTAATCTTTGAATGGTTAAATTATTTATTTTTCAAATCCATACTCTAGTTCTAATTAACTAGGGGCAACCTTTTTATGCCACCAATATCTTGCAAATTTTACATCAATTCAAACATAACTTGATTTATAGTTCATCCACATCATTTTAACCATTTGTTTTTTTTCATCAATTTTGAGCGTTTATCCATTTTCTCACACAAACCCTCGAGGGGGCATCATCACACTTATTTTCATTCATTTGGGAAAATTTTTTCCATTTCTATCATTAACACTCTACTTCTACTATTCTTAAAAAAATTATTGCTTCACAACACTATTTCAAAGAGGGGCAAATGTAGACACCTAAATTTCATTTAGTGTCAAAATGCACCGAATCTATTTAATAATTCTTCTTAAATTAATAAATAATAAAATAATTCAACATATTGAATAAGTCAATTATGCACCCTCAAATATTTATTTTAAATAATAAAATCCATATTTTTAACCTATTTAAACCTCTCCCTCATCCCAACCAAATCCACAAATTTATCCACCTCTTATGACTCCTCCCCTGAGTTGTCAATCAAATTAACTTAGTCTTGTTGAGTTAGCTAACTAACCCCACTCTTTGCTCAACCAGGTTGAAAAGGTCTCCATATTCATGGGTGAGGACTCATCCTCCACCATTAATCATTTGGAGCATTGAAAAATTCTAAATGATCCTCCACCATTAGATCTTTTTTTAAGCATCTATAAATAAGCTTACAAATATCCATTTTCAAACATCACAATCACAATAATATTCACAATAGTAATCATATCTTATTGAAATCTAGATCTCTTAAGCACAAGTGAATCAAAGAAAATAAAAGTCTCCCTTTTTGTTCCAAAATGTTTCATGTTCTCTCTTTGCATTAGAGGAATGAGCACCACATACTTGAAAGAGCAAATCAGATATACATCACAATGGAGAAATATTGTATTCAATGTGTGAAGTTTTGATTGTTATATTCTTTATTTTTTTCTCTAGCATAGTTGAATTTTATCTTAGATTAGGATTAGTTTATTTTTTTTGCATATATAAATTTAGTTCATACAATAGAATCTGTTATCTATACTCATACATATATCTATGTTTATACATCAAGTATTGAAAGCTACAGTTCTCATATATGAGTTGACCTCAAACCCAAGTCATCAAAATATTTAGACATCATAATAAGCTTGGCTTACCTCTATAATACCTACATAAATGAATATACTCTCTTTAAGATATTTATTTATACATTAGTTAAGTATACTTTTGGATTAACATTTCTCAACTAGATTATTAAGTGTAGATACTTATTCAAACAACTCTTTATAAAAAGAGATAGTTATGATTCCATGCTTTACACTCCATTAGTAATTATCTATAATGTTGTATTCACCACTAAATGTCATTGACCTCACAATATATGTGAATATAAAGGTATATACACTTGTATTATCCTAATACATTCTACTAGTTGATTATAAATTTGATTGTATACATATAGAATTTAAAATGCAAAAGTCTACATTCAGTCCTGCAAAAACTTGCTTATAAATGCATGGAGTATTTATATATCAATATATATACACACATACAAATATAACATATTCATTTGTGTGTGTGTGTCTAGTTTACATTCTTCTATTTCCATCACCCATCTACAACTCTAACTTGTACTCAGGTTATAATAAAATCAATGAACTAAGGGCCAATCTAAAAATGGTTATCAAGGTACCAATCTCTTTAAAAAATCTATAGTTTTATAAATTATATATAATCCTAGGAAAATATGTCCTCAAGGCATTCAAAGAAATACTAAAATTTCATTCAAACTAAAACACATGGAATTTTCCCAAAATAAAAACCCTCAAAAGTAATCAAATGATTCTACACATGTCATATCCAAAAGTTCCTAGATTTATTAAAGGAGAAGGAATTGATATTACTTTTCTAGGCTTGGGAATGGAATAAAATTTTGTTCCCATGCTATAACCATAATACTTTGTATCTCGTAAAGAAATGTACCATTATATGCAATTGACCCAACTAAATCCTATACCAATCATTTAGTCACTAATCTCTAACAAAATTTAAGACTAAGACAAATCTATTTATTTCTTGTACATAAATATAAAATGTTACTTGCCTGGTTAAAGAATGTTTAGATTTTGATTATAGATATGGGTAGCTTTTTCTTCTCCCTACTATGAGATTCCCTTCTCTTCTCTGTCATCTACCATGATACCATTTTTATTTTCCACATTCACTTATTTATTTATTTTACACAATCCATACATGTTTTTCATGCCCTAAAAACTCTCCTCCATTTCTCCAGTTCACCATTATACCACTTCTCTTCATAAATGCTCAAACTCTTTCAACATCTAATAAGCTCACAGTGTCTTCCCATATCCTTGCATGGAGGTAGAACGAAACCACCATCAATCCAAAATGTTGAGTTCAACTCTTACTATGATGGTAGAATAACAAAACAAAAATCCTAATCAATTACCTTTTTACCATTTTAGCATTTGCATTGACAATGAAGCATCATACTCTAGAAACTTCCTACAAAACCTTATTTCCTTATTACCTTTTTAACTTTAGAATGTAACCCAAGGTATATAAACAATTAAACATTCCAAGGTTTTAGAGTTTATTAAAATAAGTTTTCATTGGGGTGTTTTACTCCTTTTCAATTCCTTTGCATTGCCACCAAATGGGACATAAGCTGATCCATATAAACCAGGTAAATTAAATACCTAAATAATACAATTAATACTTGACCCTCCAATAATAGGAAATATAACCATAATAATCAAATTAGAGTTAAATAAAATTAATTAAATAACCCAACAGGGTTAATAATATTTTATGTTATGTCATGACAAATAAAATGTGACCAACTAAATGAGGTGCATGAACAATCCATCCAAATCAACACTCTCAAGCATTTACTACCCACAATGTAGTCAAGATCAAAATAACATAGTTAGTTCTAATAAAGATTTGATGAAAATAAGATAACATCATAAATATAATGTTAATCTATACACCCAAAACTTATCATACTATTCAAATCATGAAAAGTAGCATGTGCATGGGGTTCAAAGGAAGTCTCTCAACCCCCAATGTATGTATCTACACCCCCCTCTTCGATGACACTCTTCCTCTATACTACCTGTGAGGGTAGAACAATCTTATAACCACATCATCAAATAAACTAGTAATTAGTCTAAAATCATAATGATCATTAACATATAACCATAATAAACTATTGAATGTAAATAATATACAAAAGCATGATCATAAAGCATAATAAGACATATGTAATAGCTATCCATCAAGCTACTGATCACAAAAACAAGTAATGTAACCACAAATCATACATCATATACAAATCCAACTCAAAAATAAATATCAAAATTATTAATCAGTAGTCTCATAATCTACTATTAATGCTTAAATAGTTTGTAGAGGAAACTGGATGTGACAAAGTTTCAAAACAAACCAACTTTTAAAAATAAAATAAATGATACTAAGAATAAGGTTAAAGTAATCGTTAATGCCATGTTATAACCTGTTAGTTGGATTGTCCTTTTAACTCATTAAAGAATAAAATCTAAAATGTTATCACAACCCCATCATAAGGTGTTACATAATCTACTTGATTAAAATCTCATACGTCTCCCTCTACCAATATAGGTTGATATGAATAAGTCATAACATAAAGGGTTTAATATCAAAGCATATTATGATTGGAATAGATGTATACAACACTCTAAAAATAAATTCTTTAGTTTGAGATATAAGATATAAGATTTAACTAAGGATAATATTATTGTATTAAATAATTTTAATACACTTGTAATCACCTAAAAGTGGTATTTGGTTGTTAAGAGTGTCGCTTGAATTAGTCTATCCCTAGTTTAACCCTAAACTTATCTTAGAGCCTTAGACACACTTTTATAGTCACTGTGTAAACCATATACATCTACATTCAGCTAAAACACAATCCTAGGATAGCTTTCTTAGATCCCAACCCAATTTTCTAAGTAGTCTGCTAGATGGATAATAGTGCCACATTTGGGACACTACAGCCACATGGCGCTAGTGTCCCCAACTAGGAGCTAGTGTCCTTATCCCTAACTCTCTTGAACATATACTTTTTCAAATGTGTGCCCCTCCTAAGGTTGGCCTAAGCACATTTTATTATCTGCACAAGCTTTAGATATCTATAGATATAAGTCTAATATACCTCTATTCACTAGATGGAAAATAGATGCAAAAGCCTATTCAAATAAAAGACAAGTTAATAAAAATTAAGGTATTTGATCCATATTCTACCCTACTTCTACATACTACCATCTATATTAGCCCTAAGCCTAGTTTTTAAATATTTCAAATCTCAAAGACATTAAAAACATCCAAGTCCACTCTCATTCTAGCATTCACTTACATTTGCATCAAGCACTAGGTGGGAGAACTACATCGAGCTTGATCCCTCTTCAGAGTATTGGTACGTAGGTAAATCTCTTCACAATGGGGTGTTAAGGATGTCTAGATTATCCTAATAATAAACACATGATTATTACTCATGCCATACTTACAATGAGGATTAGGATTTGCACACTAAATTAGGTTTTTCAGGCACAACATAGAGTTCCAAATTTTGTGCACACAAGAACAAGACCTAAAAACATAGGCATAGGTGATCCAAGAAAATAGGAAAAATATCATAAAGGGGAAACTGATGCCACTTTGAGGACACTACAGCAACACAGCTCTACTATCCATATGGGGTGCTACTATCCAGTGAGCAAATAGATTCCATAATCTTGTTGATGACACTCAAAAATATCTAGAACCCAATTTTTAGAACCCAGATCATCTACAACAATTAATTTCTAGATAATTATATATTTATGCCTATTTATTACTATTTTTAGAAATTCAAATAAGTTCAAGATCTATAACAAATCAATGCTTAATTATTTCATATTATTTAATTGATTTAGACATATTATCCCTTTAATATAAACATAGGATTTACATAGTTAAACCGTAAAAGGTTAAATCATTTGGTGAATATGACTTACTTTGAATATTACTTCAAACACTTATTTGCATTTTCCAAAAAAATTGTGTAATAAATTAGGGTTGCATACTTCTGATTATCTACCTTTTTTAGACAACCTAGCTAATTAAATCAATTTCATATTAGGGTTTCAATTTATTTAAATATAAATTAAATTTGCTTCAAAGAAACCCTAGATTCTAAAAACCCTAAGCCTAGACACACTTAGGGTTTATATCCTTTTCTATTTATACTCATATTTTAGATCCATAAATATTCTAATTTTTTTCATACAATCATGATCATAATGATAGAAGAAATTAATCACTTTTTGTTGTAAAATTTCATACTTTCATTTGCATCCTTGTTCCGTTTAATTTAAAATGAACTCAAAAGAGACATAAACACATATATAGATGATGTTTTATATCAATTTCAATAAATGTGATATCTCATAACATGTTTTCTTTTTCCTATGTGGGTTTCCATTACCAACAAAATCCATACACGCATAGAGGATTTAGCACATAAGCTAATAACTATGTTTCAAGTTTCAATGTCATATTTTATGCACAAGAAAGAATATCCTTCTCCTCCTCATATCCATGAGGGTTATAGCTACTTTTCCTCTAACCAGGTCCATGCTATCATTCCTCCATGATATGAAGTAGCCTATACCAATGTCACTATTACCCATACTCAGCCTATTCACACATCTTCCCTACAATGTGTGTGATTACATGTTCAATCAGAAATAGCTAAGGTTTTCACTTGTGAGACTCTACATGATCAAATTATCAATATGAGAAAGATAATTTTAGGTTTAAAAAATTACAATCAACTATTACATGAAAATATTACAACATTGGAAAATGAATTTACGAGACAAAGGCCTCTATGGCACAATAGTGTAAACCATGCTTATACATCTTCACCTAATAAATTTATGGCAAACAATATTACATATCAAAACATAACATCATAACAAAGTACATATACAACTAATGATTCAAAAATCATTCAAAGGTTAAATAAGCATTCAAGTGAGATAGTAAGGGAAATGATTAAATCAAAGTTGAATAACCTACCTCCTCTACACCTAATGAGGAGATCAATATATTTTTATACATATCATAGAATGTATGGACAATACACAGATTCATGTTTAGCATTACAAAGTAAAATACAATAGATAATGGATACAGATGACTCTCACAATGACACATCATCTACACATATACCAATTCAAAAAGGGTCAAATTTAGAAATAATACAAAAATGGTTACCAAAACATAACTCATAACAACAAAAGGTTCCAAAAGCACAATCATAATAAGAAATAGTACACCATGCATAGATAAATCAATAAATTCTACCTATCCAAAAGGAGGCTCAACATTCAATATGGTATAATTTTAGTCATAAATATCTACAATAGTTTGAATATCAGGGTCAAGGTTTGGGCAAACAAGCCCAAGGCATCACTACTCCTATTCAAGCAATTGATAATGTTGGTTAATGAGGTTTGGGATTCATTTAACATCCTAAGGCACATCGGTCACAAATATAGTTTATTAAGGCAAAACATCTAGATACATAGGAAATATTACCAAAAGAGAAAGAGATTTAGTTGTAAAGTAAAAATCATGCTTAGCCAACAACCATTCTCAAATAAGGCTTCTCATAAAAGATCCTCCATGGCACCATATATCTACAATAAACATAGTTTCAAAGGGAAAAAATAGAATCAATATGTCAAAGCATAACTCAAAAAGGTTAACTCCATAGCATGAGATAATTCCCTCTAGAATTATAGGTTATTATGATTCTGTTGATGAAAAATACTCAAATTCCTACTACAACAACATTCAACTACAACATAGCAATCACACTATATGCAAAATTATATTTCTTATTTTCAACATAGGCCATGGTGATAGGGAGTCTCTCATGAGACTCATTAGTTAGTATGATTCCTAATCTTGTACATACTTCATTATTTATCCCGCTCCTTGTACATAGTTTATTTTCATTTCCTTATACATAACTTATATCCAGAAAACACAAAAATAATATAACATGTCAAAATACAAAAACATTCAAATATTTACTCAAAAAACTACAAAATTTATAGATTATATGCATTACTATGTTTACATTTATACTACTTTCCATATGTTAGCTATCTTAGTATAATCAGTTTTATCATACACATATGCTTCACTTGTTCTTGTCAAATGCTTGTAGATTACATACAGGACTCTGATCCACTTCACTAATCTAGACTTGTTATCATCTACCCATTAGGGGCATATACATCTATCTAATTTTATTCATTTAATACATCTACCCACTCGAGGGCATCTCCTACACAATTGTTACTACCATGTTTTATCCCTACATATTATACATTCTAGTTTATGCACTGATATATATTTATATTGATCATTGCTACTCATTGCTTAGTTATTTTTTTACTATCACTATTTAGACTCAACATATGTACATCCTAGCATTTACATGTATTTGTACTACATATTTATACATGCTTTCATTTCTAGTTTCCCTAGATTAGACTTGATTTTGTTTCTTATGCTTCTTCCATCTTCGAGGGCATTTGAATATGCCATTAGTATTTGTCTCTATGCCATTTATTTATTTATATGACTTATACATGTGCCCATGTCCCTTGTGTGTGCATACCTAATTTCATATGTGTACATTTGAACATGTCCTTATATGAGTCTCTAAGCCAAATTGCTTTTTGCTTGTGTATGTAGACATTCTAACATGTCCTTATATGCATTCATGCTTTGATTTAGTGACATGTTCCCACATCCCTTGTGTCATGGCCCCTTGGCCTAATTTTGCATGCCTCATGTGCTTGTATGTATTCTTATTTATATGTTTATACACCATGACACTTTTATTTTCTTGTTACACACACACACACACTAGTTTTTAATACCGTGAGGGACTCATTCATCTACCCTCCCTATTTTGGTGTCGTCATGGACATAATGCCCCATCCCCCTAGGTAATTAATTAGAGTTGATGATATACACATTTATTACATCTATTTTGATACCCTTGTGTAATTTTAGATTACAACATACATCTTACATTACTTACTCATGCTTAAATTCATTTACATTTTGATGTTATGTTTGTACATTATATTGGAATATCATGCACATGTTATAGCTTACACTTTTTGCAGAGATAATTCTTTAGAGGACATTTCTTACACAAATTTGAAAACTACCCTCAAAAGAGGGGGAATTCACATGGATTTATCATAAAGATTAGGCTCTTACTTTGCTTTTTATAAACACCTAAAATTGGCCACTGACAACCTCAAACTAGGCTTTTGGCTAATTTCCACCCAAAATGCACAATTTCACCTAAAACACTAAAACATGATAAATTATGTGAAAATGACATATTCAAATGCCAATTTTGGCTAGGGTATCACTAAATGGGGTAATGCAATTTATGGTCCAGCTAACTTTGATCAGATCATTTCGAGTTAAAATGTTAATTTTGCACCTGGATGCTTTAGATTGTTCTTTCCTATCAAATATTCTGCACAAGACATGTGTCTTTGTTATTTTTAATTGGTAACATCCTAAATGGGAATATGGTTCCAATGCATTTGACATTGTCTTCTAATTCTAATCTAGTCAAATTTTAGACCAATAACAAGGCATTCTGATCAATTTGAGTAATTTGTGCACAAAGTGCTTAAACATGCTTAGGAGATAATTATTCCAAATTAGAGCCTAATCAAGAATTCAATGGAAACTTATTGAATACTTTGTTTTAGAAATGAATATTGAATGTCTACATCATCAAGTGACCTCTTTTCTTGGGAAGACATCCCTAGGCCATAAATGCCATAAATATCAGGATTCATGACCTCCATGCCTCATCAAAGCCCTCCATGCCTCTTAATTGCTCCTCTATCCCAAATATTGATGATCCTATTTATCAATTTTAATTACAAAATTGGATTAATCTTTAACCACACATCTCAAGCCTGAGATGGATGGTTTAGGTTGATTTTAGACATTCTCAAAAATCTATAAATAAAGAGGCCATAAACATCATTTCTAAGCTATTTTGGTGCAAAGTTATAATCCACAAATATCTTAAAGAATCTATTGAAATTAGTGTTACCATGCCAAATTGATTCCAAGACAAGCCACAAGCCAAAGGTGTCAAGGAGAGACGGAGGTAGCCAAGCTTCCATTTCTAAGGACTTCATGAGCACAAGCTGAGCAAGCCACTACAACAAGCATTTTGGAGCATCCAAGGAAGGTAAAAGAGGGTTTATTTTGCATTTTAGTTGTGTGTTTTATTCATGTTTCTTAACTAAGCTCTCCCTAGTGTCTAGGCCTAGAGATGTTATGCTAGTTAGTTCATTTCTTTCCATTTTGTTTTTATTTTGAAACTAACACCATACTAACCATCCTCTCTTGAGTCAAATTCCTAGATCACATATGGCACACCCGATGGGACTAGATTCATCACACACATGAAGAAGATCATTTTGTAGCTTTAAAATATTCATTTGGACCATTAAAACTCTTTAAAATTAATTTTCTAACTTTATTTTCCCATGTTTATTTTCCATGGGTTTACATAGTAACTGATGTTGGCTAGTAAGACTGACATCAGTTGGATAGCTTAATTGACATCGATTAGTAAAACCGACATTGGTCAGATACCTATCATTGGTCACATCGGTATAATTGATGTCGATTAGATAACATTCATCGGTTATAAAATATAACCATCATCAATTATATAACCAACATCGGTCACTGTGTTTTTATTAAAACACAAACTTGAGAGCTCTTTTTTTAAAGTTCATTGTTTCAAACCTAAAAGAGTTTCAAGGATAAAGGACATGCTAACATTTTTTTTGTAAGACCAAGCTTGAAATTTTTCTAAAAACATTTAAGATCACCTTTTCAATTCTTAAAAATCAATTAGGAACCTTGTTTTGGTGTTTAATAAAAAAATTAGATATTTATGGTAAATGTTTTCAAAGTTTGAAACTAATACCAAGGGGTCAAATGAACACCACCTCATTTTCCATTTGGGCTTAAACATTAACTCACCTTTTCAAATATTTTTTTTATTTACGTAGTTGTTTAGATTAAATTTTTGTTTGGCAAAAAAAGGGATGTTGCGTGTATGCTCTTCTATTTCTCCCCTTTAGGGAACCCTTGGAATCAAAAGTGCCATTCTTATTTCAAAAAGCCTATTCCAAGGCTTAAAAAGAATTTTGTCTAAATCACTCCCCAAAAACTCATCAAAGTTTGGGTGACCTTCAAAATGACCCTAAAGTCTTTCTTTTTATGTCTTTCATTTCATTTCATCTTGGCTTGTGAGGGGGATGTCATTACCTCCCATGAGTTCGTTAGGGAAGCTTTGACCTAGGGTTTCATCTCATAGAATTGAATTCACTTGCTCCTAATTGGATTTGTACATGGGATGTATCTATATTTGTATATCGCACTACACTAAGTGAACAATATGATGTAGTGGTTGTAAAAAGGACTAGAACTTTTTACAACTATCCAATGCCATGATTACCCAATTTTTGTGCATGTTTTTTGCATTATTTGATGTGAAATTCATTGTGCAATTGATTCCCCTAGAGACATTCAAAACTTTATAGCTTAGTCAACCCCACATGTCATACCATTATTAGGATTTGGGCCATTATATTTAGTGTATTTTGGTCATTTATCTTACTTGGTGTTTTTGAGACTAAAACTTGTTTGTTTGTGTATAAACCATGTCAAAAATTATTTGTCTATACATCACTCTTTTGTCTAAAGAGTCATTATGTTGGCCATTTTAAACCACACTTATGCCTTAAAATGTTTGCTAAACTTGTTTGTGTATATCATTTGAGTTGTAAAGGGTAGCGTTATGCTGTCTAAATCATGTCAAAACATTTTGAGCCTTTTAAGTCTTTGAAACATAACATTGATCACATCATTTGAGTATGATCACCCTGTTAGGATACTCAATTTGTTTCAAAACTAGTTTACCTTGTGCCAAAAACCATTTATTTCAAACCATGTCGTGTCTACCATTTGGACCTTTGTGTTATGCCATCATGTTGTCCAATCTTGTCTAGCTTGTTTGGTCAAATCCTTATTTTCAACATTGAGTTTTCAATTAGCCTTGTTAATTTTGGATCCAAACATTGATTGATTTTTGTTTAGGCCTTAATTCATGGGGCTAATACATAGATTTTTCTCTTTTGGGTTGCATAAATTTAGTTAATTGATTACCCAAATTTTAAAACTATTGATGGTTTGTTTTTTCAATGCCTATCCTCATCATTGTTTGTGACTTTTTTTTGGAAAACATTGTCTTTCTTCAAAAGCCTTTTGCCTCATGCTTTATGCCAACTGATCATGTTTATATTTGATTCCATATGTCGAGTTTGTGTCAAAGCTATTTCTAAACTTGTTAGATTAAATCAAATCACTTTAGCCTTCATTTCAAGTCTATATTTTGACATCATTTTACTAAAAGTCTTAGCATATGCCTATTTGTTTGAGCATAGATTTTGACTCTATGTTTAGACAAAAGACCTAGTAACTCAACTTTTCCCTTTCCTAATTTAGACCTTGTTTGGAACACTTTAACCTAGACCTTTGACATGTCAATTTTTATTTAGATGCTTGACCTTTTGTGTGTATGACATTTGATTTTAGACATTTGGAATTAAGCTATTTTATGCCAATTCTTAGACAAACCATTTTGGAGATATAGCTCCACTTTAAAACCACATTGGAGATATAGCTCCACCTTTTGACCAAGTTAGACTAAGCTTAAACCATTTGTCCTTTGGACATAGTTTTTAAGAGTTTGTTGAATTCTAAGCCTTTTTGTTTTAGATCTTTCATCATTTACATGGATACATCTCGCTACACTTATAGTGGAGTCACTTATAATCCAACTTATGATATAATGGCTGCACAAAATGACTTTTATGGCTTTAGTCAAGACCCCAATGATGTTAAAATGGTTTGTGAGATAGATTTCTAACTTATGATCTAACGCAAGACCTTGATTGGTATGAAGAGGCTTGTGATGAAAAACTTGAAGACCTAACTATAGATAATGTTGTTTGGTATATGAATCCATACCCTCTTTTCAATAATCAGTACATGGAACATAGTCAAGAACCAGCTTATGAGCTAAATCATGATAGGGATGATATGGTTTATGAGAAAGACTTGGATGCTTTATCTTATGAGAGTAATTAGGCACCACCACATTGTACCATTTCTATTCTAGGACCACAATGCTACACCATTCCCATACCAAGATCTCATCCTTTGGTTTGTGCAAGTAACCAAGCTCCATAATGCCCAACCATTTCTATATCAGGACCTCATCCTTTGGTTTGTGTAATTAATCAAGCTCCACAATGCCCCTTCATCATTTCAGGACCTAGTCCTTTGGCCTATGCGAGCAATGATGCTCCACACTACCCTATTGTTACCATCTCAAGACTTTGTCCTTTGGCTCATGTGAGAAATCATGCTCCCCAATGCCCTACCATTATCCAATCACAAGTCATCCCATCTAAACCTCAACCCATGCAATCATTCAAAGACCAAGCTATGTTTAAAAGTAGTATTTTCCAACTCATTAGAAACAAAGGCCAAGAGAACCAACCAATCTAACATGATTTTATTGAACCAACCATTTGTGATAATTCAATCTATGATAAATCACTTATTAATCCTATACCAATTATTAAGGAGTCTCACTCTGATGAGCCAGTCTTTGCTAAGTCACTTTTTAATGATTATAACCATCTTTAGGTAAATCATTACCTCAACCATGTGCCTATTTTTTAAGAGCCTCCTATTGATAATCTAATCTTTGAGGAGTTGTCTCTTTACCTATTTTCCATCCTAGAGGAGTCTCACTTTGATAAACTATTTTTTGTGGAGCCCATTATGCCATCATAGGCTATTAATCGTCTAATACTAAACATTCAATAAGACATCATTGTAATAGAGTACCCATCAAATGAAGAATCAAAATTAGAGTCAGGTTATAATCTTAAACTGACATCAAATTTAACATCAGAATTAGAATCAACATCAGTCTCAACATCATATTCAGATTCCCTTGAGTTAGAATCAAATTTAGATGAATAATATGTTTATGGTTATTACAATATTGGTTACATATGCCTTGTAGATCAATTTGAATACATTTATGATCCTTCTACAATTTTTGAGGATGAGTACTTCAGCTTTGACACAAATTATCCTAGTATCTTTTACAAGGATTTTGATGCCAACACCCATTCCTTTACCATTCCACAAGCCATTACCATAAACCAAAATATCCATATCATTGACATTCCATCTCCCATAAGTGTCGATTGGGATTGATAAAATCACACTTTGTTAAACTGCATCCATGGTATCATAGCAGTTGAAGAATACCAAGGAGGCCAAGACCACATTCATATAATAGAAGAACACTCTCCTAGTGAAACCTTTTCAGAGGTGCTAGGGGACAATCAAATTCATAACTCAGCACCTTCTAGTGAAAATTTTTTAGAAGCACTAGAATAAAATCAAAGTCAAAATCTAATGTTCATTAGTGAAACCTTCTCAGAGGTGCTACGAGACAATCAAGACAACTTCATTGGTGAAAACCTCTTTGAGAAACTAATAACTAAGCACAAAATTTCTTCACTAGTTGGTGAAGACAAAATCAAAGATCAAAATAAAATAGCTTCCTATCTATAGCCTAATCAAATGGTAGCTACTCTCAAGATCAAACAACAAAAACATCTAGTGGTCCTATCAAGAGAACAAGTCTTTAGCCCACCACAACCAAAATTATGTCAAATTTGACATGAGAAACATTACATGTGATTGAATGTCTTGATCTTCATTTATTTCCCAACCATTCCACATTCCATTATCATCTACCATTCTATTTCACAATCAAATCTACCATCTATTATTTGTCCTTATTTCCCATCTATGGTTGTAATTTCCTTTACAGAGGCTATAAGGATACCTTGTTTCGATGTTTGAAGGAATCAAAATCAACAATCATTGAAGATCACAAAATTATTCTTAACAACCCAATCTGTAGCCATTTCTTGATAGAACAACCATTTAGATGAGGTATGGGCTAGCAATTAAAATGATCAAGTATTCTATTTGTATCATTTTTTGATTAGGATGTGCATCTCCCCATCAATAGGAACAATAGAATAAAAAACCATACCTAGCCATCCACCCCATCACTTGGGGGTAACCCTCTTACCATTTTATCTCAATTATCAGTCCATCATTATCCTAGAGCAAGACCATACCATCATATCATTCTATTCTTATCTAGACCAAAGCCTATTTTTACTCATCCTACCCAATCCTATTTTGACCTTGGTTCATTTGGTTCTTCCTACACCTTTTCATGGGATGATTTTGATCAATTTTCAATAATCATTCCAATCCTTGTTTACAATGATAGTCTATGAAATTAGTGTGACAGTTGATTTGGTAAGATATCTTTCATCCTATCAAGTTTGTTTATGTGAGCCTGATTATAATTGCCTATGGGCAAATCAATGTTTCACCAGACTTGCTACTAATTATAACCACCTATGGGAAAATTAATATCAATGACTTATGCCATTGTATCTTAGTTATAAACACCTATGGGCAAACTAGGATTAAAACTTGTTTACCATGCATTGCCGCATCACCTTGCCATTATTGTTTTCATTTGACTGACCATTTGTCAGATTTAAGAACTTGTTGGGACCTAGTTAGTTTCTCCCTACCTTTTGTGTGGATAAAATTACTATGACTTGAGGTCATTTTAGGACTATGTGGGTCATGCTCAATTCATGTTGAGGTCACCTCAGTCCCCTTTTCTATACGCTCTCATCATTTTTCAAGCAACCTAAGCCAAATGCTCTCGCCATTTTGTGAGTAGGTATCTTGTCATTCTCTAATGAGTTAAGATACCTTAAAATTCTAAAAACATTCATAGCATTTCAAAAATCCAAAAATATTTGTCTTATCTAAGCCTAATTAGTTATCCTTGATCCACCTTACTAGGGCATTGTCATTATTAGGATATTTTCTTTTGATTTTGTTTTGAGGATTTTTGTTTGTTTGTTTATTTTAGGTTTGTGTTCATTTTTTTGTTTATCTGCTTGCCTATTTGTTTGTTTTTAGCATTTTTTCCTTGACTTGGTCTATATACATTCATTGGGTGATTCCTCAAGTACATTATTCTTAAGTCTATCCATATTCATATGTAAACATTGTCATCATGGTTTTTATCATTGTTGCATTATTTTTCAATGTTTATTGGATATTGAGATTCAATCCTTATGCATATTTCAGCCAATTCTTCATGGTGATCTATCATGATACCTACCATCACATGTTATAGAAAAAATCAGCTTCAAGAAGGTCTACAATCAATAGATTTGTAGAAGTTTCTCCTTGGCACCTTCGCAATTCCTCCCACCCCACCCTTGATTAATATAACTTATTTGACCATTTTAGTTGTATCATTGCTAGTCATGATGAGCATCTCCTCATTGGTAAGTATAACTAAATCATTCACACTAATTAATCTTATTCTTCTATTCATCTATTTCATCACTTTTCACCAGCTCATCTTTAATCTATATTCCAGGTTATATCCTTGAGTTATGCTTGCTAATCAACCCTAACTAGGGCACCATCAGTTTTAGCCAATCTAGATCTACTTAATGATTATAACCATCTATGGGAAAATCATTATTTTGACTTTTATTCTTGATTATAACTACCTTTGGGAAAATTAACATCCTTTTTACATCAATGCATACATGCATTTTCTCATTTGGATTAATCTCAACCACAGATTAATTCCACCTTTCTTCTTGTTTCTTTTTGAGGGACCATCCATCAACAAATATGATGGCCACTCCCTTGAGGGGGAATCATCATAGGCTTTCTAAAAACCATTTAGAGCTTTGTTCTTCAACCATCATCTTCTTTTTAGCATACAAGCCATATCTCACTATTTGAGAAGACATTGCTTTGCCTATAGTTTGCAACATCTTCCCAAATAGGGGCAAATTATAGACACCTAAAACTGGCCATCAATAACCTCCAACTAGGCTTTTGGCTAATTTCCACCTAAAATGCACAATTTGGCCTAAAAATACTAAAACATGCTAAATGATGTGAAACTGACGTATTCAAGTGCCGATTTTGGCTAGGGTATCACTAAATGGGGTAATGCAATTTATGGGCTAGCTAACTTTGATCAGATCATTTTGAATCAAAATGCTAATTTTACACCTAGGTGCTCTGGATTGCTCTTTCCTATCAAATATTCTACACAAGACACGTGCTTTTGTTATTTATTATTGGTAACATCCTAAATGGGAATATGATTCCAATGCATCTGACATTACCTTCCAATTCTAATCTAGTCAAATTTTAGACCAATAACAAAGCATTCTGATTAATTTGAGTGATTTGTGAATAAAGTGCTTAAAAATACTTAAGAGATAATTAATCCAAATTAGAGCCTAATCAAAAATTCCATGGAAACTTATTGAATAGTTTATTTTGGAAATGAATATTGAATATTTGCATCATCAGGTGACCTCATTTCTTGGGGAGACATCCCTAGGCCATAAATGCCACAAATATCAGGATTCATGCCCTCCATGCCTCTTAATTGCTCCTCTATCCCAAATATTTATGAGCCTATTTATCAATTTTAATTTCAAAATTAGATTAATCCTTAACCACACATCTCAATCCTGAGATGGACAGTTCAGGTTGATTTTAAACATTCTCAAAAACCTATAAATAGAGAGGCCATGAACATCATTTCTAAGCTATTTTGGTGCAAAGTTATAATGCATAAATATCTTCAATAAGCCATTACAATTAGTGTTACCATGCCAAATTGATTCCAAGCCAAGTTAATCCATAAGCCAAAGGTGTCAAGGAGAGATGGAGGTAGCCAAGCTTCCATTTCCAAGGACTTCATGAGCACAAGCCAAGCAAGCCACTACAACAAGCATTTTGAATCATCCAAGGAAGGTAAAAGAGAGTTTATTTTCAATTTTAGTTGTGTGTTTTATTCATGTTTGTTAACTAAGCTCTCCTTAGTGTCTAGGCCTAGAGATGTTATGCTAGTTAGTGTGTTTCTTTTCATATTGTTTTCATTTTGAAACTAACATCATATTAACCATCCTCTCTTGAGTCAAATTCCTAGATCACACTTTTCACAAATTAAATTCAACATATAGACTCAGTTTTAAAAATTAGATACAATAAAAAATAGATACTCGAACAATAGTTCAAATCACCTAAATTTTAGACTAGGGAAACATTAGTACCCATATTGGGACATTAGTACCACATGGTGATATTGTCTACTATAAGGTGTTATTGTCTAATAGCCACAAATTTAGGATAATCTAGATAATTTAGACTAGCACACCAAGTATAGTATATATTTACACAGATATAGTCACAAGTTTGATAGTTATGTTCATATTTTGCTCAAATATATTCACTATAGCTCATATTCATACTAGTTTCTCAAATTTAGGGGAATCATGAATGACATGATCACTCTCACATTAAAATTAGTTATTACATACTTAGTTCAGACTTAGATTACTCAGATACCAGATTGGGGGCATGTACATTGAACATAGTTTCCATATACTCAACTACACACAGGTTGATCAGATGGATTGGAAAATTCCATGTCATTATCTATGGTGTATACACTTTCTATCACATTTCAGGTTGTCACTAGATTCATTCCTTACTCCATTTGTAGTGGTTGGCATTCCCAAGTGGCTTAAAATCTCCTAATATACTCAAGTGGCTACAGAGCTAACATACATAGTTATATTTACTCAATTAGATACTTTTATTAATTTGTGAAATTTAGTTATAGATGCATCTACTTCACACCAAATGGAAATGATGAAGTCATGGCCTAATTGAGTTCTTGAGCCACCCACATGAGAGGGTTAGACACACTTATAGTCTTATCCAAGCTATTCACATATTAGTATCCACCAAGTAGGGGTGGGAAATGATGGATTCAAAACTAGATTGAGTTTTTGAGCCACCCATGTGAGGATTGAGCAAGCCCTCAGCTCAGTCCAAGCTATTCAATGACATTATCACTATGTAGACTCACACACACAGGTTGTCACTAGGTTCATCCATTGGTTTGTGTACCCAACAAGGTGTATTCATTTATTTCCTTTCTCTTTACTCAACTTTACTTAGTTACTTTATTTTAACATAGCCTTTTGGTTTTGATCATCTTGTAAGGACTATTTTTGCATGTTTCATTACACGTCATTGCTTTGGATCATATTCCACATACATAGAGTTAGATTCACATACTCAAACTCAACTTCATGGGCTTCACTTCTAAGGTAAGTCTAGGTACACTTTTTATTTTCCTTTATACTATTAATTTCACTTTGTTGCATTTCTAGTATAAAGGGGGGGTGAATATAATCAACTAAAAGTGGTATTTAGATGGTAAGAGTGTCATTTGAGTTAGCCTATCCCTAGCTTATACCTAGACCTATATTAGAGTATTAGACACACTTTTCTAATAACTTTGTAGACCATATACATTTACAATTAGCCAAAACATAGTCATAAGACAACTTTCTCACATCCCAACCCAATTTTCCTAACAATCTACTAGGTAGACATTAGTGCCACATTTTGGATATTACAACCACATGGTGCTCATGTCCCCAATTTATGGCTATTGTCCTTAGCCCTAACTCTCCTAAATAAATAATTTTTAAAATTTGCACCCCTCCTAAGGTCAGATAAATCAAATTTTCTTATCTACACAAGCTATAGATCTCTATAACTACAAGTCTAATTGACCTCTATTCACTAGATGAAAAATTGATGCAAAATCCTATTCAAACCAAAGACAAGTTGAGAAAAATTAAGGTATCTGATCCCTATTTGTCTTTAATTCTATATACTACCATATGCATCATCCCTAAGCCTAGTTTTCAAATATTTCAAAGCTCAAGCACATTCAAGGCATCCAAGTCCACTATCATTCTAGTGTTTACTTGCACTTGCATTAAGAACTAGGTGGGATAAATACATTAGGCTTGATCCCTCTTCAGAGTATTGGTATGTAGGTAACTCTCTTCACAATAGGGTGTTAAAGATGTCTAGTGTATCCTATTAATAAACACATAATTATCACTCATGCCATGCTTGCAAGGAAGATTAGGGTTTGCACACTAAATCAAGTTTTTCATGCACAACACAGAGTTCTATGTTTCATGTGCATAGGAATAGGACCTAAAAACATAGGTGCAAGTACTCCCAAAAAATAGAAACAACCCTATAAAGGGTACACTATCACCATTTTGATGACACTATAGTAGTATGACACTATTATCCATATGGGGTGCTATACACTAGTGAGTAAACAAATTTTAGAATCCTGTTGATGACACTCAAAACTATCTAGAACCCAATTTTTAGATCCTAGATCATCTATGACACTCACTTTCTAGATAAGTACATATTTATGCATGTTTATTAATATTTTTAGAACTTCAAATCAGGTCAAAATCTTTAACAAATCAGTGTTATTTATTGCATATTATTTAATTGATTTAGACATCTCAGCCCTTTAATATAAATATAGGATTTGCATAGTTAAACCATAAAAGGTTAAATCAACAATTATAAGTTAATCAGTGGCACAACCTCATTTAAAATTGGAGATATTTTTTTATTCTTTCCAAAATCATGCAACAGAAGAGACTAAGACTAATCCTAAGGTGCATATGACTTACATATCACATCTTCCTCTAACTTCTTATTCTTATAGAATTAGGGAAATTAATGATATTGATCATCTTATTAGTTTAATTAAAGATACACAATTAAAAATATTACTATCACATTTGATGAAAATGAGATTATTAATTATGGTTCTACCAATACACCTTTATTTGTGGATGCTTTCATTGACTCACATATTATACATAGTGTTATGTTGCATAAAGGGTCAAGTGAAAACATTTGAACTAGTACATTGATTACTAGTCTTGGGCACACACATAGAGATTTAATTTTTATAACTAATATAGTGAAAGGATTTTATGGAAGGAGACAAAACCCTCTTGTGGGAATTAAGTTATTGCTAATGGTAGTGCCTACAATAGTTGTTACTTGGTTCTTAGATCTACCCAATACTAGGGTGTTTAACATGTTATTAGGATGTTTATGGATACATAAGATATGTGAAATTCCATACTTAATATATTTTTGTGTGAATTATATCTATAAAAATTGAGTGGTTGTAATTTTGGGTATTCTACATGAGTAACCTATTCAGTGAGAGATGTTTTCTCTGCCACTTCCACCACATCCTATTATAAAACCTATATAGGTTTAGTTTATGAAGGAAAATAATAGATGGGTAATTAATCTTCCTCGAATACCAATGCTTCAATGTCCATTACATCATACATATATTTGAGTTCAAGAAACATTGCCTACTATGCCATATCCTAAGCTAAGCTTACAAGTTGCTCCACATGTTATATAATGAACACCATCTCATTCTCCTATAATATAATGACCTTTAAAAGTTACTATGGTTTCTATATCTATGCATTATATACATTATCATGTCGACTATGATGATAATGTGGGATATTTCATAGTGCATGATCACTTGTATGATTTAGATAATGATATGCATGTTAATCCTCACCTATAGTGTGTGACATTCACATTGATCGATCCAATACCTATATGTGAGCATAAATTGATGGGACCATTGGTTAGTATGAACTTTTTTCAATTTAAAATTTTTCAAAATATAAAAAATTAAAAGAATATATATTCAAAAAATTCAAAATAATGACCAATAAATGACATGCTTGATAGTTACGTGATTGATTAATGTTGTTTATCATATACACAGTGAATTACATATCTATTTTACACATGTCATTTTCATGGCATACATGAGTTGGATGCATGACATGAAAGTTACATGTGATACATGAACATTCATATGTTGGGCATTCCTTACACTAATGGGATACCTTTCTACACTAGGGGCATGTCTACATTGGGGGCATTTTGGTACGTTTTACATGTATATCCTTTTATGACCATTCCTTGATCAGATTGAGCTATGTATATTGTTTATACATGGATTACTCTTGGGTATACTCTTTAATATATTATTAAATGTGGATATTGTGCTTTATTATATTCAATGATGATAATGATTTATTATGAAGACTAGCATTTCTTGTTTTATGTTGCTCGATGTTTTTTATTGTTACACCATGTGATGCCATAACTCCTATAACGAATCTATCTCAATTGCTTATTCTTGTGTACCTAATTTCTATAACTACTTAACATGACACTTGTATTTCCATTGCCTTGGATTACATGTTTCATATGTGTGTGAATGATCAAATCATTATGTGATTACATATCTTATCATACATTTTTACATTTTTATATACAATTCATGATGTGCATGACTCTTTAATTTGAGATGAGTGATTTTCAAGTTATATCCCTCACCTTAAAAGTGGGCATATGATGGGATTGTCCTAGAGATTCAAACCATGATAGATAGATGATTTAAAATTTGGGTTAAATTATGTCTTTCAAATGGGACATATTAAGACATATGCAAGGTAGATGTAGAGCATTTTATAGGATTCTAAGGTACAATTAATAGATTTTATGACATTATGAGATAGATTATATGGATCTAGTTGAAATTTTTTATCAAATTTGGTATATTTTATTAGATTGAGAAGATTAATAAACATATTACAGTATTCCATATAACATTAAGGTATAGATGGATCAAATTTTGGGCATGAATATTTTTCAAGAAAACACTTTTCTTTTATTGTGATGAGGATATATATCAGTTGATTTAGAATCTCAGTTTACATATGAACATGTTTGGAGTTCCACCTTGACATATAAACTTGATTTTGGATTCCACCAAAAATGCTATTATGATATTCTGAGTAGTATAATTTGGGTTCTATGTCACTCAAATAGACCCTTTCCATCTCCAATGAGGTTTGAGGTAATTTAAATGTTTTAACCCACATTTTTATAGTAGCATATTTTTTAGGGCATAATCACCCCATCACATTCTCTAAATGAGATCATAAGGTAGCTTGGTTTGCATACTCACATGTGTATTCATTCCTTGACTTTCAATTTTAAATAGTTTAATGATTTAGATTATTTTAGATTTTATATAATGAGCGGATAATGATTTCTACATGTTATTTTTATTGGTTTTACATGGAGCAAGCTATATATTTGGGGAATACCTAGAAACCAAGTGTCATTGCACAATAATACCCAATTTGTCTTTTTATCCTTTAAATCTAGAATTTTCAATACTAGACTAAAATAGGGCATTCATATTTGGTATTAGGCACTTGAAAACATCAATTTTGACATATATTTGACATACATAACTTGTGCATACACATATTACTATTGTACACACTTTCCCCTATCTACTTATCTATCTATTGACTTATCCAACCCAATTTACTATCATTCATACTCAGTATCTCCCTGGTTTGTGTTATAACACTTCATAATCCTAAGTAAATTGTTGTCATATTCCAAATCCTTGATTTTCCCTTTTTGGATAATGGTGGATGGTAGTAGTTCCATCAAGTGTTTCCCTTCACCATAAATATCTTAGGACCTTAAGGACTAGTTTTCAAATTCAAACGTCTCTATTGGGTTAGTCTAAACACATTTTTTATGTCAGTTACATGGGAAATACCCAAATAGTTATCTATAAATACAAATCAAGTCTAAGTTCATATGCACTTGGTAATTACATTGAAAACCATTTGAAAATTGAGATATCTATTTTCACAACCTTAATACATTATCCAAAATCATCCAAATCTATAAAACCTTCAAAAGAACAACCATAAATCATATTCTAAATACAAACACAAGGTCAAAGTTACGTGTTGTCAAGTTTCAAAAACCAAAGTATTACATTAAATTATATTATCTCATGATTGAGTAGACATGCATCTAGGTGGATAAACTATGTGTGTTTTGATCCCTCTTTGAGGTATTATAATGTATGAAACACTTAACCACTCAGCAAGGAGTGGTTGGAGATATTGAACTGATATTTTACCCCCCTTCTTTTAGGTCAAGTTGGTGTTGAACATGGAGTTATGGTTTTAAGGTAAAGGAAGATATAATATGGATTTTCACACATGACCAAGGAAAATTAAACACATGTGAATCATATATAAATCTAGGTGCATATATTAGTGTAAAAATATATTGACAAAATCAATTTGGGTAATATAGAAAGATAGTGGATAATACCAATTTCCCCAAGCATCTCAACTTTGTTGACAGGATCCGCATAGATTTTAATAGTTTGTTGCATGAGTTGAGAATTTATAGAGCTAATGCAAATATTTAAGAGGAATATAATACATGTAGTTATCTATCTAATTTATAATATCAGTTATGTGCCTTTTCTCCCCTCTTTTCTTGGTCATTTATATATTTAGTTAAGTTTAATCAATCCCTATTTTACATTCATATTTGTAATTTTATGACCTATCATGTGTAATTTTAATTTCAATAGTTTTATGTTATTTAAGTCACCTAAACTTAAAAATATATAAAATAATGGCCACCAAAATATTCCACCCTCTCAAAACTCATCCAAATTATGATAATAACTAGTAGTGTCCCTCGTTTGTGGTCATATAAGATGTGTGTCTATCCATATAGACACATTTAGATGTTCATGGTTCCACCCCTTTGTAGGTAATTATTTACCTTATTTTTGGATTCATATAAATCACAATAGGATAAAGTTTTAGAATTAATTTAGATTATAATATATGGTAATCAAGCATGAATTTGAATGTAAATAATCTAGACCTATCTAATAATGTAATTTAATATTTATGGAAAGTACTAAGGAGATCAAGATACTTAGCTTTATTATCTGATTGATTTATTGTCATTATGTTTTGACCATAAAAATATATTGGAAGTAGGCTTATGATTTATCTAGATATGGAATTGTCTCTGTGTGCATAGGGTTGGTAATGTCAACCTTAGACGAAAACATTGATGATAGTAATTAAGTTTGATGATATCATGATGGGAAAATTTATCTCTTTGTGGCCATAAATTTTAGTGTGCATGTTTGATATATCTTTCTATGTGCTATTTTTGACCCTTTACTACATGGGAAACTCTAAAAATCATACTCCTCCTTAAAACCCTAGGTCTGATTATGAAGGATGGAAACCTATAAAAGTAAGAAAGTGTAATTGGGTTGAGTTAACCCCAATCCCCCCTATTAATAATTTATTGTTGCCTACCTATCTAATACTTCAAATTTAGTTCTTCCCCTTAGTTTGAATGTGAAATTGTGCTCTTTATTTATATGGATACACTAAAAAAATTGGATATTATCTTGACAATTTTAGCACTTAACCTAGCTTGGTATGTTTTAAACTTGGTTGATGACTGCTCTTAGTGATTAATTTGTAATTTTGGAAGAATAATGTAGATATTATTAATGTGAAGTAGTGTACTTGATGGATACTATACTTGAGAATGTTGATGATGAATATGATTGACCTTGATTTCTATTTGTGTGTGCTTAATCAGGTAATTTCATGCACCACCAACATGAGAGGTAAATGGGTTGACCTAAGGGAAGGGTTTGATTTTGAAAAATAGTCATTGCTAAGTGAAGGACAATCATGTCAACATTAAGATAGTAACACCAATTTTACTATCTGAGCATGACATTACTTTTTGAGAGAAAAAATGAAAATGTGGTGTTATAGAAGTGTCTAGGTAGTATATTTCACTAATTTAGTATAGACTAAGAGGTTTCTATAGGTGATTGCTATAAACTTAGAATGGATCATGCTCATAACTAACATGAAATTGTGTGGAAATGGTGAGTGAGAATTTTTTGGAGATGCACAAGCTGAGTATGATGAGTGAAGGTCAAGATTGGCATTACAAGTGTCAAATACCAAATTTTAGTGTTTATAATAATCAAATTGGACTAGTAACTATATAGTGCTCATAGACCCAAAATTCTCCTCCATGGGGTCCTCATATTGAATCAGTATAAATCTATGTAAATGTATCATATCCCTAGCCATATATTATCTTATGTTCTTATGTATCCTAGATAATGGGTCTCTTCCAATAATAAATGGTGATAAAACTTTTGTCTATTTCTATGAATGGTGCAATCAAAATGATCAAATATTTATAAAATTGTGGAGCATCTTGTCTCATTGCATCACCCAACACTATATTGTGTGTGGCTCTCTCACACACATGTATATCTCTAGTATAATATATCTAGGTGAATATCTACATGTCCTAGGTCGAATCCCCCATAATAAATTTGTGAACTCTAATGGGGATCCATAAGATCTTCCACATGTCCTACAATGTAATTATTTCATCCCTAGTATGTAATAAAAAAGTGCAAACATCACAGTTCTAATTATCTAACAAGGTTTTCAATATTTTTCACATCATATAGAATAATCTCAAGTCATCAACATATCCTAACCCTAATTCATCAATGTATACCTCATCTTCAACACTCTATCCCAACTCGTGCATAGTCTCCATCATTTTCCCTTGGTCGTACTTTGATTATGGAGATCATTATGTAATAAAAATCCAAAAAAACATTAGATAATAATTTAATGATGACCAAAATGAAATAAATATGTGTGTGTGGAAAATCATAAAACATATGTCTATTTGATCACTATCATGGCACTTTTTTCATTATCATGGTCATTATCAAAATAAAAAATCCTAATTGTGTCCATTATCGAAAGCCTATGACCATTGTTAGGTAGCTCCAACCACTAGAAAAATAACATGACCATAATCAAGAAGGATTTAAAATGCATAAATATGCTTATTTTGACATTCTAAATATTTTTGTTGAAAAACCTGAAAATTTGACTAAAATCAATGATTTTTACACTTACTAGCTCTATTGGCTACTTTGTTACAATGGACTCTCAACATGATCTATTGGCCAAGGAAAATGGTTTCATCGTGTAGCCACAGTTCTCTCTTAGAATTAAAATTATCCAAATCAATAATAAAAAATGAACAAATGAGTTCTATGACTAAGTTTGGTGTTTAATTTATATACCTTAACCACTTTATAAGGTTACTTTATCAATTTATTTAATCATTACAATCTATTAATTTTTATACGAATCAATGATATCATTTCACCTACCACAACACTCTTTTCTACACTAAATCCCCTATTAGACTTGTTTGGACATTATGTTTGACATTTATTGGGTGTAGGGCATTTATTATGCCTTCATCAATTATGTCTTGTCTATCCTTGGGTCTTATTAATTATATCTTATTATATCTCTATATCACAAACATGATGTTGTTGTACTTGACTATGCATTATTCATCATGAGGGCATGAATCTCATACATTGTTCATGCACTTAATTAATTACACCTTGTACTTAATGGGAAATGTTTCAAATTACATTAGTACATTTTTATCGATTATCCCTTGCTTACATTGGGGAAAATACCTTTTTTTCACTTGTATTGATCATTGATGCATGGGCATCCTATTCTTATTTCTCATTGAATAAACTTTGCTAACTTGGGGCATATTACACCAACAAATTTGTTGATTTTACACTTATATATCTATTTTATCAAAGCATATTAGTACAATGAGGAATATCCTTTGTTATTAATTTTTGCCCTTTTTTTATAAATATAGGGTTGCATTTTGTTGTGTCACTTCCATGATCATATCTTACATATTTACATAGTACACTATGTTGTACATGACTTTTCGTGATAATTCCAAATTATTATTTTATCTATGTTCTATGTTATGCATGGTGCGTATGAGCCTTTTCTTTCAATATGAAAGATATACAAGTTTATCCCTCTCATCAAAAGAGGGGCACATAATTTTCTTATTATATTATTTGGTTACATGATTTCAAGATGTTAAAAATGTCAATACATTACAAAATTACATCAAGAGATTATAATGAGCTTCTAGATGTTTGCTTCTTTAATTGGGAAGTATAAATTTTTTAATTAATAAGGTTAGTAAGATATAGGTTTTAGAGGTTTTACCACATGGAAAGAGAAATTAAGCCCATGATAATTTCAAAAAAAATAGAGAGGGCAACATGAATCACATACCATCAGGTATATTTTTTCCAATTGTTTATATTTAATACTTACAATTATTTCATTTCATTACATTATTATCAATTTATCTAGACATTGATCTACTTGTATGCATTCACATTTACTTGCAGGTACATTTGAGATGTTGACATCATAGTATTGAGGAACATTCATGCAGATAGTAAGGAGACAAAGTTTATTGTTTTGCAAATGATTATATATAGAATTTGATAAAAGGTAACCTCTCTCCTCTTTTTGAATTTTATATCACTTTCATATCCAAAATTAACTTCAAGTATAATTTATAGGTAGCAAGGCAACCAAAAACAATAGGTTTGATTTAATTTAATGTATATACCCATATACACATTAAAGTGGGTCATTATGTAGACACCTAATTTTGGTATAAGATTTGTAATTGTAATGTTTTATTGTGATTTTATTCATATGGATCATTGGTTTAGATTACATACTTATTGGTGCTTTATCTTATGTTTTATATGTCCATTCTTCTCCATATGGCCATTTGATCTTCTAGTTCTTATAGTTTTATATCTCCTCTATGTTTTATGTATATTTTGATCTCTATTATTGTTATTCTAATTGGTTATTTATCTTTTTTTAGTATTGGAATAGTTATGATATTGGTCAATGTGCTTTTTGGAACCTTTTATCCTTTGGGTCTATGTTATCGTTACTTAACCCATTTTTTATTGGCATTTATATATTTTTTACTTATCAACTTGTGCACCAATATCTCCATAATTTTAATTTAATAAGTCTATTTATACAAAGCTACCCAAGACATTTCATATGCACACACATTATATATATCAATCATACATCAAATATTTATACAATTATAGAGAGTCTCACTCTTTATTTATTTAAGTATCAATGTTGCATTTGTACAAAAAGAAGATCATTACATTAGTGAAACACTATATATATCTTATCTTAGTTGCATCTTGCATATCATATCATAGAGATAAGGGATTTGAGTATAATATACATAGAGTGTTTTTTGACATGCATGAGTTTTGATTTCTAATCTTGTAAATAAACCCTAGCCTAAAATAGGAAGGTGGTTAATTTAGGGAGCCATTGAAATAAAACACAAAATTTATTTCATATCTAGGTCTTCTTGGCTTGGATTAGGGTTGGATCACAAGAGATACAATTCATATAATTTCACACATAATTCTAAAAAATTGAAGGAGGTTTTTGATATGAAACTATAAATGAAGAGGGTCATAAAGCTTTAGACCATATAAACCTATTCAACCATTATGGGAACAACTCAATCATTATCAAGAGGACTGTCACTATCAGAGGGTTCTGATTATAATTTTTTCACTATCAAAGAGAAAAAATTATGGTCTCATTGATAAAGCTCAATATTTTTCTCAAATATTCTTTTGCTCTATCATATGGCCTAATCCTAATAATTTGCAGTCACTATCTAGATCTAGGGGAGTCTAAAATTAGGTTTTTACTTTTAAATTCCCTTGTTAATTATCAGTTATTCTAAGTACATTCATTTTATACCCACATATTACATTATTAAACTTTTATTTATTGTGGTTTACTATATTTAGGCCAAATTTTCTTAGTGCATCCTATTATCATGGTTGGTTTAGTGTTTTCAAAACGTGTGCATCCTCCATGGTAAAATAATAATATACTAACAATCATAAGATAATATCTTCCTAGTATAAAATAACATACCAATGTAACATATCCACCAAAATATGTAAATAAATAGTATATGGTTAGGAATATTTATCATGGGTTGGTTTATCAATACATTAATCCCCCCTTGGCTCAAGTAAGATGTTGTAGTTAAAGATTAATATGGAAATAATAATACCTAGGTATCTTAAGTTGGGAACTCTAAAGACTAGGTGTACCCTTTTGGTTCAACTTCTCTTCTTAATATATTCAAAGACCTTATGCAAACAAGTCTTCCTCAAGTGCAATCTGCTTAACACAAATTCCTCTTCTTATTACTTTAGTAGATTTGAAAGCATGATCAGAGTGGATTGGATGTCTTTCTTATGATAAATAAAAAATTAGAACCATATAAATATGGCTCAAACCATAAAAAGACACAACTTAAATTTAGTCAATGTCATCGACCCAACCCTTAAACTATAAAAATATCTAGCAAACAAAGACTAGATCAACACAGCCAATGATGTCATCCAAGGGGGAACACTACAAGAAATCATAGATTGAGTCATTAAGGTCAATAAAATACATGAAAATAGGAATAATATGATCTAAAAGTGGGAATGGGAACTTTTTGAGAATAAATAAACAAATGACACGACATGAATGAGGAAAATATAGCAGATGGTCAATGGGGAAGCTCTCACAAAGACCATGAACTAGCCCACACTGATCCTAGTGAACTCCTTAGGATGCACTCTTAGGGATATTTATGCATTAATATTTTTTTTCAATATAATCATCAATAATAAAAAATAAGGTGTATACATAGCCCACCCAAAGATCATTACATGTCATAATAGTGTAATGGAGGACAACATTAGGAAAATAAAATAGTAACACAATATAAAAGATTTGTAATAAATTTAAGTTAAATATGAGATAAATGAAATTAAATAAATAAACATACATACCTTCACTTACTTGGCTACTTTTAATTTAAAAAATGGTATACAATGTCAAAATAGTGATGAGATAGATTTGGCAGGCTGGTGCATAAAATGATGGTATAAGGTGCCAAAGAGGTACTATGGTGGATCAAGAAAGTGTGAAAAGCAAGATAAATATTGAAATTTTTACAAAATATTTCTTTAGTACCTTTAAATTCCTTATGACACTAGGATTATAGTTTTTCTTCTAGTTCATCAATAAGAGCTATAAAATTAAAGATATGGACCATATACAAAATCTAAATCACAATTGTTTAAAGTTAGAATTTTGGTTTAGAGGCTATAAAAAGGGGATAAAACCCTTCATTTGGTTCATTTTTATTTTAAAATTATGATTTTTCTAGAGATTTGGAGAACCATTTATAGCATAGTTAGAGAAGATGAAAAAAGGACATAAGGGAGAATACAAAGGAAGGAACATTAGACTTGTTTCACCAATCATTTAGGTAGGTTTTTCATTTAATTCCAATAAGTGTATACATGCCATAATATAAAAAATCAAGCACCATGACAAATATATCTAGCAAAATTTTCATCAAAAGCTGTTAAAACAAAGAGAAAAATAAGGTGAAAATTGGGTTCTTGTCAGAATAATGTTCTAACAAGCGTAAGTATTTTTTGAGTATTTAATAGGGTCACAGAACTAGTAACATCATTATCTTGGTTGATGATGTTTTACAACCTATAAATTATAGCATGGCCCATAATGTTTTATCAAATGGTTGATGTAGTTAATTTTTAGGGATGGTCGATGTAGTCAACCCACATATGGTTGATGAAATTGTAAATTTTACTTGGTTGATGTAGTGAATTACTAACATGACTAATGTAATAAAAATTTATTAAAATGGTTGATGATGTACTATCATATGGATGATAAAGTACAAGTATATCACATGGTTGCTAAAGTATTATCAAAATAGTTGATGTAGTTGTAAACCTATTTATTAGTGGAATTTTTATGCTTTTCTTATATTTTAACTTATTTTTGTCTAACATGAGACTAACTAGCTGTTTTTGGTTGAAACTTTTCAAGAACATGGATGAATCTAATTGTGGAAAACTATATCAATGGCTTGGTTACCATATTTATTATCTAGATTTTTGGATTTAAACATGTATCATCTAATTATTCTAGGTTTTTTGGGTATCCAGGACATGTGTAGACTGCGTCTAGACATACACCTATTATTTATGTTCTTTGGATATGTGGGAGACCTAAATTGATGCATTATTATGGGTGGTGGAGGTGGATATTACATTCAAAGATGTCCATGTCATCTTGGGTTTACCTAACGATGTATAACATTCATGATATAATGGTAGATAGATAATCACCATTTTCATACATGATAATATGATTGAGTGATGTGTATATAATGTTGATTCTAGATATCTAAAAGGTGATTTTGTGATTTACAATGACATAATCTTGTGTCATATGTCAAAAGGAGAATTATCAATATTTTTTATTATTATATTCCATGTAGCTTTAGATCAGAGTAGTGTACAACATGGGTGTGAAGATTTAGGTGCATTTTGTGCACAATTTTTATAGCATTTTTTATTGAGAACATCTAGTGATAGGGCCAATCATTCTTCTTATTGTATATATTTATGAGCACTTTTTGATATAAAGGCAAATAGGGACACTAGTATAATTGATAATTTATCCTGAGTTAAGTGATTGGATCATATGCCTTTAGTGATATCTTAGGTAGAGTATCTAACATTTTATACTACATAAATAAAATCCATCGCATGGACTCTATACATAGGGATGGTAGACACATGGTCATCATGGTCATCTATAGTGTAGGATTAGGGATTAGTTGGGTTGATAGGGCACTTCACTTGGTGGATTAAGTCACATTCATGTGATGATTACTAGGGAAGTTTGGATATCCACACCTAAAATCACCTATAACATTGCCCCCATATAAGACACAACATAGGATGGAGCCATAGGGAGTATGGAGATAGAGGCCATGACTATGTATTCTATTTTTATACCATGACATGATCCACAACTTCATGGTAAAAGATAGTGTCATTGGATGGAGGTAGCAGAAATGACATGAGGAGAGGTAGAGAGACCAAGATCTAACAACCTAGTGAGTTGAGCAGTTGTGCTAGCCTAAAGGCCAAGTAGAGTAGAGACCCAATACTTAGAGGATAAACTAGAGATTATAACTATCAATTAGAGGTTATTTATTACACTAAGAACCATGTATTACTAATATTTTGGCGAGATACCCAAAGAGACATGTTTGGTATGTGAGGCCATGATCACCTATGATGCTTGTATAAATATATAGATAAGAGTTTATCTTTAGGGAACAACGGAGGCATAAGGATGAAGAAGAAGATGTGGTCCTTGATGATCATCAAGATAGAAAAACATCCATAAGAAGGGTGCACATCTAGGTAATATATGTATTGGTTTTATTATTATCATTATATTTCCTTGAATAGAGAAACATGACAGAAAATAAAATAGTAATGTATAATATAGATTTATGTCGATATGTAAATGTCTAACATGTGGTTTTTATGGGTTTTTTCAAAGGTGAAGACTAGGTAGCAATCATTGGTTAAGGCCACACATCACAATAAATTATATGGCATGCTTATTTGGCACAACATAAAACAATGTCATATCTCTTAGTTCCATTTATAGGAGAGCATATACAAGTAATAGGCTCATAAGAGAGGTGGTGAATGCACTAAAGAGATGAGGATAAAACCCAAGTTTGTCTACATCTACCATATAATCTATGAGATGGGATGTTGCATTGATACAACAGGTTATAGACACCCAAAAAGAATTATTGTGAGAGAAGGCAATGTAAATGGCCACCACATTTACAAGTATGGATAGGAAATATGTCGATGCAATATAGATTACATATTTGGATTGGCAACTAGATATGATAGAGGGAAAGTCATGCTGATTTCATTTGAGATAAAAATCCTTGGCTTGATCCCTAAGAGAGGATAAGGATGCTGCATCACAACAAAGTGTAAACCCTCATCTACATTTAATGTGGATTATGATTTAGAAAACATTTGATATGTATATATGTGTTGGCATGAAAAATTTTAAAGAGGGAAAATTAATGTTTTCCTTAATAGTGTGGGGACAAAGTTCCTCTCCTATTAGCAGGTGGAGTTACCTTAATTTGAAACCAAAAAATGATGTAGTAAAGGAAACTATTCACATCAAAAATAGTTTTTAATAGGGCAGTAATTTTAACCATAAAGTACAAAAAGGTAGTAGAAATACAATATGAAGGAAGAGTGATAAAGGAAATAAATATACATAAAAAGGTAGAAGAATAACAAATCTAGTAGGCTAAACTCAGAGACTTACTAGAAAAGTTAAAAAGGAGGGTGACTTCACTAGAAGGAAACCTTTCTAATTTAATGGGTAGGAAATACATTAAATTTCCATAAGAACATACAACATACACCAAAATAAGTGTCTAATATTGATAATAATAATATGATAATTATCTTGTATTTCCTTGTAAAAAGTGTAAAATTACTATTTTCACCCCACCAAGGTTTCACTATTTGCAGAAATTAACAATGTAGATTCAAAGAAAAAATTCTACAATAAAATATTAGTGTTTTTGACTAATTAACCATAATCTCAGAAATAGTTCGAAATAAAATAATTAAATATATATGGATGTACACACATACATTGTCCATGAAGAGATTTTGAACACAAAGTTTGTTAAATTTCTCCTTATATTGATTCTTATCGAGCTATAGATATAATCTCTTATTTATTTGTTTTGCTTAAAAATGTAGTTATCAAGAACCTTTCTAAATGATCCCCAAACCTCTATTTATAGCTTACAATGGGTGGTTAAGCTGCATAACCACCTTTTATTTATTTTTAGGAGCTTATAAAAGTACATTGGTAAAAATACACAACTTTAAATTTGTAAAACATGTTAAGCAATTTGCACAAATTATAAAGTGAAATGATAAATTTGCAAAACTTGTAAAAGTATGTTAGTGTTTTTTCACAACTTGAAACTTGTAAATTTTCATTGACAATTTTGCACGAATTGTAAAGGTGACTTGATATTTTTTCATAATTTGACACTTGTAAAAGGGACTTAGAAAATGTGCACAACATACAAATGTGAAAATGTGATAGTAAAAATGTTATAAGTGTGAATTGGCTAAAATATGATGGAGAGTTATTCTTCTTCTTCATCGTCTAGGATGATCTAAACCATTGTTTTGCACTTGTCAGGGAACTTCACTCTACTTCTACAATTGTGATGCTTTTCTTGATTTTAGAAGTTCAAAATGAAAAATTTGCACGATGGATCCTTAAAGAAAAATGTTATTCATCAAATTATATTTCCAACACATTGAAAAAGAGACAAAATAGAGTTTTTATGTGAAATTTATGGCATAAGGGAAATTGGACCCTCCTTGGACACATCTAGAATTCTACCTTGATTGAACAATTATGATTCTCCCCTTGATTTTAGAAGGTCAAGATGAAGTTTTTGCACCATTTATCCTTAAGGTAAAATTTTATTTGTCAAATTATCTTTCCAATGCATCGAAGGAGAGCCAAAACTAGGTTTAGATGTGAAATTTATGGCTTAGGAGATATTAAAACCTATTTGGACCTATCAAGAATTTTACCCTACTAGGGTAGATGGTGGGTTCCCTGGCTTGTTTGGATAAATGGTGGATTCCCTACCTTGCTTGGATAGATGGCAAGATATTTTGCCTATGTGCATAGACATAATTGTCTCTCTTGATATTTGTAGTTTTAGATGAAGTTTTTTCACCATGTGTCCTTAAGGTAAAATGTTCTTCATCAAATTATCTTTCTAATGCATTAAATGAGAGTTAAAATGGAGTTTAGATGTGAAAGTTATGACCCAAAGGAGAGTGAATCCTACTTAAACCCATCAAGAATTTCACCCTGCTTGGATAGATGGTGGGTTCCCTAGCCTACTTGGATAGATGGTGGGTCCCTAGCCTTCTTGGAGAGATGGCAAGTTACCTAGCTCGTGTGGGAAGATGTAATTCTTCCTCTTAATTTTTTCAATATGATATGAAGTTTTTATACCAAATGTTTAAAGTCAAAATTCATCTCTCATCTTGATCTCTACATTGGGACAAAAATAATGAGCTTTCTGAGAAGTTTGATTTTGCCTTAAATTTTCACTTTGGTGCATTCCTCCTCTTTTGATTTTTAAAGCATAGGGAAGCTTAGTAGTTGTTTCTCATGAGAAGACATTAACCAGAGCTATTATTTTTACAAGTCAAACTGGAAGTGGGATTATTGGCTTTATATCAAATTTCGTAACTCTTTTTCCTTAATCTCAATGATTTGTTTGAATGCCACAATATGTTGCACATACATTTGGGATAAATCCTCAATTTGGAGTTTTGCAACTATTTCTTGAAAACTCAACCACAATATTTGATTATCAATAAACAAAGGTAAAACATTCTTTTATGATCCACTATCATTGGATCAAATTTTATTATGCAACCCAAGCCTTGTCTATTAGGCTATGAAGTCAATGTCCATCTTGTAAAAAAATTATTATACTTATTATTAAAATACCTCTAATTGCTTGTGAGAGCCCAATTGGGGGTGTGGTCATGAAATCTAAAATTTAACGATAATAATTAGCTCTAATTATGGGATCGCATTTCCAAAGGGAATGTAAGAGAACTCTATGATCTCATATGACTGGTGTCTTATTACCATATATTCTTAAAAACTTTTATGTAACTCATATTTACACATTTTGATCCAACCAACTGAAAACTAGTTCACCTATCTCAATTGTATGAAAAATGAACAGACATTGTTAGGTTAGATCACTTATTTAAAAATACTTTGCATTTCCTAATCTAACCAAATGATAGCTTGTTCACCACTCTAAATCATATGAGAAATGAACACACATTGTCAGGCCAAATATCTTGCTCTTAAAATTCTACATGTTTATTATTTATTCACTTGAATAGATCCATGAAAAACCTATCCATTATATTGCTTGAGAAATAAACATTCATATCACCATTTTCATGATTATAAAAGCTATTTTATGAATACATTGTTGAATGTTTGTCTTAGAGACCCCACTCTCCTAAATTAATTCAAAGGCTTTATTCTACATCTCAGTCTAAAAGCTAAAGAAACTTTGCACTATATAATTGACATGGGGTTAGAGATGTCCAACACATAGTTCTCAGGTAAAGATCATAGCTAAGAACATGTGCAGGTAAAGGACCAATACATGGAGAGAAATAAATAATAAATAGGTTGTTGCATTTATTAAAAACCACAAAAACACACCAAAAAAAATATGGGAAAAGGAAATAAGCCAAAATAGGGAAAGTATAGATATTTAACAATAACTAGCTATACATAACCATTAACTAGCTAGGAGAAGTACCTGCCATTTCAAAGTAATGGATTTGGATTATGAGGCTCAAACATATTTAATAATAGTGACCAATCATGTGGGAAGAGAATGAACTTATGGTCACCATACATACCTAAATAGTAATGAACAGATAGATCAATGGTGTCTTCAAGTTTTGGAATGGAATTGTTGTGAACTTTTCAATCTTCTATGAGCATTCTTGAGTAGTAATAAACATATTCAATGTCTTCTTGAATGACTTTAGATGCATCTATGCTAGAAATAAGATTTGAATTAGAGATAAGTGTGTTGCATGTTTCTTTCTAAGCTACAATAAAAATAAGAATATCTTTCATAATAAATTGAATATAGATATTATTTTCTAATTGACTTCCTATATAAAAGATGAACTCATCATTAAATGAATCACCATCATCATCTTCATCAACTTCTTTTACCTTGACAGTTTCCATTTCACTTGAAATGAAAATTAGGTACCATTTTTTTGCTTTGCCTTCACATATTCTTTGACTTTGACCTTGGCATGACTATGGTCTCCAATATATGTAGGTTTGATTGCAATATAATTAGATCCTTCAAAGAAATTTTCTATAGAGGAATATGAAAAAGAAGTGTCAAGAGAATCTTCACTTTTGACCATTGATTCTTCCATCCTGATACAAGAGGGATCTTCTTCCTTGTTGAAAATTGGTTCCATATTGTCTTCTCCTTTAGAAAGTAGAACATCACATTCTACATTATTAATCCTTTTTATTTATGGATCAAACAGTTGTTCCTCAAATAACCCATTTTCTCTTAGAACTGCAAGGTTTGACCAATCTTATAAAACAAGCAAATTTTTCCCTTCTTTTCCAGGTGGAAATCCAAATTCTTTATCTATTCTTTGATCAATCATTAGTTCTTTCAACTATTCACATTCTTCCATAATTATGAAATTGAAAAAAACATATATGATAGGAAGCACTTTCTTTTTTTCTCTATTAGAATTCTAATGTGTTTGACCAAGGATTTCCCTTTAGATTCTATTTTTGAATATTGAGGGCTCTTGATTATATCAGGTTCCACTACTTCATCACCACTAAAAATAGTTATAGCATGTTTTGAAGCTTATTTATTCAACATTCTAGACATAATCATGTCATCTTTAATTTCAATAGCTTCTTATTGCATGAATTCCAAATCATTTACCTTGTTCTTCATCAAGATGAATTTGATTTCTAGGTGTGGAGAACCAATGAAGACACAAAGCTAGTTTTTTGGAATTGGTTGATCCATTTGAGAAATTAGTCTCAATAATTTGTTGAAGCATGATAATAACTCCCTCATATGATCATCATTTTGTTTTTTGATTTTGAATTAATCTGACAACAATGCACATATGTCACCAACTAATTTGAATCTATCTAGGAACTTATTCTTCAAGGAGTCCCAATTCACAATGCATCCATATTCTAGGTGCAAAAACTAATCGACAACAAGTCTAGTGAAAGTTTCAACAAAAATTCTCACAATTAAATCTTCATGCGTAACTCCAAAAATATTGTTAGACACTATGAAATCCAAAATATGATTATTTACATCTTGACTATTTTCACCAAAAAACTTAGAAAATATCTTCCTTGAGCTTGAAGGTAACTCATTATATTAGGTTAAAACCAACAGCCCAAATTTTTTTCCCCATGGGACACGAGGAATATTGGAATTGGGATAGACCAATGTCATTTCTTTAATCAGAAAGATACATGCATTATATATTGTATCTCAACGGAGTTTTCAACCTCCATTCTAAGGGAGGTTCCTTGAAATGTCTTAAAATCACGTGCATAAGCAACTTGATCACTAGAAAATTAGCCAAAAACTATTATCATGAAAATTTGTCAAGAGGATAAATGAATGTTTTTTTCAACAATGTGGGGATAAAGTTCCTCTTCTATTATCAAGCGGATCTACCTTCATTGAAACCAAAAACGGATGTAGTAAAGGAAATTATTCACAATAAAAATGGTTTTTAATGGGTAGTAATTTTAACCATAAAGTAGGAAAATGTAGTAGAAAATGAATATTAAGAAAGAGTGACTAAGGAAATAAATATGAATAAAAAGGTAGAATAATAACAAATCCAATGGGCCAAACTTAGAAATTTACTGGAAACATCAAAAGGGAGGGTGATTTCATTAGAAGAAAGCATTTCTCATCTAATGGGTAGGAAAGACATTACATTTCCATAAGAACATACAACATACACCAAAATAATTGTCTACTATTGATAAAAAGAATATGATAACTATCTTGTATTTCCTTGTAAAAAGCATAAAATTAATATTTTCACCCCACCAAGGTTTCACTTTCTGTAGTAATTACGAATGTAGATTCAAAGAATAAATTCTACAAAAAAATCCTTATGTTTTTAACCAATTAACCATAAGATCAATAATAGATAAAAATAAAATAATCAAATATATATGGATGTACACACATACAATATCCATGAAAAGATTTTGAACACAAAGTTTACAAAATTCCCCCTTATATTGATTTTTATCAAGCTACAAAAACAATCTCATCTTTCTCTTTTTGCTAGAAAAGTGTAAGTATTAAGAACATTTAAAAATGAGCCCAAAACCTATATTTATAGGTTAAAATCGGTGTTTACACTGCATAACCACATTTTCTATGTTTTTAGGAGCTTGTAAAAGCATGTTGGCAAAAATGCACAACTTAAAATTTGTAAAAACACATTAAGTAATTTACATAGCTTGAAAAAGTGTGCTAGTGTTTTTGCACAACTTGAAACTTAAAAAATTAAATTCACAAATTCATGAAATTTTCAAAAGTGACTTGATAGTTTTGCATAATTTGACATTTGTAAAAGGGACTTAGCAAATTTGCACAACATACAAATGTGCAAATGTGTTATTAAAAACATTTACAATTTTGGATTTAGAGAATGACTCAAAAGTTACAAGTAAGAATTGGATAAAATTTGATGGAGTGATATTTTTATTATTATTATTCATCAAGGATGATTTGGACCTTTGCTTTGTACTTGTCAGGGAACTTCACTCTACTTCTACAACTATGATACTTTCCTTGATTTTAAAAGTTTAAAAATAAATTTTTCCACCATGAATCCTTGAGGAAAAATGTTATTCATCAAATTATCTTTCCAATGCATTAAATAATATCCAATATAGAGTTTGTATTCTAAATTTATGGCTCAAGGGAAATTGGACTCTACTTGGACACATTTGGAATTTTAAAAGTTTAGGATGAATTTTTTGCACCATGTGTCCTTAAGATAAAATTTTCTTCATAAATTTATCTTTCCAATGCATGAAATGAGAGATAAAATAGAGTTAAAATGTGAAAGTTATGGACTGGGGGAGATTGAACTCTACTTGAACTTGTCGTGGATTGTACCCTGCATGGACAGATGGTGGGTTCCCTCGCCTGCTTGGACAGATGATGGATTCTCTACCTTACTTGGACATATGATTGGTTCCCTACCTTATTTGTACAAATGGAAAGTTCTCAGGACTACTTAGATAAATGGTGGGTTCCCTTCCTTTCTTGAATAGATGGTGGGTTCCCCAGCCTACGGTCATAGATGTAATTCTACTGCTTAATTTTTATAGTTTGAGATGAATTTTTTACACCATGTGACCTTCAGGTAAAATGTTCTTTGTCAAACTATATTTCCAACACATTAAATGAAAACTAAAATAGATTTTGCATGCAAAAATTATGGCCTGATGGTGATTTTTCCTTACTTGGACCTAAAATAATTCCACCCTACTTGGATAGATGGTGGATTCCCTGGCCTGCATGCACATATGTAATTTCCCTTCTTATTTTTTTCAATTCGAGATGAAGATTTTATACTATCTGTTTATATTAAAAATTCATCTCTCAATTTTGGTATTCACATTAGGACAAAAATTAGGAGCTTTCTAAGAAGTTTGATTTTGCCTTAAATTTTTGTTTTGGTGCATTTCTCCTCTTTTGATTTTCAAAGCACTAGGAAACTTAGTAGTTGTTTCCCCTAATAAGACATCAACCAGAGCTATTCTTCTTGTAGGTAAAATTTGAAGTGGGATTATTAGATTTATATCAAATTACATCACTCTTTTTCATTAATCTCAATGATCTACTTGAATCACATAATATGTTGTGCATACATTTGGGATAAAACCTCACTTTGAAGTTTTGCAACTGTTTCTTACAAATCTAACCATAATACTTGATTATCAATAAACAAAGGTGAAACATTATTTTATGATCCACTATCTTTAGTAGTCATTGGAATAGATTTTAATATGTGACCCAAGCCTTATCCATTGGGATATGGAGTCGATGTCTATTTTTCAAGAAAAAAATACCATCCCTATTAGTGAAACACCTCCAATTGCCCATGAGAGTGCAATTAGGGGTGTTGTTACAAAATGTAAAATTTCATGACAATAATATGACATTGATTTCCATATTTTTTATCTACATGCGTATGTTGATTTGAGTATATATAGCATTGTAGTAAGTTTTTATATAATGTTTTATAATATGTTGCATTCCTTTATAAAAACTTTGAGCATGTATATAAAAAAAAGAAAGGCAAAGTGTAAACACGGTATTAATGTTAACAAAATAACATCTAATGTGAGTAGATAGAAAATTTTGACAAACAAAAAACTGTGTAGGAATATGAAAAGGATAGTAAAACATCAAATATAAGTAGCTAAAATAAATATTAGTAAAATATAAGATGTGTAATATTGTTGAAAGGTTGTTAAGAAAAATAAAATGTAAACAGATAAAAATAATCGAAGTCAAACATAAGATGTGCAAAAATGGAAGCAATGAAATGAGTTAAAAAAATAAATCAATGCTTGTGATAGGATTTTTGGTATAAGAACACCACCATTTAGTACCAAAATATTATGACTAAGATGATACATATGTGAAGGAGATGGACTTTTATGAGGAGGGCATGATTGTAATCCCCAAGGTCTTACCATGCAACTCAAAAACTAAAATTCAAAAGGAATAAAAATGAGGGAAAGGGTATTTTTGAGGAAGGATTATTTGTATCCCCCAAGGTCTTACAATTATAATCACAAATATTTAGACAAAATTAACACATAGGAATAAGATATAAAGCAAACATATATAAAAAGGAAATTAAAAAAAGAGGGATGTGGTCAACTAGTAGAAATATCTATCAAGGGGATATTGGGAATGAAATGTGTGAAGATAAGGAGGCAAGATGCCAAAAAGGTGATGTGAAAATACTTATAAGAGATAAGACACTGTAAGCAAGTGGGTAACACAAAATTTTTTTGACATCAATGGCATAGAAACACCACCTAACAAACATGGAGCTTGGGCTAACTAATGAAGTATATAGATCATCCCATGAAGGCTATGTGCATGTAAATGTAAATGTCCCACCTTCCCATGATGGCTTACCCATTCCTCAATACCCTAATAGACCCATAAAGAAAATATAAAATTATGTACTTTTGTGAAAAGATAGGTGGCACTGATGATAGATATGTGGCCTCTTATCCCAATCTATCAGACTACCACTCTCTAGTGGACCTTTGACTCTACTATGAGGCCAACTACGTAGTTTGAGATTCAACTAGGATAGGGGCCATGTCAATGTTATGACCATGTCTTTTGGTGATTTTTATTTTTTTTAATTTTATTTTGCCTTTTTAATTATTCTTTTGAATTTTTTTTGTTATGATATTTTGGGTTTTGAAATTTTTTGTTGTTTTTTTATTTTCTCCTTTGTTTAGATTTTGAAGACCAAAAATAAGAGAACTTACACCTATTTGTTAAAGAGGGGGACCTAAAAAAAAAAGCTTAGTCATCCTATACCTAAACTTTATAATATATTTTGATCTTATCTCCATCCTATGTGTGCCTCAAGTGAAATATGGGCGCTGTGAGGAGTTAATAAAAATGTAAGATGATACAATGAGGGTATGCTAGAAGTTGACCACAAGAGGGGAGGTTTTGTTTCAAACAAGACTAGGAAACATGGGGAATCAGAAGTATATACAAATGTGCATCAAATCACCTAATAACTGCATGAGAATGGATGTAAGCCCATGGGGAAGATGAGATGGAGGAAGAGAGGGTAGTAATATAAATAGATAGATCATGTAAAAATATAATAGGTATAGCTTAATCAATGATAAAGGTAAAACCCAAGAGGGGAGAGATATAAGGCAAGAGGAAAAATCAATAGGAGTAAACATAAAAAATAATTTACCAAGGCAATGGTTAGGTTGACTAGGTTAGAATAACCCTAGAGGGGAGGTACAAGAGAAATAAACATGATACTTTAAAGATAAAGAGAAAAAAAAATGACAAGTTCTAAAGATAATAATAAAATATTCAAAATTCAATAATAAATGAGATAAAATAAATGATATAATATGTGAGAGCTCACAAAATTTTTGGAATATAACTATGCAAATCATTAACAACATCAAAAATCTCTCACTATAACTAGTAACATAATTTAATCATGGCCTTTTTTAATTCTCCCAGAACCATGCAAGTTTGAACTTACGAATAGCATCAATAGATAAATAAAGTGTGGTAAATTTGGGAGTATATTAAACCTTCGATTATGGATAAGATATTTAGTGAATAAATTCTTCTACTTAAAGAGGATGTTTTGGCTACATGGAAGTTATTCCTCCATCCTGTAAAATCATTATGGCTTATTTAGGAAAACTAATTTATCTAACCTTTGAAAACTAAAAACATACTACTGATATGCTCGAAACTCGTCAATGGAGTGGGAAGATCACTCATGCCAAGGATAAAAGCATTTCCATTTCTTGGGATTATGTGTAGGAGTTGCCTTTGTAGATTAACTATCTAGCTAAAGAGAGGAAGGTGGTGACTATATATGAATCATCTCTAAATGTTATCGATAATATAAAAAATCCACCATAAAATGATTAGGAGTTGATATAAACATAGGATCAAAAAACTATAATAAACACCTATTTAATCATATTATTATTGGAAACCAAGAAAAAATATTTAAAGATAGTTAATACTATTTAAAATTCACTTGCAACTCTAGATAAAATCCACATTCAATGGCAAAAATCACTCAAAATATATGATGGGAATGAACTACATTAATGAACCCACACACAACTAGATAACTTATCAACTAACTAAAGTGAATTACAACTAATCAACACACTAAACACAAGTGATTTTTTGATCATAATGATGAATTAAAGTACCTAATTAGATAAATAAATCTAATTATATTATTCCCCCTTTAATTTAGCATGGTCTTAAGTAAATAAATGAGACATTCTCTAAATGCCTTAAATTTTTCACGTGCAAGATATTTTATGACTATATCTTCACGTTATTATTTTGTCAAGTAAAACTAGAGTTTTAAGTTGTGTTATTGAACATGTTTGCATATGTAATAAATTTTTACTTTAATACTTTTGGTGCACTCATGAAATAATGGATCACAAAAAAATTTAATTACACATTCAGTGTGACAATGCAAAATGATGGATTGCTTCTATGGAATACCTAAACCTTCAAGAATATGATGTAATCATATCACTTCATAAACATCTCCTCTTACAGAATTATATTTTGCTTCAGTATAATAACATGAAGCAACATTTTGTTTCTTAATATCCTATGATTTTGGACCAGAACCTAAAGAGAAGATATATCCAAATGTTGACTTCCTATCATCTAGATTTCTAGCACGGTCTAAATTTGTGTATCCTATTAATAAAAATTAGTCATTACTCTTCTACTCAAAGCCAAATTCAATTATATACTTGATATATTTTAGAATCCTCTTTTTTGATTTCAAGTGGATTTACTTTGGATCTTGCATGAATCTTGAGAGATAGCTCACTGCATTACTGATATTTGGCCTAGTATAGGTCAAGTAAATGAGACTCCCAATCAACTAGAAATAGAAATTTACATTCACTTGAGCTAAAAATATGATTGAGACAACACAAGCCTTGCTCACATAGGTGTATCAATATTTTTGAAGTCTATCATCCTAAAAAAAATTATCATTATCTTGGCATACTTCATTTAACTCAAAAATGTGATTTTATTTCTACCAAACTTCCAATATAAGACAATAATGGAGCAGACTAAGATCTATCATGTTAATGATATTTTTAGGTTTGTCTTTGTTGCATCAATCATACTCATTGAACTTCCACTGATTACTAGATCATTGACATAAACTACACCAATAACTAATTCCCCCCTTTGTTATTTGAGGTAGAGATTGGGATCTTAAGGATTCCTCTTAAATCTTCTTTGAATGAGATGCTCACCAATTTTGATATACCATTATCAGGGTGACTATTCAAGACCATACAATTATTTTATGAGTCTACATGCCTTTTTTATTAATTTGGTTTGACAAAAACTTCTTATTGAGTCAAGTAGACTTATTCTTGAAGATCATCATTGATAAAGGCACTTTTCACATCTATTTGGTTGACTTTCCATCCAAATTGAGTAGCCAAAGCAAATATCATTCTGATAGTCTTGATCTTGGTTGGGGGAGAAAAAATCTCCTCGTAATCAATGTGTTACTTTTGAGCATACCCCTTTGCTACAAACCTTGCCTTTTGCTTGTCAATGTTTCCATTTACCTTGTACTTGGTTTTAAAAACCCATTTTTATCTAATTGGATTTTTTACTAGTGGAAGATCTACAATCTACCATGTGTTATTCTTCATCAAGGATAGGTATTCAACCTCCATGGCATCTTTCCAAGGTATTAAATCAAGAGCTTATTGAACCTTAGTGGGCTTGTTTGATTCAACAACTCTACTCATTAAGGCCATATTTACCTCTTCTCGAGATTGTTATGAGTTATTGGTCCATGAGTAGATGTGTTTGGAACACCATCTAGTTTTGTATCTCTAATTAAATTTGTACACCACTTTAGCATACTTAGTGTTGGAGATTGTGAATTTTGAATATCACCATCATCATTGTCACTCTACATCTTATGAATATATCATAGGTCTATCTTCTAATTTTTTGTATTTCAATTTGTGGATGGTGTACTTAAAGCACCTTTCTCATCAAACTCAAAATCCCTTCTTATGTAAATATTTATTATCTTTGGATCCATAAGTTTATATCCCATTGAGTCTTCACTATACCTTAGAAATATTAAAGTTGTGGACTTACTATCCAACTTAGTTCTTTTACAGTTGGGAACTTACATGTGTGCTTTGCTTCTAAAAACATGAATATGAGCTACTTATTGTTTCTTGCCTGACCATGTTTCCTGTAGAGTCATGTTGTCAAGTAGAAATGTGAATGAACTATTTAATGTTAGGTTGTGGAGCTAAAAGCTTCAACTATGCAGACATGGAGAGGTTGCTGAGTTCCAAAAGTATCGGCGTCGACAGTGTAACCGACGTCAGTCACATACAGTGCAGAAAGGAAACCAGCATCGGCAGGGGGTCAGCTGACATCGGTTAGATCCAGGCAGATAGGGACCGACGTCGGTCGCTTGTGCGGTTCTAGAACTGTTCGTTGCATGAATAGTTAGTTCGTTGAACCAAGTGTTTGCATGTAAAAGGCTATTTTTGGTCTTGAGTTGCGAGTCTAATTATTGTAAATTAGAAGTCTAAGTTATAGTTTAAGTGTGGGATCTATTTATAGACCCATTGGCATGTATTGTAATTAATGAAAGAAAAAGATTTCTTCCAATTGTAGGATCTTGGTCAGTAGGTGTGCAAGGCCACGTTTGAAGATCTACATGTGTAAGTAAGATCATTTGAGTTGCAGGTTGTTGCAAGCTTATGGGAGATCTACTTGAAGTACTTTGAGTACTTGTGTACTGGTAGGGTTATTACTGACTGGTTGGAGGTGAACACCAATTCTGTGTGTGAGTTGTGTGTTGGGACCATTTTTGGTAGGAGAGTGAACTCTTGATTGAGAATTATCGGGAGCCCTTAAGGTGTGGAAAGCCTTATAGAGGTGGAAGAAGAAGTGGCATCTTCTTTATTGTATTTTCTTTCTGGATGAGTATTGAATACAAGATAGTGTATTGTCTCTCATATTTTGTGTCATTTGTGAATTCTAGTTACTTTTTACTTCTGGATAATTCCGCATGTTTAATTGCTTGTATTTGGTAATCATATTGTGCTCTTTCTGAGGAGCAAGATCCTAACAAGTGGGATCAGAACAGGTGTGTTGTTCCTAATTCCCCATCAACTGGTATCAGAGCTTTTGGTTGGGATTACTAACAGGTGTTTCAGATCTAGTTAGTGTGTGTTGATTATAGGTTACTCACAGGGGTTTCTATTTGAGTGGGAGTATAGCAATGGCAGAAGAAAGTAAGCTACGAATGGAGAAGTTTAATGGCAAGAACTATCAATTATGGAGGATGCAAATTGAAGATTATTTGTATCAGAAAGATATGTACTTACCATTGGGTGGGGTTGCATGCAAGCCCCTAGATATGAAGGATGAAGAATGGGAGGTTCTTGATCGAAAGGCTCTGGGATCTATAAGGTTGAGCCTTGCATCGTCTGTGATTTCCAACTTATCACACGCTAAGACAACGGTAGAGTTGATGGAATCTTTGACAAATTTATATGAAAAACCTTTAGCTTTGAATAAGGTATTTCTTATGAAGCAATTATTTAATTTGCAAATGTTAGAAGGTGGATTTGTTCATAGTCATCTTAGTGATTTCCATGGTTTGGTAAACCAGTTAAATTCAGTCAATATTGTTTTTGATGATGAAATTAAGGCTCTCTTAATCTTATGCTCATTACCTGAAAGTTGGGAGAGTTTGGTAATGGTAATTAGTAATATTGTGTCTGCTTCAAAAATCTTAAAAGTGGATGATATTGTGAGTGTAATCTTAAATGAAGAGATACGCAGGAAAAGCACAGGTGAATAATCAGGGATTGTTTTGAGTGTGGAAAGCAGGGGAAGGCAAAGAGATAAGATCGAGCATGGGAGATCAAGGTCCAAGATAGGTAGGAGATCCAAGTCCAGGTATGGCAGAATAAACTGTTGGAAATGTGGAAAGTAAGGGCACTTAAAGAGAGATTGTTGGTTGGGTGAAGATCAGCATGAAGGACATGAAGAAGAAGTAGATGTTGTAGATTATGTTACATAGGATGCTCTGGTATGTTCCTTAGATAAAGTAGAATCTTGGGTCTTAGATTCTGGTGCCTCTTTTCATGCATCTCCAAATAGGGAATTTTTTCATGAGTATGTCCAGGGAGACTTTGGAGAAATTTATTTAGGGGATGGTAAGCCTTGTCAGATGGTTGGCAAAGGGAAAGTGAAGCTAAAATTGCAGACAGGTAACACATGGGTGTTGAAGGAGGTCATGCATGTCCCAGTTCTAAAGTAGAATTTGATTTTTATAAGAAGTTTGGGTGATGAGGGTTGCATAGTAACTCTCACAGCGGACTCTTGGAAGGTTACCAAGGGTGCACTTGTTGTAGCAAGAGGTAAGAAAGTAGGTACGCTTTATCTATCTACTTGTATTACAATTTTCCTTCTGGTTTATCTACTTTATTTGTAGATTTAAAGATGTGGCTTAATAGGCTTGGTCACATGAATAAGAAGGAGATGCATGTTCTTGAGTCAAAGGGTATGCTTTCAGATTTGAAGAGCATGGATCGAGATTTCTGTATGCAAAAGAAGAAAGTGGCATTTCTTGAGGAATCTGATGTTCATGACAAGAACAAAAAAGCCTTGGTTTTCAAGGAGAAGGTGATGGATAGAGATAAGCCCAAGGGGCTGAAGAATTTTGAGCAGAGCAAGGTCGATATGGACAAGGGTTTGATCCAAAAAGAGCTTGTGGGTAAAGGTCATCACTCATAAGAAAAACACAGAGACCGACGTCAATTAGAAAATTGGCATCGACATCTAAACAAGGACCGATGTCAGCTATGTGCAGCCTAACATCGATGACTTAGGGACAGATAAACACAGGCATCAATCAGAAGGAACTGATGTTGGCGATGAGGCAGTCACATGGAATTGACATCGGTCGAATGCAGACTGAGATGTGACTGGCATCAGTCATTGAGATGGATTTTGGGCAGACAGCAAGCTGTCAAAGAGTCTCAAGCACCCATATGGAGGACTTAAAGGGTAAGTAAGCCTCAAATTCATCATTTCCCTTCTTTACACTACTTGTTACTCACTGATGGTAAAGAACCAGGAAGTTATTAAAGAAGCAGAGTAGGTAGATCCAGGAAACAGTGGGAGCTTGGCATGGATGAAAGATGTGATTCCTTGGAAAAGAACTAAATGGGATTTTTTGGGTGGAGTTGCCAGCTGGAAGAAAGCACTGAGAGACGAATGGATGTTCAGGATAAAGAAGAGCGGGAATGGACACGTGAGACAAAAGGCTAGGGTATATGGTCTTGAATAAGTTGCAGGACAATGGAGGTTTAACCATTGTGTTTCTCTTTACCAGGTTGGATAATATTAGCTACATTATCTTGTTACTATAGTGTGTTTGTTGTAGGGTTACATATATAGGGAGTTGCTGAACTAAAGGTAAAGCTAGTTCAGAGGTGTGTCATGAGGAATCTGGGAGCAGCAAGATTCTTTGGCATGAGTGTGTTCTAGGGACATGGAAGGTCATAGGTTGACTTTGTTTTAGGATGATTGTGTGAGACCGGTTAGCACATCGATGGTTGGACAGTTCTATGAATAGTGTCTTGATTCATATAATGAGGTTAAGTGCATGGTATGTACTAGACCTGAGATTTTCCAAGCAGTGGGAGCTATCAGAAAGTTTGGCACCAATTCAGTAAAGAAGCACTAGAGGGCAGTTTAGTGGATTCTTAGAGGGACCAACAGCAAGCGCACATGCTAAGCAGGGTCAAGATATTTTCTAAATGGGTTTGTAGATGTGGATGTGGCAAGTGATTTGGATGATAGAAGGTGCACCATAGGATTTGTGGTGGTTGGTATTCAAGGGTGATCTTGAAGAGGGATACAAAGCCAAGGGAATAAACTAGATGATGTACAGATATAGGTACAGTTGCAGCTATTTATCTCCAAGTGGGAGATTGTTAGGTTGTGGAGCTAAAAGCTTCAACTATGCAGACATGGAGAGGTTGTTGAGTTCCAAAAGTACCAGCATCGGTAGTGTAACTGATGTCGATCACATATAGTGTAGAAGGGAAACTGGCATCAGTAGGGGGTCAGTCGACGTCGGTTAGATCCAAGCAAACAAGGACCAACGTCAGTCGCATGTGCGATTCTAGAACTATTCGTTGCATGAACAGTTAGTTTGTTGAACTGAGTGTTTGCATGTAAAAGGCTATTTTTGGTCTTGAGTTGCGAGTCTAATTATTTTAAATTAGAAGTCTAAGTTATTGTTTAAGTGTGGGATCTATTTATAGACCCATTGGCATGTATTGTAATTAAGGAAAGAAAAATATTTCTTCCAATTGTAGGATCTTGGTCAGCAGGTGTGCAAGGCCACGTTTGAAGATCTACATGTGTAAGTAAGATCATTTGAGTTGCAGGTTGTTGCAAGCTTATGGGAGATCTACTTGAAGTACTTTGAGTACTTGTGTATTGGCAGGGTTATTATTGACTGGTTGGAGGTGAACACCAATTTTGTGTGTGAGTTGTGTGTAGGGACTATTTTTGGTAGGAGAGTGAACTCTTGATTGAGAATTACTGGGAGCCCTTGAGGTGTGGGAAGCCTTATAAAGGTGGAAGAAGAAGTGGCATCTTCTTTATTGTATTTTCTTTCTGGATGAGTATTGAATACAAGATAGTGTATTGTCTCTCATATTTTGTGTCATTTGTGAATTCTAGTTACTTGTTACTTCTGGATAATTCCACATGTTTAATTGCTTGTATTTGGTAATCATATTGTTCTCTTTCTGAGGAGCAAGATCCTAACAAGTGGGATCAGAACAGGTGTGTTGTTCCTGATTCCCCATCATTTAACAAGTATACTTTTGTTTTTGTTACTTTTACCTAATATCTTTTGTCAAAACTTGCATCCTTGATCATACAATGCACCATGTCCATGATAGTGTGGTTTCACCTCTCTGTAACACCATTCTATTATAGACTATAAGGTACATTTAATTATTGATGAATGTCATATTATTTCAAATAGTAAAATAATGCATTACTAGTGAATTCCCCCTCAATATGAGTGAAGTACTTTGATTTTATAAATAGTTTGATTTTCAGTAAGAGCCTTGAACTCTTTAAAGGCTTGAAAAGATTAATCCTTTATCTTGAGTAAATATATCTACATTTTCAATAATATTTGTCAAAAAAAGAGCTAAAAATATTGATATCCATTAGAGGTTTCAATCATTTTTATGCAAAGATCAGTATAAACTAGGTCCATTGGGCCTTTAGCTTTATTTGGATTCTTTGGGAATGGTGCCCAATGTTGCTTTCCTAATAGAAAACTTGAGAAAAGGTCTTTATTATTTTTCAAGAGTGACAATCCTCTAACCATATTATTTTGGCTAAGTGAAACCAAGTATCCAAAATTTAAATGTCCATAGACATGGTTCCACAAATTGGCAAAGTTTTGATCCTTTAAAATGAGTGCCTAATTGTTACATGGAATAAATTCAAGTTGAAACATCTTGGCAATTCCTGATGTACATACAACAATTTGAGATTGTCTCTATTTATTTCATATTAGACACACTTTATTACCACTTTTATAGTCAAATTCAACTATGAGATTATTATCTAGTAAATACTTGACTGAAAGAACATTCTTAGTGAGTTCAAGAACATATAAAACTCCTGTGATAGTCAAATTAGGCTTGTCAAGAGGCAATTTTATATTACTAGTTATTTAGACTTGGTAAGAAGTGTCATCACCCAATGACACATGATTTATTATGGGTGAAGGTTGTAAATTGGTGAACCAATCCTTTATTCCACTCATATGTTAGGTGGATCCTAAGTCAATATACCAAATAGAGTTTGATGAGATTGAGTCTTCACTTGATTTTGCAACATATAATACATCTTTGTCATAATTTTCTTCTTCTTGATCAGCAACATTGCCTTAGTGTTGTTGTTTCTTTGCCAGTTTTCCATCTTGTTATCCATGGGAATTGTGTTAGTTATTAGATGATTGTTATTGATTGGGATTCTTATTTGAAGAGCCTTTTGCTAAACTATTGTACCAATAATATTTGATTCCATGTCATTTTCCATAAATAGGACAATATTTCTTGTTTTAGGACCCTTAGGAATTCTTTGGATTATGTTGATTTTCTTGTTTCTTGGATAACTTTTGATTATTCTTACCCTTGAAATTAAAAGCATGGTTTTTTATTATTTGTGTCATTATGCATGAACTCTAATTATGGTAACATGCTTACCAACTATTTAAATGTTGGTTTTTTGTCTGATAGGTTTAATGTGGTCATGAATACCTTGTAGGATTGTGGCAGTCCTCTCAATACAATGGGTATAAGATAGGTATCTATTATGGTTTCATCTAATGTTAGGAGTGAGGCATTAAAGGTTGAAACATGCCTAAAAAGGATTCAATTGTCTCATTTCACTAGATTTTAATACTATGTAATTCACTTTGTGTTGAACATTATCATTTATTAAGGGAGATATTGATGTGAATTATCATTGAGTGTTAAAATTTGATATTTAATGTTGTCATTGATGTCAAAAGTTCTAATGAAGATGCATGGTGATTTCAATATAATGAAGATGCATGGTGATTTAATTGATGTCAATATAATGTCATTTTATGTCAAGGGTTCTTGTACAAATGCTTGGTCAAGTAAGCCTTGATGTATGTATGTAAGGAGTTATGATTATGAGCACAATGAGTGTTGTTATGACGAGACAATATTAATTAAAGAATGTTATGATGATAACCTAAATGAAATCATTGAGAAGCAACATGACATGTCATTAAAGCAAGTGTAAAACATCTTATAATGCTTTGTCTAGACCTTGTGAGATGGTATTTGTAAGTGGCAAGATGAAATGAGTGAGCTCTGAAGAAGAAGTAGTGTGCTCTGGAGTTCTATGTAAGCAATTTTGAAGATGCTCTGAATGAATTATAAATATGAAAATACTCTGAAGAGAATGCTCCAAAGCATACTCGACAATATTTGAGCATGAGAGAGATTGATTTAGGCTCTACATAATATGTTTAGGACCTTGTAAATGATTAAAAGATCATCCTCGAAGATCTGTGTGCTCTGAATATATGTATACACAGCTCCAAAGATGTTACAATCAAACTCTGAAGATCTATAAATAACTATAAAGAAAGTTATGTTGAAGCTTCTAAGAATATTGGGTTTATGAGGATGCTTGGGTTTACATAAGATACATTTGAACATAGGAAATTTCCAAGGTTAAGTCTATAGAATGGCTAGAAGGTCAGATTCAAGGCTTAATAAGACTTGCAAGTCAAGGCTTAGAAAGTAAGAAGTGGTGGTGGCCAAATGAATTAATAGGATTAGTTTCCATGATATGAGTTAGTATGTGAACATTGACATAGGTGAGAAAATTTATTTTAAATATGTGCATGAAGTTTTAGGACTTGGTTTACAATTAAAAGGCTTAAAAAGTATTTCAAGGTTTCTCGAAGTGCATAGAATGAAAAGATGTCTACCCAAGAAGGTTTTTTTAGTACTCATTAGCATGAATAATATCTACATGGGAGCCTAAGATATTTATGGTAGATGAGGAAGGGTTTTAGCTCAAATTTCTAAGCATTATTTTCTAGGAAGAGGAGCTAAGTTTTATTCATGATTGTTAAGACTAAAAGTTAGCCTAAACCCTTATAAAACCCTATGTGTGACCTGATATTAAAGATCTTATTCAAAATATCTCAAAATGGTTTGATATTTCTAGACAAGTGATTAGAGGTTGAAGTCAACTCTCTGAGGCATATCCAAGTGTGATTAGTTTCTCAGGTGAGTGAGAAGACCCTACAAAAAAGTGCTTGTATTTCAAATATTTGTTGTATAAGATAGTGTTGATCAAGTCAAAGTTGTTAAATGGATGAAGATAAAAGTGTGAGACTTATAGTTTTTGTTCATAAAGACTTATGGATAGGTTCCAAATTTTAGATGTGTAAATTTAGTGATCAAATTTGTCCAGTCACTGAACAGACCTAGTGGTGTAGACAGTGAAGAAATCAGGCAAAAGTAAGAAGATGTTTCATGATGTATCTTCATGAAAGAGTGATGCATTAAAATGCATGATAATGTTGTTTAGGTCCTGAGTGATCTATCCATGATTAATATAATCTTATAATTTGGTGTAAAAATTTGAATCACTGAAGCCAAAATGGCTTATGTGGCTGAGTAGAGTCTATGAAAGAGAAGGTCAAAATATTGGTCTCTAAGACCAATAGTTCTCATTAGATCTCATGATCTAATTGATTGAGAATTATTTGAGGATGTTTTAAGATCTTTTACATGAATTTAAATCCCTTGAATATAATCAATCATGTGTCATATTTTAATGTTTCTTTGACTATGTTTTGGAGTTAGTTGGCAATTCCACGTGAACATCTTGCAAAGGACTGTTTAATCATGTTTAACCTAAGTCAAAGCATCAGACATAGTTAAAGATAACCTTGAAGTCATGAGGTTTTCAAATATTTAATTTTTTTCCGTTGTTATTTTTAAAAATTAATTATATACCTCAGTTATTCAAGGCAAAGTTTCTATATATGTGCAGGCCTTTTATAGGTAGTGATTTGAGTAAGGGTTCAAGTGGTAATTGGACCTAAAAGGTGTTGTAGACCTAAATCAGTGTTGGATAAGGGATACTAGAGTAACATATGTCTTTTTAATATTGTGTGAGGTGTTTGGATAAGCTTCAATAAGGATCAAATGGTAACGTGTTGTTAAGAAGACCTATTAGGTCTCCATAAGCCTAAAAGAGGAGTAAAGGCTATTGATGTATGGCTGACCTACTTTAGTGACTAATTCATGAATAAGGCATGTTATTTTGATATGATTTAACCTATTCATGGCCAACCTAAGTGATTTGAATATGTATCTAACATAGAAGGATATGATCAAGTGACTTGTATAAAAGCAAGGTAGTTAGGCCTATTTTTTCATGCACTTAGAGGAGAAGACAGAGCATGTGTCTTAGAGAAAGAGTATAAAAGGATAATTGAATGATATAGATGATTTAAAAGTGGAAGGAGGTCATGTGGACCATCAAAGATATCATGAATATCTAACAAAGGTCTTATAAAAGAGGATATAGGTCAGAAAGCCTAATCAAGCCAGGAAGAGGGCTAGTTGAGGGAAGAAAGCTAAAGAACAATTTGAGAGGGTAGAAGAGAGGGAAGAGTTGAAAGAGTATATCATCATATATTTTATAATCAAAAATTATTTATGAAGGTGATCAAATAATCAGATGGTTGAGTTGGTACTAATTCATCTATGGGGTTGGATCCTCCTTGCAAGTTAGATCTTGCTAAAGCCAAGTGGCTGCTTGGTAAATTAGGGATTGGTGATCTTTGTTAATTTGGTGCTTATCTAAAGACTGTAAAGTTAGTGCTTGATAGATTAGGTTTGGTGCCCTTTGTTGAGTTGGTACTTAGCTAAAAACTATTAATTTGGTACTTGATAGATTTTGGTTGGCATTCCAAGTTGAGTGGGTACTCAACTAAATATTGATGTTTGTCTTATAAGACTGTAGACCATTTGCTTCATTAGTGGGTTTTCTTCCCCAAGAGTATTTCCCATGCATATGTTGTGCTCATGTGTTTCATTCTCTCATATTTTGATTTTTATGCATGTTGTGATATACTTTCTTGATTAGAATGGTTCATGTATGGTTAAGTGGAATTGAATTAAAATTTTTGAAGATTGATTCACCCCTCCTCTCATTCATATTATTTCCAAACCTTTGGAGATGGAGATATTATTTTGATTCTTTACCTCATACATTGTCTTAATTTTGTTATAATCTTATTTGGTTGTGTTAGCATCTCGAATATGAGGTTGTACCTCATATGTTACTCTAAACATGATAATGAGCTTAGATTTTTGGTATACTTTATCAAACTTGCACTACTATTCATTTTAGGTTATATGTTAGGTACAAGAGTGGTCAAATATGTTATATATGTCCTCATATTCCAAAAAAGTCTTGATTTTAAGACTTGTGAATCTAGCATAAATAATTTTGGAGCATTTTCCATGTTTTACACATAGTATGGGATATGGATTGGTTCCTTATCACTCCAAAAAGGTTCCCCACTTTTTATATCTTCAGTCTGATATACCAAACTTCTTGATAGACACACCTTTCCTATATACCTATCAATACGTGGAACAAGTTTGTCCTTTCGATATACCTAGTAATACATGTAAGGGACATTAATGTATGTGGGAGTGAGTGACTTGTGCTACCAATATAATACATGAGAAGTATTTATCTAATCAATGGAGCCTACTTATAAGGAAATCCTTGTACATAGGTGTAACTTACCTATATACTCATTTTTTCCCAAATTTAGGATTTACACCAAAAAATCATGAGGAATAGGTAATAAAGGGATTGTTTAATGAAAATGTGTACCTTATTTCTCCCTAATGATTTATTAGGAAGATGGTTAGGCATCACTTTCATTGAACGTTGTGAGTTGTGCAATATGTATTGTTTATGTTTTTAATGTTTGAATTTGCCAAGAAATTAAAACTTTATATTGTACTTTGTAATTTATAATATTTTTGTAAAATAATAACTGTAAAGGAAAAAATAAGCTCCCCCCTTTTATTTGGAAGGAAAATTATTACTTTTCTAGTTTGTTTCAATGAAAAAAATGGTTTAAATAACCTCCTTTTTGTCTTTATTCAAAAATAAAAAATTTGCCTAAATGTTAGTCTTGTGAAAAGAACTCTAGAGCTCCTCTTTGCTAAGTTTTATAAAAAAGACAAACTACCAACTGCTCTATGCATCAACCCTACAAAGAACAAATTTTGTTATTTAAATGTTGAAAAAATGGCAACTTTGAATGAAAAATAATACCTTTTTCCAATACCATGAGTTTGACCAAAAGTGGTTTTGAGAATAAAGTGCAATAAAGGAAAAGTTCTGATGGTGGATTTAAGGGACAAAATAGTAGTTTTGGAAAGTAGAAGGTAGTTTTGGTGCCTTAATTTAACTTTCATGTTGATTTTGAGTTTAATAACACATATTTTGTATTTTTCAAGTCAATATAACCCCTTGAAAGGCATTTTAATTGATGGGGATTATTGTTTTGATGAGTCAATACACTAATCCACACATATCCAATAAAATGAATGCAATTCCAAGAGAACAGAACATAATAGATGTAGACACTTTATTTTATCCACTTCCATGTCTAAACTAAATTTGGAACAAATTTTCATAATTTCATGTAAGTTTAACCAAAATTCTCCAACTAGACCTAATTTATTGGCACAATTTTCAATTTAACCCAAAATCACAGTGATACATCCCTACTTGGGGTAATGGATCATCTTGCATCATTTATTTTATTTGATTCATCCTTATTCTAATAATATTTTTTCAAGTGTCTTCATAGGATAATTAAGTGAATGCTTGATTAATAAAAAAAACATTACAAAATTTACCTCTCTTCTAATTACTAATTAATAACCTTAATTAAGTATCCTAATCATTCCTCTAATAGGAAATTCCATGGATTTAGAATAACCTATTTTTATAAAAATACAAAATTGAATTATGGCCTCACACAGGTGATGTCATTGGGTCAAGTCAATGAAATAGAGTGGAGTGTGGGAAAGGTGGCTTATGACATGGCCACTTACACACAATCTTACATCTTTTACACCCCTCTTACACATTCAAGAGGATAAATGACTACACTTTCTTCCAATTTTCCTTTCATACTCCAAAAGGCCTTAAATGACAAATTGTTACACACTCCAAATGAGTAATCATAGATTTGAGTATTGATCCTCAACCCTCCATCTTAGGATGAGATGAATAGTCCATATTAGTTTATGGAATATATAAATATAACGCTTTTACCTCTCATTTCATCAAGCTTCCTAATGTAAACTTAACCTATTGAATTATTCCAAGAACCTTCATCAACTCTCTCTCTCTCTCTCTCTCTCTCTCTCTCTCTCTCTCTCTCTCTCTCTCTCTCTCTCTCTCTCTCTCTCTCTCTCTCTCTCTCTCTCTCTCTCATATGCCAATATAAAGCCAATACTAATTGTATACAAGGATAGGTGATCCTCACACAATGATTCAAGAATTAATGAAGAATCCTACATCTACAAGTTGAGTTCAAACCATTTTAGACTGGTTTTCAAGCATATTTTCAAGGGAGGTAAAAGTGTTGCTTTTATCCTTCCAATTTGCATTTCATGTTTGATTATCCTAGCTTCCCATAGGGATTGGGCTTTATTAGTTATGTCTTCAATTTTTTTTGAGTTTATTAATTAATAATTGACTAGCCCCTATTGGATTCCTGATCTACATAATGGCACTTCTTTTTTTTTAATATTTTTTTTACATTTTTTATTTTTTTTAATTTTTTTATTTTAATTTTAAATTTTTTATTTATTAAAAAAATATTGGCATGCCCGATGGGACACTTTTAAAAAATTCAACACATCCCACAACTCATTTTAGACCATTAGCATTCTTCTAATTACCAAAATTGGCCTTCTAACAAGCTAATTCTCTTATTTTTCTTCAAAAATTTGTTCAAAACCCATTCAATGGCAAACGACAAACTCACCCTGCATTTCGGTGAATGCATCCATATAATTAGTGAATTCATAGTATTAATATTCTTTGTCTATTTTTTCAGGTCTCAATGACAAAATCACCCTTCTTTTTAGTGAATTCAAATTTAATATTGGCAAAATCACAATGAAAATGGTGAAATTGTATTATGTGTATTTAACAAATTCTTTTGCCTGAAGGCATAAATGGAAAAATCATCAAATGTTTTAGCAAATTCATAGCCAAATCATAAAATTCCTAATATAAATGGAAAAATTGAGTTCTCAATGTTTTTAACAATTTCTATTACATAGGGTCAAATGGCAGAATCATACTACTTTTCAGTGAATTTGCCACCAAATCAGTAAAATCATTTATAAAATGATGAAACATGTTCTACTTGAAACATCTTAGAATTAGTGAAATTTCTCAAAATAGTGAAATCATCGTGCTTATGGGTGAATTTTCCCTTTTTTAATTTGTTAAATTTTGTGTGTTATGTTCACAAGTTTTTAGAATCAACGAAAATGTTTAAATCAATGAAATCATCCTATTGATCGGCTAAATAACTATGTGTAATAAAATTGAGACTTAAAAAATTCATTTTTAAGCTCTTTTTGGCTCAAAATAACCATTATCAAACTTCTAATAATTTTGTGTTGCAAGTCTTTGGCCAAAGTGTGGTGTTTTGATTCAAAACATTCAAATTCTATCTCACATTGCTATTTGGGCAGTAAAATGAATCCACAGTTCAATTTGGGTTTAATAAACTTGTTTATCTTCAATTAATTTACTTTAATGCAAGTTTTCTAGATTTTTTTATTATCTTATGGAATTAATTTTCCATGTATGCTCTCCCTTTTCGATGACTCAAAAATGCAAAATTTCATATTTGCCTTTAGCCTATTTTTATTTTTGACTTAATAGGGTGGATATCATCACCTTCCCACAAATATTTAGGGGTGTTTTGACCTAGGAAGTGATACCCTAGAATTTTACCAAACCACACTTATTCAGTGGGGTATATAAATTGAGGAACATGCCATCGTGAAGACATGGCTTTGTGTTTGCACAAATTCATGTGAGGAATTTAACCCCAAAGAGGTCTTTCCAACATTCAAGGTCAATGTGTGGTACCCTAAATATAAGCAATCTTGGTAACAAGATATAAATTATTCATTGATAGATTTTTGCCCATGTACCATGAGGTATATAGAAACCATCGATATAGCCCATTGTAAAATAGTAAGTAAGCCCAAAATCTGATAGCACTTCATTGAGACCCTTATGGTTAAAGTGGTTATGAAAAGGCAAAACCCTATCATAAACGGCCTGATCTTGGATTACTTCATATATGCCTCTTTTACCATGGATTATTCATTGATATAGGGGTGCAAAGGTAAAATGCCCCAAATATAACCTTAATCATATGAACCTTGAGAGAGAATGGGGGGTGTAAAAACCCTACCAATAATTACAATAATTTATTTAATAAATATTTAAAGTTTTAATCTTCTTTCAAGGCAAGTGTTTCATAAGGATCAATGGATGTGATGTAAAATCATGCCGGTTACTAAATCTCCTTGTAATACATGTGTGTTGTTACTTGATTATTTGTCAAAACCAAGTTTATACCTAAGACCAAATCAAACCAACCAAAACCAAGACCAAAACCATTTTATATACACATAATGAAGCATTACTCTACCCAATTTCTAAGTCAATCCAAATTTATATGTTAGAACTTGGTCTTAAACACCTTCCTTGCTTGGTTAAACCACATTTTTTGGCTATCAAAATTGAACCAAAATCTTTGTCCTTTGAATTCTAATTTCCATTTCAAATGAAGTCAACTTTCTTTGCAAACTTAGGGCATATTCCAAACTTCTTGTTCATTATATGTCGTTATGCCATCCATTAAATTTCCAACCAAGTTATAATTATAAGGAAATCTTATTTTAAATAATATTACAAGTCTAATTACCAATACCATTTCCAACACCAAATCTAATTCTGAGTCTAAATTACCAATTTCAATTTCCTTCAAAAAATTTAAAGTTTGGAGTCTAGTTCTAAAATTGATTTGCCATTATCAACTAAGACCATTTGTTGTGCCAACCTTCTACATTTCCAAAATTGATAAAATGTCTCAAATAGGCTAAGTCTCCTTTTTATTGTTTGCAAAACCAAGTTTTCAAGATCTAAGACCTTTTTGAAATAGGACAAAGTGCAAACCATTTCTTAGGTCCAAACATGGAGTATTTATACTTGAAGTATTATGCCCAAACTTATTGATTTATCCTTTCATAAACACCTTTAAAGAATTTTGATAAGGCAATTTCCAAGTGATATTCTAAGGGAAGTCATGTACCTAGTCAAGACATAATCCTTAGGCATTTAGGACCTTTTCAAGATGAAGATCATCAATTTAGACATGCCTATATATACATGTAGTGGGGCTATTTACAACCCTTGATTTTATGAAGAGGTGGTCTATAATCTTTATAGATATGACTCATATATAAAGGATGAAGAAACCCGATAATGTCTTGCTCATGTAGAATCAAAGATTGAAATTGAGTAATATAATCCATATCTTTCAATTATCTTATCTAATGTAGACCAATTCCAATACTAATCATACTTACCATATGTGCCTTTTGACACTGAACATCAACATAATCCAATGTATCTCATCAATCCAACACCTACTGATAACTATAGACAAGACCAATTTGATCACCAATTATTTGATAATAAGGATGAACATCTTGTTAGGTTATTTGAGATGGGTGAAAATTTTCCCTCAATTTTCCTATTGATGATTTAAGATACTTGGTTAAATCACCCAAACAAACACATCTTGCTTTGATAGATAACCACGGTGCATTTATCCAAGAACAAACTTTTATGCCAGCTTCTAGCCAAGCTCTTGTTGTGTCAAAAAAAGGGAAAGGTCAACTCATTAATCAATCTTCTCAAAGCTAATTTCTTGAAATCCAAATCCAATAAGCCAAATAGGTTTGATCTAGTCTCATTAAATCCCTTGATACATTATATATTCAAAAACCATCTTTAGGGGAGTCCAATCCTCCAATGAAACAACCATTAGATGTATATAATTATCCCATTTATATTACAAATCCATTTGTCACTAAAACCTTACTTGCATATGTATTTAACACACCCTTAATTGAAACCAATCTAGAAACTAATCTGGATTCAAGTGTCCTTGTAGAATATACCTAAAATGTGGTAGATAGTTCTCCCGTAGCTTATTATAACCCACATCAAGTAACATCTGATGTTCAATAAAATGATATTCTATTATCTCTACAAACTCCTTTCAATACTTGAAATAATAAATTATAAACACATCTAAGTTTCAAAAACACATTGCCAATCCCCACTTCAACAAGTGGTGAAAAAATCCCCCACTTCAACAAGTGGTGACTAATCCCCCACCTCAACAGATGGCGACTAATGTTCCACCTCAATAGGTACTAATCAATCCCCAACTAACATTATCTAACCAGTAATCTGTTTATATAATCTAACCAATTGCCTCTTTATTCAACAAGGAGCCTCTTCAAACCAATAACATATGTCATTTAATCAACAAGTTCCTCCTATGCATCAAATTCCTAGGAATGAATAGTATGTTCCCCTTCAATCGCTTCAAGTTCCATTGAATGCTCAACAAAACATTCCTTCATTAAGACCTGAGTTCCCTCTAAAATAATGTCACACTCAACATCAAGTGTCATTTACCCAATAACAAATTCCTTATCATCAATACAACTCTATACAATGACTGAATATTCTTGGTAAAACTAACTGCTTTCAAATTCCTCAATATTTTATACCACATCTCCATTCAGGTCAAGGTAATATACCTTAAGCTACCCAACAAAATCTACCCACTTCCTCTCATTCTGGCCCTACCTTTAAAAATTTACGAGAGGTCAAAGATGCAGTTTATGCCATTTAGGCAGGAAATCAAATTAAGGAGTTCAAATTGGATGACATATGCACCTATCCTTTTGACATGAACTATCTTCATATACCATTTCCATATCATTGTGAGATGCCTAAATTTGAAAAATATAAGGGAAAAGGTGATCCTAAGGAGCATCTAAAATAATTATTTATTGATTGTCAAAAAATGGGGTATAACCCAATATACCTACTTTGTTTATTCCCCCGTAGCTTGATGGGACATGCTCTAGAATGGTTTCTTGATCTACCCAAGAATTATGTCAATATCTTTGATGAATTGTTAAATTTTTTTTTGAAACACTTCTCCTTCAATGTGGAACATGAGTGGACAATGGTGGACCTATGTTAGACTAAACATAGAGGAGAGTAAGGTTTTGTCAATTACTTATGATGGTGGCTATCTTTAGGCAACTGCATTCCACACAATATCCCTGATAAATAAGTGGTTGTTTTGTTTACTACAAATCTTCAGTTTGATGTTACTCATAACCTTAAACTTGTTATTATTGAGGGGATACAAATTGAATAAGTTATCACTGAGGGGATACAAATTGAATAAGTTATCACTGAGGGGATACAAATTGAATAATCTATTATTGACAAAGGTATAATTAAGCTTTATTCTCATAATCAAAATCAGAGTAAGGCTCCAATAGAAGCTATTGCACAAGCACAAATAAATAAATCTGAAAATCCAAAGCCATTCAACAAAAAAATGAATTTTTTAAGAGATGGGGTGAATGAATCATGGCATGTACAACCGGTTCAGCCACTTCCTATTCAACCATATCTACCTAATCAACCTCTTCCCTTGCAAAGGCTACCACCAAGAAGAGGCCATTATAGTAACATATTTTTTAGCAATCTTGGTGAACCCATAGAAATGGTCCTCTAAAAGATAGTTAGTACTAACATGATTGTTTGGCTAGTGGCAAGACCATTTCCTAAAAACCAACCTAAGCTAGATTGGTACAATGAGAAATAATTTTATGACTATCATTGAGTAAAAGGCCATTCTATTCATAGATGTGTGCAGTTGTGCCATCTCATTCAAGATTTACATGAAAATGGGGAGATAGCATTGGATAATGTTTTCACAACGTCTAAGCAAGAATTGGATATCTATAAAAAAAACCTTTTTGGAAACATAATGCCAATAACTAGAACATACCTCTTCCAAACTAGCATCAGAGACATTAACAACAACAACAAAACCGAAATCAAGGTCAAGATTCCCATTATAACCAAGTCAATTACAAAAGTGTCCCTTATGACGATAATGTTATAGGTCACATCACAAGTGGACATATTGCCACCATTAAGATTAATACTAAGATAAATTACAACAATACCCAAAGACCTTTGTTGTCCATCTAGGACTACCACCTCCATATGTCAGTAATCCTCCTTTGGTTTGTAATGGCCCAAACACCAATCAACATCCAAGAGTTACCATTTAAAGCTATTATTCCTCTTCTCCTAATTATAGTAACTCATCAATAACTTGAGGTTGCATAATCATAACTCAATGCTCAAAGGTTACCCTTCAATGTCCTTTGCATCCTTCCAAAAATCCCATTCAAGGTCTTCTACCTCAAAATACTAAGATAATTGCTCCTATGCATGATAAACCTTCAAATATTATGGAACAATTACAAAAAAATTTGGTGCAAATTTTTATCTTAGATATTTTACATACATCATATAACCACAAAAACATATTGAGTGGGGTTTTAAGCTAATCCAAAGTTCTAAGTGACATTGCTCTTAAGAAATTTCAAACATCTATGAGTCATTTGGCTCCTCACCAACAACTCACTTTTGATCAAATGGACATGTCGTCCCTTAGACCTTTGTAAAAAAATCCAATTTACATAGAATTAATTATATGCAATCATAAGGTCAAAAGAGTCCTCATAGACAATGGTTGAAATCTCAATATTGTAACTTTGAAGCTAGTTGAATATTTGGGCTACACATCAACCGATCTATAGCCAGATATAATTACCATTAAATCTTATGATAATGATGAAAGAGAATCTTAAGGAACCATTTGCTTACCTATCATCATTGGGCCTCCAACCCATGATACTCTATTCTATGTTTTGGATTTGTAATTATCATAAAATTTACTCCTTGGTTAACCACAGATCCACAAAGTGCATATTGTGCCTTCCACCCTTCATCAGTGCATGAAATTTCCTCATTCTGAACTAGAAGTTACCATTCCTGGTGACCCATAGCCATATCAATTTTTCAAACATCTAGAAGCAAAATATGAGAGCTATAAATATCTCTTATGCATAAAACCTATTCCCAAAAAATGCAAAGAGGTAGTTGATCAAATGCTATAATCCAATTATGTGGATCTATCTACACTTTATTCAACATCAACTACCCTACCTATAGAAATAGCTAATCACTTCAATTATAAAAATAATGGCCTCAGGGAATATAAAATTGGTAATGAGTTTCATGTTGACTCTCCAAGTCACCTCATCAGCAAGCATTGACCTCATAAGGATCACATAAGAGGTTACACGCTTATATAGTATCGAATTCCCTAAAATCAAGCCAGTGTATAAACACTTCTCATCTGTGCCTATATTCAATAGTTATCATGGGTTCACACATAAAATAAGTGTTGATTTATTTTTATAATGATTTTTAAATGCATGCCCCATGTGAGGATCCTTCATTGCACCAACACAATGTGAAGGTCAGTGCATGCAAGTCTCCATAATTTCAAGTAGTGAAAGATAGAGGTAAACAGGGAGTAGTTCCAAATCATGAAGGGTGTGGTCAATATCTTCAATATTATTACATGACCTTATTAAAATATTTCCTCACACTCAAATGATTAAGTCCCATTCCAAATCATAGAGTTTCAAATCTACACCTTTGTAAAATACAAATTGTGATCTAGGATTCACACCATTTCCTTTGCAGACTAGTATAAGTTCTAAATGAAGCCATAGACTGTGAAGACCATATAAAGAGATTGGGTGAAAAAAGAGTTAGGTCCTTGTGCATTTATTTAAAATATCACCCCCAACACCCTTCGTAAACTCATAACTTCACTGTATAACCTTTAGTATGCACTCCCATCTGTACAGGACTCAAGAGCATAGTTTAATGTACACTTGGTCCCAAAAAGAAAATCACACATGCTAATCCTTATCACACATTCAATATAACATGGTAGGACCCAAAGATAAACCTACATAGTCCCACATTAGTGGGCTAGTATAGATGGATTTATAGGTGACCATCATAAATAAGGATGGTAGTTAAACTCAATTAAACATCAAAGGGGATGAATCTGAAATGAATTAAATGTAGAGGTGGCTATTAGGGTATCAGAGCATGAAAATATGCCTCCCATGGATACCTAATTGCCCATATTTCTTAGACACACACATGGATCCATGAGTGACCTTCCAACTACTTCCATGATCAAATTATTAGGCCTAGGTTAAATAAGCATGGCTCGTAGTAGTTATTACAAAGATATTGATACTCTTAATCAAACTCAAGCTCTAAACACTACTTATGAATTCAAGTCCCTACCTCCCACCTCTAATGGTGAATTAATTATGAAGGGCCTTACCCAATGCTATATAAAACCTATATTTTATTTTAAAAAGGTTAAAATTTCTAGGAACCATATTTCTACCAAAATTTTCCCTCCAAGAGCCCTCTCCTAGTATAACAAAGCTCTATTTATTCAAGTTTGTAATATTGCCTTAAACCTTGAGATTAATAAGAATGATTATTTTTATTCATGCTCTGAGTTCTACGTGTATTCATGGTTGTTGACCCTTATTTTTGGATATTCATCCCTCTCATTGTTATCTTCCCTTCATACCTATACACAGAACCAAAAGTCTCTAAAGGTTTCATGTTGTGTATACACAGGTCTATGTAAGTGTTATTTGTGGACCATTTGTCATCCTTCCTAACATTGTGTTATGTTCCCTTACCTCCATGAGAAACACTTATGCAGTGTGTTTGGTTTGAAGTTTTTTCTTTTAGTATGTTAGTATTATCATGTCATTAAGCGGGTGAGGTGTTGATCTATTCTTGGTGCATCACATTTTAAATTCTAGCAATCTCTTACCTTTTCCCTCCATTTTTCCCTTTCTCAAGTTTAGGTTTAGTGTTAGCTATAGATTTCATTATAATCTTTGTAAGTCTGTCCACTGGTCCTAAACCAAGTTCATCTAGAATAAAAAGAAGTTATCCTACTCCAAAGGTTCTTCCCAAGGATCTTAAGAGTCCTACACCTTTGGGGATGATCTCATTATCTCATTAAATTATTTCTTCTAATTTAGTGAGTGTACGGTTTGATTAATTAAAAAATTTAGCATTCCCAGTGGGACCATATTCAAAATATGTCTAATATTTTGGTGTTATTATTAGTGATTCAAGTGTTGAAGACACTCTACATAGCACCTGACAACTCTAAGCATTCCTAGTTTGTAAAGATTAACCTTTCATCTATATGCCAAGACAGACAAGATCTTCTTCAAGAAGTACTAATTTCCATTTTATTGAGTTACATATACCCTCTAGAATAAGAGGAGTTAGAGTATCATTGTCTCCTATCATAAAGACTAGTGACATAGAATAACCTTCTCCTAGAGCTCAATCTACGCCTCCATTTAGATGATTCCATAAGCATAGAGGAAAATTATTCCCTATTACCTTCACGGTTACATAGATAAAATAACCCTTTGTTTCCTTTAATGGAGGCATCCCATTGATCCTTTCCCAATATGATGATATTCTCTTATCTTCTCTTAAGATCATCCCCTACTTTATTGGAGAGAATTTTACTACCCTAGTGGATCATATATAAGATATTACAAATAGTTTCGACTTCCACAATGTGACCAAAGTTAATGCCACAGTGTGAATTCTTGCCTCTTGTTTGAAAGGGAGGGCACTCCAATGGTATCAAGGTTTGGAATTAAAATCTATTCAAAATTAGGATGAGTTGGGCATGACACTATGCAAACAGTTTGAAGAAAATAATGACTACATGTCACTAATACAGTAGATGGTCAACTTTAACTTCAGGTTCTAAAAGACTTGGGAGTGATTTCCACTCTTTGTAAGGCCAAATCCTAACACCACTTTCTTATATTTTTTTAGATCAATGAATAATGATGTGGCTATAATGATCCAATCTATGGGTGGCATAGTATTACTATATGGGTATGAGGTTATTATGTGCATAGAAAATAGCTTGATTCAAGTAGGTAAAATTATGCCCAAACCCCCTATTCCCTTATATCCTAAGCCACCATGTACAAGTTCATCTACCTTGCCCCCATTCTAACTCTAGTTCCCATTCTTTTTATTATCAACTAACTAATTCCATCAAATTTTATGCCCTTAAACGATCTAAATTAAGCTAATTCCTTATTGAAGAGCTTCGAAAATGAGTTAGTGGTGCTCAAAAGGCATCAATTATAACATTCTAGGCCTTATCAACCCTTAAACCAATAATATCAATTAAATAGGCCTCCTTACCAACATGTTGTGTAGACTCAGAACTAGCTCACATATAATAGACTGCCCTATTCTAATACTATGAACACCTCTAGAGATTTCATGCCTATGCAGGACAATATGGCATAGGACTATGAATGGTGTTATCCATGCGATCAGCCTCATGATAAATCCACATGTGCAAATGAAATGATGAATGACGTACCTATGATGTAAAATATGCCACAACCTTAGGAGCCTCCATCTACTTCATATTAACCAAGGGATGAATGGCAAGTGAAAACATAAAACCAAGCTAGATCCACCCTGTTAAATTGGTAGGAGGGTGACTTCAATTATGTGAATTAGAATGAAGTGTCGACTGTGAAGAGCAACTCAATAGTTTTTAACACAAGATTTAGAAAGAGAGCAATGGTGGAGAGCCTTCTTCAATACCTTCAACTTTTACATGCCAAGTCTAACGCATAGATACCCAAGTCAAAACACTTATGTAACCTTTAGTGCACATAGATTAGGTTACGTAGAAAGAGAGCCAACCCCATACTAGTTCTAAGGTATGATAAGAGGCTACAATTCAAAAGGTGTAAATTAAAGGGACTCAAATCCCCTTTAACATATTTGAGTAGATGAATAATACTAGACTAAATGTTTGTATGTGGGATGCTCTTATTATTCTATCCTAAAGGAATTTACTGTAGGATGTCTGAAGAAGCTTCCAACCTTATGATCCATAATAGATTAAGCCTATTATATAAATAAGTCTATGTCAACCTAAGGAATAGGTGCATATAAATAAAAAACCACCCCCATTATACATCTCCCTAATTATTGGTAAGCATATCCTACATAATTATATGATAGATTCAGGTGCGAGTAGCTCAATGATGATGAATAAAATCATAGACATGTTAGGCATAGCATATTCTCCCATCTCAAAAAGCATCATCCAATTGGATAGAACAATGGTTAAAACTATGTGAATTGTCAAATATCTGAGTCTCACTCTACACACATGTCCAAGCCTTTCCATTATGCAGGACATTGTAATCATTAACTTACCCCTTACTTTTTTATATGCCTTTCCTGAGATTTCATTGTAAAGATATGTACATATCTATCCTCAGATTGGTCACATATGCTACTCAAAACTAGGGAAACTTTTAGAGGCTATTTATAGCGAAAAGGCTAAAAGTATGTTTTTTAAATTTAAAAAAGGTTAATTCTACAAAAATATACATAATTCAAATAGCTTCAATTTTATACAATTTATTATACATGTGTTTTGAATTACCTTATATATTATACTCGATCTTATTTCAAGACATAGATTCATTAGAGTTATTATGCATGTATGAGTCTGATTCACCAAGAAATTATACGTGACATGTATAGGTTAGTCTGGAATCACTAGGTGTGTGTGTGTGTGTGTGTGTGGGTGTGTGTGTGTGTGTGTGTGTGAGAGAGAGAGAGAGAGATAAGGACCACCTAGAACACAAAAAACTTAAGGTAATAATTATATTTTAGTTGTCATGGTTTATTAATTAAAATAAAAAATATTTTAAAGGCCAATTATGGATATGGTTGACATTTTGGCAAACTTTATTATATAGTTTATAATTTTAAAATTATGAAAAAAAATTGAATTTTTTTTAGTGCCATTTATAAAATTGAGTAAAAAAAATATGCTCTTCTTTATATATGATTTTAATAAATAAAAAACTTAACAATAAATAATTTTCAAAACTAATGTTTATTTTATTTCTAGCATTAAATGTGGTGTAGGTAGAATTAAAGTTATGAGGATTGAGGTCTAGATCTTGCCCCATTTTTTAGTGAATTGACATCATTATATTAAGAGGCCCAAAGCAAAATTTAATATTAGTTGAACACATCACCCATGAGATTAATGTAACTTTCTCAAATATATATGTGATAATTTCTCAATTTTTCTTGTCATTTATGTAAGCTATTGGCAGAAGTGAAGCTCTAGTAGTCAGAAGATTAGGATGAGACATTAGAAATGAAGGTGCAAAAAAATTATAAGATGGTATCCTTGTGATTGCAACTACAAGGTATGGATTTATGTTTCTTTTATTCTGAATATTGAGAGTAATTATTTTCATGCACAGTCATCAATCTTGAAATGAATAAATATAATGATAATTTCCTTGAAAGTATTGCTTTAAAGATATTTGTTGATGGTTTCTCAATTTTTCTAGTCATTGATGTAAGCTACTGCTAGGAGCTAAGCTTTGGTAGTCAAAATATTAGGATGAGAGGTTGTAAACAAAGGTACAGACAATTTCTAAGTCAGTTTCCTTGTGATTGCAACTACAAAGCATGGATTTGTGTTTTTTTTGTTCTAAAGACTGAGAGCAGTTGTTTGCATGCATAGTTATCTATCTTGAAATGAATAAATATAATGATAAGTTTTTTTAAAAGCATTTATTTAAAGATATTTGTTGATGGTTTCTCAAATTTTTTAGTCATTCATGCAAGTTATTGGCATAAGTGAAGCTTTGGTAGTCAAAAGATTAGGATAAGGTGCAGATAATTTATAAGTTGGATTCCCTACGATTGCAACTACAAGATATGGATTTGTATTTCTTTTATTCTAGAGATTAAGATCAGTTATTTACATGCATAGTCATCTATCTTAAAATGAATAAATATAATGATAAGTTTCTTGAAAAGCATTTCTTTAGAGATATTTGCTCAAAATATTGTGTATGTTGATTTTTTATAAATTTTGCGTATATCTACAAATCTTTTCCTTAAACTCAAAATCTATGAAATGGGTATTTCTGAGGTAGTAAAAAATATGGTTGAAATGATCAGACTCTATTATGTTTATTCATTTTGTTCTTTATGCATTGTTTAAAAAAAGTATCTTGCATGCCATTATTTCTCGGAAGAAATCAATTTGTTGTTTGTTTTAAAAAAATATTTTTTAGAGGAAATCAGTTTCTTATTTGTTTAAAAGAAGTATGTTGTAAAGATCAACCAAAAAATATAATAAATTGAGTGTAGTAAATCTTGTGAAAAAAAATAAGAGTATAGAGTATTTAGATAACAAACTGACTATGGGACCATAAGGCAAGACAACAATGAAAAAAGAGTATAACATAACTAAAAAATATTGAGTACTTACAGTAAAATCATGTGCAGTACTTAGTATAAATTGAGTACAGACCTTTGTAAGTCTCTCAAAAGACTAATCTACGATTGACAATTAAATTATGATATTTGACATTGAATTATAAGTATGTTATTTTGATATTATAGTTGCTCTTAGTTATAATAGTGATTATATTTTCCTTTTCATTGTTATATTTTCATTGATAAAACATTTTGATAGAATTATAAATTTTTCCTTCAAGAGATTGCCTCTTATATAGGCTTTACTATGTTGGATATGTTAGATTATATTATTTGAAATTTGATTCACATATGTACATATATTTGATAATTTAGATATTTAATTAGTGTATCATTCATTATTATTCCCAAAATTTATAAAAATCCCTATGCACATCTTAGAAACATTTTTTGCTTCCTAAAATCATTATTCTTCTACAATTATAAAAATAAAGATACAAAGTGTATCAAAATAGTCACTTAAAAATTGTAGCATGTCTTTATAAATTTATGTTGGTCCATATTTCCATGTTTTGAATTTGTGAGTTTTGGTTTGGTTCAAGTTTTAATTTATAAATTTATAGATTTTGCATATTTAGATTTTTTCTATGATATCATTTTCAAGTAGATATTTTTGCAATTCATTTTTTAGCTTTTTCTGAATAAATGTATTAGTATCATTGATTTTTTTGTGTCAACTTTCAAACTACTAATGCAAAAGTTAATTCAAGAATTGGAATAGTGATTTCATCCTTGAAGGAAGTGTTTTGCATTAGTGATTCATAAAGTTGGCATTGAAAGGTTTTTGATTTGTAAAATGTCTACTCCTAGTTCATGTGTGAGGAAATTAACAGGGGATTCATCAAAGGGAAATACCTTGTTTTCATATTTTAATAAACATCAACAAGAACCTTTAAAAAAAAATTGGTTTATAAAATCAACCAAAACCAAACATTCTTTCTCATGATCAAGATCATATTCAATAGGGTTCTGATCACTTTCAATTAGTAGATGAACGTAACAATGTTAATGACCATGACATAGCTGATTTAAGACAATCTAGTTCTGAAAGTGTTGATAATTTAACCTCATAATTAGCTCATAAAATCCATCATATCTCTAAAAAATGAAGTCACATGAATAGTAATTTTCAAAGAAATTTCAAGTTGAATGGGTTTCTAAATATATTTTCATTGAACTTGTATTGAGTGAAGACACTAATGAGACACCAAAAGAGTGTAGATACAAAATATTTAGTTGGAAACTAGGGAGGGATAAATGCCTTTAGCCTAAACTAGATACTATAGAGAAGCATGTGGGAAAAGTGTACGAAAAGAAAATTATAAATGGAGAGGAAAAATTAGTGATATGATGGAGAACAAAATAAGAGTCTCTCCATGTTAGGTATGCAAATGAATATGATGAATATCTAGAAAAACAAAAAATGCTTTATACAAGTGGAAGAAACATTGCAACTTTGTTTATAAAAATGATGGGAATCAGCCAAATGTCAAAGACTATATAACTCCTTTATTATTTTTCACATTTTGAACAAAGGTCGACTAATGATCAATTATCTAGGATATAAGGACATACTATAATTTCTTCACATACTAAACTTTTCAAATACATATTGGTGAGTTAATAATGGTTGGGAATGGGTTAATTATCTTACTAAAGTAGAAAAGGAGGATCTTCAAGAAAAGACAAGGCTTTCAAGAAACATAACATTGTCACTAGATGAATTTATAGCCATTGATAACACTTCTTGGGTATGTATACATGTTTACACTATTGTAAATCATGTTGAACAACCTCATTTTCTTGACATTCATAAAATGAAAGAAAATGCAACTTCTCAAAATCTTTTGGAACTAGTCAAGAATAATTTGAAAGAGGTTGGTGGCATGGATGATTTCTTAATTTCAAGAAATATTATTTATGTAAGGGCAGATGGAGCAATGGTTATGCAAGGTCAAAGAAGTGGCCTTTATGTAAGGCTACAAACTTCTTGTACACCATATATGATTAGTATTCATTACATAAAAAATAGAATAAATTTGGAATTCAAAACTGTGAGCAAGATTACATTAGTCTCAAAATTTGAAGATATTATTCGTGAAATCCATTCATACTTTTGTATAAGTCTAAAAATATTTTTACAATTTCAAAATTTTGTTGAAGGTTTAACACAATGAAATAAACTACTTAAATATGTTGATACTTGATGGATTTCCCTTTGTGGATTTGCATATAGAGTATATGCAAACTATCAAGCATTGGTGGGAATAATTGAGGAATATCGCTACATAATAGATAAAGCTCCAAATATTTTATTTTGGTTAAGTGATATATAAACATTATTGACTTTATGTAGCCTTTTACCCATGTTGCATGAAATGAATTTAATAAAAAAAAAATATCAAGATAGAACAATGTGCATTCAAAAATATTCTAAGTTGAGAAAATTAATTGCCTTACCCTTGATAATTTATATTTAACACAACATTCATTTACAAGGGAAAAGTTCACAAGTTGGAACTTAATGACAAATATTGAACATAATGGTCACTATTTGTATTTTAATTAAGATGGATATTTATGTGCAAAAGTGTGAGAATATAAAATACCCCTACACACTTTTGACACAGTTGGTCGTTCTAATAAACCAAAATAAGTTGATGTTACAAGGGATCGATTCCTTGAGGTTGTATCCTCTATAAGGTCCATCTTGAAGGAAATTATAGAATTTATCTCTTTAGAGATTAGATATCATTTTCCTTGAGTTGAACTAATAGCATCCATGGTTGTGGTGTATCCTCAATATTAGAATGCTAGCTCATCATATTTTTAGAATAAAATCAAAAGCTTGGCCCAACACTTCTGCAAGAGTGTAGTATTGAATGGTGAACAAATTGAAGGTATTTTAGATTTGCCAAAGCTAAGTGAGCAATATGTTTGATTTTCCACAACAATGTTGGAACAAGTTAAATTTGTGTAAAATGCTTTCGAAGATGGCTCGATTACTATACTATGGACTACTTTAAGTTTGAGCGAAATACTTTGTGATGGTATCTCAAGATATTTTAATCTTGCTAATTTATGTCAAACAATGATTTTGGGATCAATGAAAGATGAGATAATTTTTAGTGCATTATAATTTTTAAAGTCAAAGTTAAGAAACAAGCTTGATAATAATTTTGAGACTTACTTGAGGCTCTATACAACTAGATACAATATCTTCAATTTTTTATTTGATACAGCTCTAATAATTTGGTAGCCTACATCTGAAAGAAGAGGATTGACTAATAAATCTTCAAACACATTACACTCAGAGAGTTTTATAGTACTGGATCTAAGTCCAACTTTTGAAGAGAATGCACGTAAAAATTATTAAGAACAAAATGAAGAAAATTGGCATGTTAAAATTTAAAATTTAGGCATCTGAAATCCAAGTTTGGTTGAGGAAGGACAGTAGATTTTTTGATCCCAAATAATTTTCCATAGATTTATGTAGCCATATTACATTTTGATAATTAATACTAGGTGACTCTAATTTTGATGAAAAAATGCTAATATTTGATTTAAAAAACATGTATTTGTGTTTTATTCAATTAAGAGAACATATCTATAATAGTTGTAAACTATATTATCGAAACACATAAGTACATTGTGATGTTCCCTTGTTATTTTATACCAAGTAGGTGTATTTTTTTGTTTTATTTGATTAATATAACATGTCTATAACAATTGTAAACTCTATTATAGAGATGCATAAGTATATTGTGGTGTTCCCTTGTTATTTTATATTAATTAGGTGTATTTTTGTGTTCTATTTGATTAAGAGAACATGTCTATAACAGTTGTAAACTATATTACAAAGATGCATAAATATATTGTGGTGTTCCCTTGTTATTTTATACCAAGTAGGTGCTTTTTTATGTTATGTTTGATTAAGAGAACACGTTTATAACAGTTGCAAACTCTATTATAGAGATGCATAAGTATATTATGGTGTTCCCTTATTATTCTATACCAATTAGGTGTATTCTTGTGTTCTATTTGATTAAGAGAACATGTCTATAACAGTTGTAAACTCTATTAAAAAGATGCATAAATATATTGTGTTGTTCCCATGTTATTTTATATCAAGTAGGTATATTTTTCGTGCTCTATTTGATTAAGAGAACATGTCTATAATAATTGAAAACTCTATTGCATATATGCATAAGTATATTGTGGTGTTTCCTTGTTATTTTATACCAAGTAGGTGTATTTTTAGGTTTTGTTTGATTAAGAGAACATGTCTATAGTAGTTTCAAACTCTATTACAAAGATGCATAAGTATATTGCGGTGTTTCCTTGTTATTTTTATACCAATTAGGTGTATTTTTGTGTTATGTTTGATTAAGAGAACATGTCTATAACAGTTACAAACTCTATTATAGATATGCATAAGTATATTGGGGTGTTCCCATGTTATTTTTATAAAAAGTAGGTGTATTTTATGTTTTTTTATTAAGAGAACATGTCTATAACAGTTGAAAACTCTATTATAAATATGCATAAATATAGTATGGTGTTCCCTTGTTATTTTATACCAAGTATGTGTATTTTTGTGTTCTATTTGATTAAGAGAACATGTCTATAACAATTACAAACTCTATTACAGAGATGTGTAAGTATATTGTGGTGTTTCCTTGTTATTTTATACTAGATAGGTATATTTTTATGTTCTATTTGATTAAGATAAAATGTTTATAATAGTTTAAAACTCTATTATAGAGATGCATAATTATATTGTGATGTTCCCTTACTATTTTATACCAAGTAGGTGTATTTTTGTGTTTTGTTTGATTAAGAGAACATGTCTCTAATAGTTGCAAACTCTATAATAGAGATACATAAGTATATTGTGGTGTTCCCTTGTTATTTTATACCAAATTTATTTGAGGTATCTATAGTGTAATGAATTATAAGTATTTGGACCAATAGCTTCACTTCCACCAATAGCTTGCATAAATGACTAGAAAAATCAAGAAAACCATCACATATGTATTTAATTAACTTTCATTAATCCCATGGGTGACATGTTGGACTAACATTAAATTTTACCTTGTCCCTTCAATATGTCAGAACCAATTCACTAAAAAATGAGGCAACATCTCAACCTCGATCCCCATAGATTTAATTCCACTTATACCACATTTAATGCTAGAGATAAAATGTAGATTAGGTGTGAGAATTTGGGATGTGAAGTCAATTATGTCATTAACCACTTTTAACACTCCCTGATTTTTAAAGCTTTGAATTCTTGAAGATGTAACAATTTCAACTTACATGTTTATAATTATAGTTTTATTTATTTATTATTAAGTTTTTTAGTCATTAAAACTATATAGAAAGAATTTTACTCAATTTTATAAATGTGTTAAGGACCACTTGTGACTTAGGACACAATACACAAGGTAATAATTATATTTTAGTTGGCATAGTTTGTTAATTGAAATAAAAAATATTTGAAAGGTAATTATTGATTATGGCTATGGTTAAGACTTTTTGGCATACCTTATCATTATTGATTATGGATATGGTTAAGATATTTTGGCAGACCTTATCATTATTGATTATGGATATGGTTAAGACATTTGAAAGATAATGTTTTGAGCAAATATATTTAAAGAAATGATTTGCAGTGAAATTATCATTATATTTATTCATTTTAAGCAAGATGATTGTGCATAAAAACAATTTCTCCTAGTCTTAAGAGTAAAATAAACATAAATCCATACTTGCAGTTCCAGTCATAAGGAAAGTAGCTTGGAAACTGTCCACACTTTCATTTTCGACCTCTCATCCCAATATTTTGACTACTAGAACTTTGCATGTGCCAATAACTTGCATCAATGAATAGAAAAATAAAGAAACCATCACATATATATTCAAGTAACTTACTTACGCTCAAATACATATACATCTCTATAATAGAGTTTACAACTGTTATAGACACATTCTCTTAATCAAATAAAAGATTGAGAGTGATTGTTTGCATGCATAGTCATCTATATTTAAATGAATAAATATAATGATAAGTTCTTTATAAAAAATTCTTTAAAGATATTTTCTTTCCATCCTCACTTTTTATAGTTGTCTTGCCTTATGGCCCATAGTTGTTTTATTATTTATATTTTATACTTTAATTTTTCATCATAATTTTTGCTACACTCTATTTATTATGTTATTTGGTTGGTCTTGACCACTGCTTTCCGCTAAAAATAATGGCATACGAGATACTTATTTTAAACAATGCATAAAGAGCAAAATGAATTATATTATATGGTTAGTCTTTACCACATACTTCTTTTAAACAAATAAGAAACTCATTTCCTTTGAAAAATAATGGTATGTAAGATACTTATTTTAAACAATACACAAAGAACAAAATGAATTATATTATGTGGTTGGTCTTTATAAAATAATTCTTTTAAACAAACAAGAAACTCATTTCTCTAAGAAATAATGATATGCAAGATACTTCTTTTAAATAATACACAAAGAATAAAATGAATTATATTATGTACTTGGTCTTTACCACATACTTATTTTAAATAAACAAGAAACTCATTTCCTCTAAGAAATAATAGGATGCAATATATTTCTTTTAAACAAAATGAATAAACGCAATAGAGCCTCATGATCATTTCAACCATATTTCTGACTAGCCTAAATATATCAATTTGATTTTGAGAACATATCAACATGCAACAAGTAAAAATTAGTGCAATAAATAAATATAATGAGAAGTTACCTGAAAAGCATTTCTTTAAATATATTTGATTTCCATCATTTCTTTTCATAGTTGTCTTTTTCTATAGCCCCATATTTGGTTTATACTCTATATTCTAATTTTTTGTCACAATTTTTGTTATACTCAGTTTATTATATTATCTAGTTGGTCTTTACCACATACTTATTGTAAATAACCAATAAATTGATTTCCTCTAAGAAATAATGACATGCAAGATACTTATTTTTAAAAATGCACAAAGAACAAACCGAATAAACACAATAGAGCCTCGTGATCATATTGTATTTTATTTTTAAATGTTTAAGGTAATAATTATATTATGGTTGGCATGGTTTGTTAATTGAAATTAAAAAAAAATTGAAAGGCCAATATGGATGTGGTTAAGACATTTTTATAGACCTTATTATATAGTTTATAATTTTAAAACTATTAAAAAATTTTGAATATTTTCTTAGTTATGTCATCCTCACATTTTATAATTTTCTCACCCTATGGCCCCATAGTTGGTTTATACTCTATACTTTGATTTTTTGTCACAATTTCTACTATAATTAGTTTGTTATATAATCTAGTTGGTCTTTATAGAGACTTACAGAGGTATGTACTCAATTTATACATATTCCTATGGCCATCAAATTTATCACTTAAAAAGGATAAATTTAATCTTTAAAAAGAAGGATAATTTTAATCATTAATGAGAAAGAACTGTAAATAAGATCTTAACTTTAGACTTCTCACCCTCTAACCTCTTTCTTCATTAGTTTTTTAATTAACACAAATTACCTCTTATAAAATAAATCTACATAAGTGTTTCAAATTACTTAAAACCTTAGAACCATGAAACCCCAAAACCTAGATTCATATAACTTCATTTCTATTAAAGTTGTATTCCTTTGTGGTCATGAGAATCATGAAGTGAGTGACAAAGTTGCAAGAGAGGGCCAAGGAGGAGTCTAAGTAACCAAAAATGAAATACAATCTAGGTAATAATTACAAGTCTTACATGTTGTGAGAATTGTGAAGTGAGTGACAATTATAAGAGCAGGTCAAGGAGGAGTCCAAGTAACCAACAATGAAGTATAATCCAAGTAAGAAATACAAGTTGTACATATCTAAAAATATTTTCACACTTTTAATGAATTTTTTATAACTTTTAAGGGATTTGACTTGTTTCCATATTATTTTTCATCAAATCTTTGCTCACAATATGAAAATCTTTTTTTATTTTATATCAAAACCCTTAATATTAGACACAATTTGGTTATCACATAGGATTGTTTGTTTAGTAATGAGATCAACAAGATATTTTCATTTGTTTGGGATTATTTTCTTAGTAATGAGATTAGCAAGACCTTAAAAATCTTGTGAATTTGTGTTTGTACATTGATGTGGTGATAAAAAAAATTTAGAGTCACACCCGTCTGCTTAGGGTTTAGGTTTAGGATGGGTCTATAGAAATTATTGTTCATGTTATCTCTCATGTCTTTCTTTCTTAGATTTATTCATTCAGGCAAGTTTTTGAAATGGATAGACTACCCTAAATTTCACAAGGCAAATTAAAATAGTTGTTCTAATAAACTTAAGGTGTCGACTGATCATAATCATTATTCTACCTCAAAAATATTTGCCCTATGAATGTGTTTGGGGAAAGGGGTTTAACTATGAATTTTTGCCATTATTTATTGATTTGAATATGATGCTTGATTTTCTATCCATTTATAAGTTTTTTAAAAGAGTTAATAGAAATCACTAATTAATTTATACCAGCATGGCAATTTTGCCAAATATTCACTAATGAAAATATACCTAAAATCTAGGATTTGTCAAGATTTTATAGTAGGCTTTTAGGGGTCCATTCTTAAAATTATCCCTACTCAAAACCAAATATGGGACCAAGGTGACTATCAAGGTGGAGCCTATTTCAAAGAATCACATAGAGCCATACACTTCTAGCTCGATTGATGCAAACAGCACTTTATTCAGCCAATAAGAGAGTTCAATTCTTTGTGAGACTACCACACCCCTTGAAGAGGTCCCAGATGACTTACTTGATGAATGGGCATGTGATCATTATGATTGCAACCCATAAAATAATGTAGAGGAAATAGGGCTAGGCATATATTACATTATCAGGGAGGACACCTTGTTTCCTAACCTTGTAAAGGTGAAAAAGGACCTCGAAGGCATGTGGTAGTTATATTTTGATGGCTACTAAAGAAAAAATGGTATAGGATTCAATGTTGTAATAGTCTCCCATCAAAAGATGAAATATTTCCATGTATTCAGATTATAGTTTAGCTACACAAATAATGTTTCCAAATATGAGGCATTGATCCAAGGTCTCTAATTGGCAAGTAAAAAAGGAATCAAGGCATTGTAATATTTCAAAGATAATGAGCTAGTGATAAACCATGTCAAAGCTTAGAACATGTTCAAAAATAATTTTCTAAGAGCTTAGCAACATAAAGCATGGGACATGATCAAAGGGTTTGATGCTTTCAATATCCATTCCATATCGAGGGCACAAAATGATGATGTTGATGAGCTTGTGGTTGTGGGTGTGTAGTATGACCTCTTGAATAGTATAAAGAGTGAGTTTAAGTAGCTTGTAAAACTTGTAGTTAGACCAATAATCCTAAACTATGCAAATAATTTAAGGTGTTTGAGAGTGATGAAATAAATTGAAAACTTCTTACAAGAAGAAATAGAGTTATGCACTAACATTTAACCATGGATCCAAACTCAATATGAGGACCAGATCATTCAACTAAAGGGAAAAAAGCTGCCTAAAGGGCTAGTCATGCTTGAAATCATATTCAATTTTGACAACCATATAAAGGGAAAGATGAAAAACATGGTGATGAAGGAATAAATATTCAAGATGGTGGGCATCTCTAATAATAATCTCCTAAAATTTGGTAAGGTATGTTCCACATCTAAAATTGAATAATTCATTGAGCTAAGCAAAATGTATGATGATATCTTCACATAGAGATACCAAGACCTCAGAGGCTTTAATCCAGGCTTAGCCCAACATATGATTGATATTGACCCCAATACCAAGCCAACTAGGTAGAATCAAAGGCCAGTTAACCCTAAGCTTAATCCATAAATGAGGAAGGATCTCTTGAAGCTCATTGAGGCCAACATTATATTTCCAATCAAACATTCCTCATGGGTGGCCAATCTAGTCCCAATACATAAGAATAATGGAGAGATCCAATTGTACATAGAATTTAGGGACCTGAACAAATCCTCCCTCAAAAATCATTACCCCCTTCTACCAATAGAGTAAATTCTATAAATAGTCATAGGTGCTGATAGGTTTTCACTGTTGGATGTTATTCAGGCTATAACCAAGTATGTTTGTGGGAATGCAATCAATTTAAAACATAATTCAACACTAAGTGGGGTAGCTTTGTGTACCAAAGGATGTCTTTTTGTTTGAAAAATATAGGAGCCACTTTCTAAAGGGCCATGGATATGGCATTCAAAAGACTCCTCAATAATATCATCTTGGTTTACCTTGATGATATAACTATTTTTTTAAAGTGCAATAGATCATTTAGGTCACTTAGAGAAAGTGTTTGAATAATATAGAGAGTTCAGGATCTCTTTGAACCCAAGCAAGTGTGTATTAATAATACATGAAGATAAACTTTTGGGACACATCATTTCCAAAGGGGGACTCACTGTTGATCTTGAATGATTTAAGGCCATTATATTACTCCCTCTCCTATGGCACAAAAAGGATCTCCAAATTTCTATGGAAAAATAAACTTTGTCATAAGGTTTTTGATGAGTTTCATAACTTTGGTCAAGCCACTTATAATAATTCTTAAGAAGAACATTATATTCAGCTAGACCTAGGAAGGCCAAAGCAATTTTGAGGCCATAAAATGCATCATCACAGAAGCTTTTATGCTAATAAACCTAGATTATGATAAGGATTTCATTCTTTATGTATTTGGTTGAGCTAATGGTATCTTGGCCACCCTTGCATAATATAACAAAGACCAACTAGAGTAGCCTATCACTTTATTTGTCTAGGCACTTAAAGATTATGACCTACATTATAGCTTTATAAAAAAGCACACCCTTGCAGTAATAAGAGTGCTCAATAAGTTTAGACATATATTCTATAATAATAAGATCTATCTTATGGTCTCTCACTCAAGTATAAAGGAGTTACTATTCATCAAGGACATCGATGAGAATATATCTAGTTGGGTTACAAAGGTGATGGAATATGACATAGACATCCAAATCACCAAGTTAGTGGGAGGCAAGGGACTCTTCGAGTAGTTAGTAGAGGATGTAGATAATGAAGATTGCATAATTATTTGTTGCATGAGATATAACTAAAATACCAAGGTGTTCTATAATCTAGACTGAAAGCATGAGGATCTTCTTTCAAATTGATGCATATTCACATGCCTTAAATAAAATTACGTGTAAACATTTTAGATTACAAGCCATTCCTTATGTGCTTGTGAAAAGTGTGATTTTTATAAGAGAAATTAATAGAGTTATCTTGTGATACATAGATAAGAATTAGGTGATCAATATCATCTAACAATTCCATGATGGGTCTTTAGGAGGCCATTCCTCACCTAAAATCATTGCAATGAAAATCATGCGAGTTGGCTATTATTTGTCAACTCTATTTAAAGATGCACATGCATAGGTGTGAAGTTAAAAATTGTGCACCTTCTTTGTAGGCAAATATAAATTGGTAGCCCTACCTCTGAATATGTTTTAATCTTATTATACCTTTTCATAATAGGGCCTAGACTTCATCGACATGATAAATCCACCATCGAGTGTTGGACATAAATGAATCCTCATAGCAACTAACTACTTCATAAGGTGGATGGTAGTGCTCATAGATGCTAATGAGATTTTAACTATAGACTTATATGAAATCATTATCACAATATTTGGTGTTTTGACCACTATTATCTCAAACATTGCACTGGTTTTCTTTAAAGCCAAGATCAGTGAATGGGCAGTTAGACATAGCATCTATTTGAGCACATATTCAAATTATTACCCTTAGGGTAATGGTTTAGTTGAATCCATTGATAATTTTTGTCATTTATGTCAAGTACAAGATGAATATCATTAATGTCAAGGTCAAAATTGATGCCATTGATGTCAAGGAGCATTTGGTAAGGATGCATGGTGAGGTGATATCTGACAAGAAAGTCATGTAACCATAAATAATTTAAAGAAAACCTATTGTCTCTCTATTGAGAGATAATCTCAAGGCAACCTAATTATTATTTTGAGGTTTATGTTAAGGTTCAGTACAAGGTAAGCATGTTTATGTACCTATTCTTGAGTGCAAGGTTCTTGAGAAGGCTTGTGCATAGGATGCCTAGTCTAGTGTATGAAGGAGCATGGTGTCTCAGTGAGATGAATGCATAGAGGCATAATATGATGTCTAAAGACACTATATCATGTATATGAGTCATTATATCACTCGGGAGAGCTTCAAGGTAAGTATACTAGGGTTGAACCTATAAGACTAGCATGAAACTAGACTAGTCCTAGACTTTGATTGACCTAATGAGGGGTCATGAGGTGTTGTCAAGACTTTTGAATGATGTAAATAAGTTTTAAATCATGTGAGGTTTTTATTAAGCATGTGATTAAGGTGGAGAGTGTAGGAACAGTAGCTAAAAAGTTTATTTCTAGGCCTAATGTGACATGTAAATCAAAAGCCTAAAGAGTAAAGAGAGAAATGGTGGCCTAATGGGGTATCAAGATCAATTTATAAGGTAATAATGTAAAATTAGTATTTTAAAATGTTTTCCATGTTTTTTCAAGTGTATTGACCAAGACTGAGGTCAAATATTGCAAATAAAGGCATGAAGTATGGTTTTGAGGTTTCCTATGTGCAGAGAATAAAGGGTTCTCAACATGAGAAGAAATCTCATGTGTTAATTGTCATGTGTAACCTCTAAATGAGAATATAATACATTTATTTTATATGGGTAAGGTTTCTATCTCAAATTTCCAAGCATCGGCTTCTAGTTTAAAGTCCTAAGCTTTATAAATGATCATTAAGACTGTAAGGTGGTTTAAACCTCTCTAAAACCTTAACTTTGACCTGATATGAAATATCTTGATATTAATGGATAAAAATTAATTATATGACCTATTTTTATGATTTTAACATATATATTCCTCTCACAAATACCTTCAAGTGGTATTGGTCTGTCAGATGAGTGAGTGGATCCTAAAAGAAAATCCATGTTTCTTAAAAAATTGTTATAACAAGTAGATTAAACCAAGTCAAAGTTACTAAGTGGATAGATTTTTATGCTTGAGACTTATATATTATTCCCATGATGGTTGATAATCAGGTTTTATATCTCAAATATTATAAATTGGTCATGGAAGTTGACATATCGCTAAAAAGGCCTAGTGAGGCAGATAGTGAGAAAAACTAGGTAAAAGTGGGAATCACATTAGGGATGTGTTGTCATGGATTATGAATGGATAAAAATTAATGGCATTATTTTTAAATACTTATAGTATACATTCATATTTTTTTTATGTTTTTAAGGTTATTGGATATGTTGAGAATGTTTCTCATAAGTTGACCTCTCTTGTATAGATAGGATAGTGATTAGGTAAGATTGTGAGATTGGTCTGCAAAACCAATGTTATCACTGAACCATGATATGTCTCTATATTAGAGTTACATAATGATCTCATAAGATTATACACATGAATCAAGAGTTACTATAAGTGTCCACATTGGTTTTGAAAGTCGTAGTCATCATGACTGGTCCTCAAAGCATATTGGTAGTTCTAAGTAAGAAAGTGGGAGTGTTGAGTTGGAGGCTCTTTGATCTTAGCTAAAGCATAAAATGCATATGATTTTCTTGTTTAGGTAATTAAATTTTATATTAATTATTTTCATAATATTTTAAATCAATTAATGTGATTGAAGTGGTAAATCCAGAATCAGTTGATTGGTTTTGATTTGACTATGTATACTAAAGATAAGAGATTAGTTTGTATGACCAATATTTGGCATTTTACATTGAAATATTTAAATTTTAGATTTATATATAGATTTAAAATAATCTCTTGAATTTTTAATAAGTGGTAGTAAGTAGTTAAAGTCTTCATGACTGTGTTTTGAGACCTCTTGGCAACTCTAATTAAACTACTTACAGAGAAGGGTTTGAGCACTTTTGCCTTAAGTTGTGAGGTATAATGAACATGATGATGAATATGAGGTTATAAGGATTCTATTTATATGATTTTTTTCCATTATTTTTTTGTAATTTTTTATTTTTGGTTCAATTATCTTAGATAGACTTTCTGGGTATACACAAGACTAATATCAACAGTGTTAATGATGTGCTCCAAGTAATGGTTTGAACTAAAAAGTATTATGGAGCCTAGATAAGATTAGAAGGGATATATTTGAGTGTTTTATAATGAATTCCTACCATATGATGTGTTTTTAAGTGTTTCAAATAATTCAATGTGTAACGTGTTGTAAAACATACCAAAAAGGATTAGGTCTCCATGAGACTTAAAAGAGAGATAAGGCCTATTTGAGAAAGGGTAGACCTAAAAGGACTAAAATAACATTTTATCCATGTATTTGAGGTGTTATATGATCCATTACATATTTTTAATATGATAATAATAATTCTTGGCTGACTAAGAAGGATATGAAAAATAAAATCCTTGTATATATACTAGACATTTTTAGGCCTAAAAGTGTGAAGTTGGTTGTAGATGATAAGTGAAGAAGAAGAGAAATGTGTGAGATTAAATAGGTATTCAAAGACATAATATAAATTATATAAATCATTCATATACATATATAAGGTTTCATGAGTGCTTTCATGATAGTTTCAAGCCATAAAAGGGCTAACTGAGCGAAGAAGGTAAATGACAGTTTGTGCTTGTGTGAGAAGAAGATTTGAGTGTGATAGAGCAAAATAATAACATCATCAGTAGTGAGAGGGAAAAAATATTAAGGTGAAATATTTTAGAGTGTTTATTTAGTTTGTTCTTGATCGATAAGAGATTTTTAGCCTCCTATCAAGTTGGTGTTTGCTAGAGTCAAGTTAGTGCTTGATAAATTTAGGGATTGGTACTCATTGTTAGGTTGGTGCTCAACTAAACTTGATTCATGGTCTTATAGGACAAGTTATCCAAGATTTGTTTCATTGGGTTTTATTCCCCTTGATATTTTCCTACATATACTTTGTGTTCATATGTTTCATGTTATTGTGGATTGATGCATGTGATTATTAAGATGTACATGCTTGTCTAATTATTCTATGATTGGTTAAGTTTGAAAATTGATTCACCCCCTCTTCTTAGTCACTTTGATTCGAATATAATTGACTAACAAGAACTTGATTCACATAATTAATCAAACCATGGAAGATAATTAACAATCCTGGCATATCAAACTTAAGATAGATCTTTGGCTAATCAAATAACATTGAAAAGAGTGTTAGGTAATTCACCCTTCATATTGGTCTATGGAATGGATATTTCAAGTTGTCATTGATGTCATGTGGTTGAGCCTATAATTGATGTCAAAATAAGTGTGAGGTATGGTGATCCAATGGAATTTATTGTGACGCATAGTGAGGTATGGTGAAATGTGTGGATATAGGCATATGGAGTTCTTTAAGGTAGTACTAATTTCATATCTTTTGTGATGATCTTCAGAGCTCATGAGAGAGATAGATTATCTTCATGTCTTATGTGTTCAAATAAGGTTTGATCAATCTGAGATAGTGACCTATATTTTTTAAGGAGATTTCGTCAAAGGATAAAGATGGAAGATGCTTTGGATCCTATCTCAAATATTTGGAGGTGAGTAGTGAGCTACAGTAGGTGTCTTGAATATCTCATAATAGTATGATGTATAGTAGGTATGTTTGATGGCCTAGTTCCTAAGCATGGAAATGGATTGTAAATGCATGGTGATTATGGAATTGATGTGTATGATCTTTAAGGTGTAAAATATAGTGTTAGATCAAGTGAAAGATGTTTGAGTCAGGCACTTGACTCTCAGAATGAGCCAAAAGAGTATAATCTTCATTAGTGGTCTTCTCATAGACCTTACCTTAAGACCATAGGTGGTACAATGAGGTGTCATTATTATTTTTGGAGGATTTTAATATCATTTAATCAGGGATTGAGGTGTGATAGGTTGTTTCAATAATGCACATGAATTTTTAGGTCCTGAGGTGAAGAAAAAAGCATGAAATAGTGTTTTGAAGTCTCTTGAGCTCACAAAATAACGTCTCTAAGCCAAAGAAGGTTTTTATTATGCTCATTTACATGTTTAATCTTTTCATGGTGTCCTAATCCTTTGAGGTGAGATGGGGAAGGGTCCTAGATAAGATCTTAAGGCATTAGTTTGGCATTTGAGGGCCAATACTGTATGAATAATTATTAACACCAGAACAGGTCTAAAACCCTCCTTAAACCCTAATAATGACCCAATAAGTAAAATATTGTTGTAAATGGCCTATAATGGATTGTAAAGGATATTTTTATTATTTTAGTGGTATAGGACGTCCTCAGGTGTCTCTAGGTGGTATTAGATTGTCAGGATAATAAGTGGAACCTATAGTAAAATGTTTATTTCTAAAGAAGTTGATATAAAAGATAAAATTTGCATTAGACCAAGTATAAAAAAGGATTAATGGAGAATATATAGACTTATGATTTATTTCAATGGTGTTTTTCGGTAAATTTATAACCTATGAGTCAAATATTTTGGTCACTCAAGTTGACCTTTCGTTAAACTAGGCTAATGGTGAAACCAATGAAAAAATACAGTTAGAGTGAGAATGAATTTAGGGATATGTTGTAGTGTATTAGGAATAGATCCAATTGATTTATTTTATTTTTAAATACCTATACCTCATTTACACATTGGTTATTTTCTTTTAAATTCATTTAAAAAGTTGAAAATGGTGTTCACAAGATGGCATGTCTAGAGAAGATGTGATAGTGAAGGAGTAAGGTTCAGATATTGGTCTATATATCTCATATTTTAAATTATAAATATATACATTTATGTTTGAATATGTGATAATGATATATAAGGATCATATTCATGCATCAGTACTTATTGACTATGTCTACACAGGTGTTAGAAGTCATATTCACCATCACTAGTTCTAATGGCAGAATAACAGTTTTGAGTAATTAAGAATGGTGAGTTAGAGGATATTTGAACTTAGATAAATAATATCATGAATAAAATTTTATTTTTTAATAATTATTTTACCTATACATGCTTTATGGAATTTTGAGAGACACTTTAAGGAGTTTAGATATAGAATCCAAATTGGCTTGTCTAGTTATGTTAGAACTCTGAAAGAGTAACTTAACAAATTGGTCTGTAAGACCAATGATTGACACTAGATCCAATGATATATCTATTGTATGATGTTATAGATATCATAAAGGAACTATTAATATACAATATATTCTTTTAATTGTCCTTACAGTATTTATAAAGAGTATTCATTATGATTGTGTTGATAGGCTTGTTAGTAGTTCTCTGTAGTCATCTAGCAAAGATGTGTTTGGATTGTTTTGTCCAGATTTGAAGAATACATTACTTTTTAATATGTTATGGAGGTATAAAATGTTCATTTTAATGTTATTTTATTCATGATAAGTCCCTATGCAAGTTTGGAGAGTCAATTTTTTATGATTGGGCTTTGGAACAGTTAGATAGTTCTGAGTGGTCATGTTGCAAGAATGTGATAGAGGCTTTAAGCCCTGAGTGGAAGTGTTTCAAGAACATTATGATGAACCTTAAGTAATAAATATTATATACATGTGATTTAAGGGTATGTTTTTTTAGACACGTTGACTATATGCTTCAGTTATGTGAGATAAACTTTCTGACAGTGAGAAGGTCTAATGGAGAATAGACCTAATGGCATGGTTCAAGGAGTAAATTAAGCTAAATGGTATTATGGACATAAATAGTTATTATAAATTGTATATTGGAGGTATATGTGATGTGTTTCATGCATTATTGGAGACTCAATATGTTCCAAGGTGGTTTATGTGTAATGTGTGCCTTGAGAAGATCTAATTGCATTAGGTCTCTATTAGGCCTAATGGGGTTTTGGCCTTTATGAGTAATGACCAACCTATATAGCAAGTGTTTAACTTATTAAATGTGTGTATTGACCTATTCCAAGGTTGATCCAAGTCTTAAAGGGTTTTGAACAAGAGCCAAGTATAAATACAAGGCATAATAGGCCTATTTGGGCTAGTTAAGGAATGTGAGAGCAAGCAAATAAAAAATCTCTTAGAGAGTAGAAGTAGATAATTTATAAATTAAAATGGAATTAGAGGATCATTCATGAACATCCATCAAAAAAATTATATGTAGATGACAAGATCAGTTGATCTAATAAACCTAGTAAGAGGCATGTTTGAGCGAAGAAGCCTAGAGGTTATTTTGAGAGGAGAAGGTTGAGAAGAACTAAATTATTTGATTTTCAGTTGAGATAACATTAGAGATATATTATATATGTGTTACTAATGTATGATAGATGATATAGAAAATAAATATCTAAAGAAGAGGTCACCATCTGTTGTTTGAGCAATAAGGTATTGTAAAGATGATCAAGTTTGTCATGGTTGAGTTGGTGCTTAGTCAAGAGGGAGTAGGAGTTGTCTTGTAGGTTGGATATTAAATACATGTCCTTGAAGTGGTTGGTTTGGTGCCAAATCACTTAGAGGGTTGGAACCACCTTGCAAGTTTTAGATTGAAAAAGGACTAGTTGAGTTGGTGCTTAACTAGTGAGGGGTTGGTGCTCCTTGTGGGGTTGGTGCCTCACTAAATGTTGATAAATTACTTATAGGACAGTAGTCCAAGTGTTATTTCAGTGGGTTTTATCCCCCATGAGTATTTCCCACCTATCTCTTGTGTTCATGTGTTATTATCTTGTTTTATGCTTATATTAATGGTTAATTATGCATTGTTATATCTCTAGATTAGTTTGAATGTTTGTTGAATGATAAGTGGAATTGAAGGAATTATTAAAAAATAATTCACACCCCCTATTATTGGTTATGATTCCAAAAATTGGCATCAGATCAGGTCCTTTGGAGGACGCTTGATATCTTGAAGGTGATCCTAGAAGCACAACATGGCTAAGTTTGTGAAGGTCATGATTGAGGTTTGCATAGAAGATTGCATGATGGTATTGGAAAGATTGAATAAGAGGAAGAAGGATTATGTATAAGCTAAGACAAATATCAAACCTAAGTTGATAGTCTATAAGGACTCTAAAGAGTATGTTTGACCTTGTGTTTCCATAAAGATGTTATGAAATTATCTAAGCCATGACATATGATCATGTGATATGTATCTATAACAGTAGAGGTCTGCAAGTGAAGAATGAGTTGATCATTAAAACTAAGGGTCTAATTGAGCCTTCATTAGGTATAAAGGTATGAATGTATATCCTTATTTTTGTTTTTATGGTAATTGATTATATATGCATTGAGGTAACAAAACCCAATGAAGCAGTTCATTGGAATAATGAGTGCACATGTTGTTGAAAGACCTAAGAAGATGATTATATCCTATGGGCATGTTCAATGGTATTTATGGTAAGTTTGGGTGATGATGTAGGTATTTGAGGTATATGACAAGACTATAATGAAGAAGGTTTTCAAGACTCCATGGGATAGTGAAACCATGAAAAGCCAGTAAGTGTAAGATGACTACAGAGTTGATTGCTTTGAGTCTTTTCATATAAATTCAACCAATCTTAATGAATGTAAAAATGACATTAGAATCATATAATGCATGTGAACAATGTTTGACAGAGATCTAAAATAGAGAATGAGGTCTCACAAACCTATCTAGCATTTTTCCACATAGAAGTTGTTATGAGCTAGTCAGAACCATGGTGATTTTAAATATATAAAGAGGAATTCAAATTGATCATAATTTCCAAGAGTGCATGTGAGTCATAGATTGGTCAGAAAGACTAATGATATTCTAAAGACCATTTGAAGTGTGATTAACAAAATTAGAAGTGTTCTTCAACAGATGTCAAGGTGAGGTATCTTAGTGAGTATTCTGAGTGTAATCAATAGGTTTTAATCATGTCAATGACAGGGTGAGAAATTGTGTTTTAAAAGTTCATCTAAAAGTGGTATGCATGATCTTAGGGGAAGCATGTGTCTGAGATGTTTCATAAGTTTCCTTGTTCTTATGTGTTGAGTTTATGGTTGTTGAAGATGGTTGAGCTACTCCTATGAGTTGAGCTCATGTTTGGATTGATCAAAGGAAGAATAATCTTGTTTTGTGAGAAAAGGTGTGTTTTTAGTTTCTCCAGGTCTAAAGATTAGTAGTGTGTACATAGTATGAGGTCAAAGGGGGAGACCTTGACCTTATTTGGAAGAAGCCTGAGTCAAGTAATATTTGGTATTGCCATGTGTTCAAGTCAGAAAAGGGTAGATATTGAGGATTTATGGGTGATAAAGAAGAGTTATATGAGGTTTAGGTCTACTTTTCAAAGTCTAGGGATGATGATGAGCATGAATTCAAGGAAAGATCATATATTTCTTTAGCAGATATTTGAGCTGGTAGTCATCAAGTTCAGGTCTAAAGATCAGGTGGTAGGGTATGATGGATCTTTTGCCAAGAATTTTCAAGTGAGAGAAAAGCTCAGCTTTGAAGAATAGATCAGATGTAGAAATGAATGGATTTAGGTAAGATAAAGAGGATATAATGAGATACAAAGAATTTTTGTGGAGTCATGATAGACAACTATCAAGTTGTTGAATCATAGAGGCAAGTTGAGAGATAGAAGTCCAATCATTCTAAGGTAAGATTTTGGTCAGTTTTCTCTAGTACCATTATTGAGTTAGAGTGAAAAGACAAGGTGATAGTTGCATAGACCCTTTGTCATTGATGTTAAAGGGGGAGAGAGAGAATATTGATGGAAAATTCACCTGTTGAAAAGTTATTCAGGCTTAAAGTGTGTTTGCCATCATTAAGTTTTGTCATCAATGATAAATGGGGAGAATGTTGTAAGTTGTCATTGATGTCATGTGGTTGAGCCTATCATTGATGTTAAATGAAGTGTGAGGTATGGTGATTCAATGGAATGTCTTGTGATGAATATTGAGGTATGGTGAAATGTGTGGATATAGGCATATGGAGTTGTTTAAGGCAGTACTAGTTTCATATCTTTCGTGAAGATCTTCAGAGCTTCATAAGAGAGAGAGATTTTCTTCATGTCTTATGTGTTCAAAGAAGGCTTGATTAGTATTAGATAGTGACCTATATGGTCTAAGGAGACTTGGTTGAAGGATAATGATGGGAGATACTTTGGAGCCTATCCCAAATATATGGAGGTGAGTAATGAGCTAAAATAGGTGTCTTGAAGATCTCATAATGGTATGATGCATAGTAGGTCTCTTTGATGGCCTAGTTACTAAGCATGGAATGGCTTGTAGAGGCATGGTGATGATGACATGGATGTATATGAGATTAAAGGTGTATAATATAGTTTATATAAAGTGATAAATCTGTTTGAGTCAGTCACTTGAGTCTCAGAATGAGCCAAAGGAGTATGTTCTTCATTGGTGGTCTTCTCATAAACTTTACCTTAAGACCCTAGGTGGTAGAATGAGGTGTCATGATCATTTTTGGAGGATTTAAAGATAATGTAAGAATGGATTAAGGTGTAAGAGGTTTTTTTAAGAATTTTCATGAAGTTTTAGGTCCTAAGGTGAAGGAAAGAGCATGAAATAGTGTTTTCAAGTCTCTCAAACTCACTAAATAAGGTCTCCAAGCCTGAAAAGGTTTCTCTTATGCACATTGGCATGTGTAAACTATACATGGTGTCTTGATCATTTTAGTATATATGGATAAGGGTCTTTTCTAAGATCTCCAAGCATTAGTTTGGCATTTAAGGGGCAATACTATATGAACAATCATTAACACCAAAATAGGTCTAAAACCCTCCTTAAACCCTCAAAATGACTTGATAAGGAAACTCTTGTTGTAAATGGACCATAATGGATTTGTAATGATATTTTGATGATTGGAGGTGGCATAGGACTCCCTAAATAATCTCTAAGATGTAGTGGATTGTCAACACAGTAAGTGAAACTAATAAGAAAATGCTTGTTTCTGAAGAAGTTGATATAAAAGACAAAAGTTGCATTAGACCAAGTATAAAAATAGATTAATGGAGAATATAGAGACTCATGAATTATTTTTATGTTATTATTTGGTCAAATTATAACATCTGAGTTAACTATTTTGGTCACTCAAGTTGACCTATTTCTAAATTGGGCTAATGGTGAAACTAGTGAGAAAATCCAATCAGAGTGAGAATGAGTTTAGGGATATGTTGCAATGGATCAGGAATCAATCAAATTTATTGAGTTTTTTATTCAAGACCTATAAATCATGTACATATTGGTTATTTTAATTTAAATTCATTGAAATTTTTGAAAATGGTGTTCATAAGATGGCCTATCTAGAGATGTGACAGTGAAGGAGTAAGGTTCAGATATTGGTCTATATATCTCTTATTTTCCTATATAAATCTATATATTTGTGTTTTAATATGTGATAAGGACATATAAGGATAATATTCATGCATAATGACTTATTTACTATGTCTACATAGGTGTTGGAAGTCATGTTCACCTTGACTGGTTCTCAAGGTAGAATAACAGTTCTGAGTAAGTGAGAATGGTGAGTTGGAAGATATTTTCACCTAGATAAAGCATATAATGAATATTATTTTGTTTTTTAAGACATATTTTATCTATAAATTCTTTATGTAAGGTTTATATTCACTTTAATGAGATGATATATAGAATCCAAAATGGCTTGTCTAGCTATGTTAGAATTATGAAAGAGTAGTTAACAAATTGGTCTATAAGACCAATGATTGACACTATAACCAATGATATATATATTGGATGATGTTATATATATCATAAATTAATTCATTTAAGTGTCTTACATGAGTTACAAATATCATTCATTATGACTATGTTGATAGGCTTGTTGCCAATTATGCGTAGTCATCTAGCAGAGATGTGTTTGGACTGTTTAGTCTAAATTTGAAGAATCCATTACTTGTTAAGATTTTATGGAGGTATAAAATTTTCATGATAATGTGATTTTATTCATGATAATTCTTAATGTAAGTGTGAAGAGTTAATTATTTATGATTGGGCTTTGGAGTAATCGATAGTTCTGAGTGGTCATGTTGCAAGAGTGTGTTAGAGGCTTTAAGCCTTGAGTGGCAGTGTTTTAATAACATGATGATGACCCTAAGGTCATGAATATTATATAAATGTGATTTAATGGTATGTTTGTTTTATCACATTAACTATATGTTTCAATTATGTGAGACAAACTTTCTGGTAGTGATAAGGGCTAATGGAGAATAGACCTAATGGCATGGTTCAAGGAGTCAAGGACATATGGACCTATATGGTTGTTATCATGGGTCTATTATAGGTATATGTGAAGTTTTTCATGTGTTATTAGAGACTTAAAATGTTCCAAGGTGGTTTAAGTGTAACGTGTGCCTTGAGAAGACCTAATTGCATTAGGTCTCTATTAGGCCTAATGGGGTTTTGGCCTTTATAAGTAATGACTGACCTATGTAGTGAGTGTTACACTTATGAAACATGTATATTGAGATATTATAGGGGTGATACAAGTCTTTAAATTTGTTTGTACAACCAAGGTGAGTGAGATCAAGAGTCAAGTATAAATATAAGGCATAATAGGCCTATTTGGGCTAGTTAAGGAATGTGAGAGCAAGAAAAAAAAAGGTATCTTGGAGGAGAATAAGTAGGTCATGTTGAAATTAAAATGGAATAAAAGGATCAATCATGAACATCCATTATAATTTATTCATGTAGATGACAAGATCAGTTGATCTAATAAGCCTAGTAAGAGGCATGTTTGAGCAAAGAAGAATAGAAGCTATTTTGAGAGGAGTAGAAGGTTGACAAGAGATAAATGAGTTGATTTTAAATTGAGATACCATTATATATGTTTTCATAATTTATTACAAATCATATATAATATATAAAGATCAATAATAGGTCACCATCTATTCTTTGAGCAATAAGGTGTTGTAAAGGTGATCAAGTTTATCTTGGTTGAGTTGGCGCTTAGTCAAGAGGGAGTATGAGATGCCTTGTAGTTCAGAGCTTGAAAAAGTGTCCTTGAAGTGATTTGGATGGTGTCAATTCACTTAAGTTATTGTATCCTCCTTAAAAATTGGAGCTTGTGAAAGGACTAATTGAGTTGGTGTTTGACTAGTGAGGGGTTGGTGCTCCTTGTGGGGTTGGTGCCTCACTAAATGTTGATCCATTATTTATAAGATAGTAGTAAAAGTGGTGTTTCAGTGGGTTTTATCACCAATTAAGGTTTCCCATATATCTCTTTTGTTCATGTGTTATGCTCTTGATTCATGCTCATATGAATGGTTTATTATGCATTGTTATATCTCTAGATTAGTTTGAATGTTTCTTGAATGATAAGTGGAATTGAAAGAAAATATTATACACTAATTCACCCCTCCCCCCCTCTAAGTTTTTGAGATTTCAATAAGGTATAAAAATTTTCCAATGTCTCTTTATTTACCTTCGCTAAATTTATCCCATCAATTGCAATTACTCGAGAGCGATCCCATGACAGAAAGATCAGTTGAGCTAATGAAGCTAGAAAAACTCAAGGTACTAGTCATGCACACTATGGAGCTTTAATATTTTCATACCAAGAAAGAATTATACATAAATTATGATGACAAAATCTTCAATGAAGGAGATTTGATACTCAAATGGGATGTAGATAGAGCAAAGGTTGGGAAGCATACAAAGTTCAATGTTATATGGAGGGACCCATACACCATAGTTAGTTACAAGCAAGATAATGCATACCAACTTGAAAGAACAAGTAGAGAAGTGTTTTCCCTCCACATCAATGGGATTCATCTCAAAAAATATCAATGATGATCATGAACACCCTTGAAAATATTAGTTTAGATGTTTTTAATTTCCCTAAGTGTCATGTACACATGTTGTTTAGAGTAGTTTCATTTCCTAAAAATGCTTGTGCACTTATATATAAGCTTAGTTTTGCCTTTCCTCTAACCACCATTCAGCTTAGTTATTTTCTTTATTTTTCCTTGTGGAAGGTATCTCAATTCTTTCTAAGGTTGAGTGGGATTCTCACACCTAATTGTAGTCATGAGAAAGATCAAGGTATTTTAGATGACTCTGTGCCCAATAAATTTATTCAAGGATACTAAATTCCTAATTAGTAGGCATACAACCGATATATATCACCAAAATCATTGACTCTCCAATTCACATCCTTACTAAAGACTAGACTCATAAGGATTACACAAGAGGTTACATGCTTGTATAGTATCGAGTTCCCTAAAAGTAAGTCGGTGCATATATGCTTCTTGATAAGAATTGGTGGAGAGTCAAACAAATTAAATTCATGAACAATACATAGATAAATAATTTTAACACAATAATATATTTCACACTTCTATTCTCTAAATTTTTTTATTCACATTACAAATACATCTCGGACATGTTACATATATATAGGAAAAATGTTTCCTATAATATCTTTGATATTCTCTCACCTGAATCCTATAACTAAGCAAACCTAAATATGATATATTATTACACTAAATGACAATATATCTCATCCATAATATAATATTACCATATTCACCATACAGTTACAAACAACTATTTACCATCTGATAAATATCAACAATTACTATTTACCATCCTGATAAATATCCCACGTAAACATTATCCATAACATTCACCCCCCTAATGTTGACATGGTATAACATAAATCTTTTTTATATTGTAAAATGTTGCATGGTTTTGCCTCATAATTTGGATCAAATAAGGGCATGTAAACTTCTAACTGGTTGATTGTCTTATTGCACATGACAACAACTATGGGAAAGAACGCATATCGCATTTACTCCATGAAAAGAATGCACTTAGCATTCCACTAGCAGATCATCTTCATAAAGAAGGAAGGTAGTCAGACGACCACTACACCAGTAAAAGCTTATCTACCTTTTTATATCTATGATTTTCTGGATCGACCACCAACCCTTTCTAAATCTATGAGTGTTACAATAAACTTAGAGACACACTCTACAATGTTTTCTACTAGGATTTAAAACATCAAGATTTTATTTACATCTTCTACACACCAAACTAGAAAAGAAAGAAAACATACACTAAATGTCACATTTGACCTTTTAAGAAATCAATTGCTTACTTATAGCCACTATGTACAATCATGCCACTCAATCTTAAACAACAAAGAAGATTGCCACTACCACTGTTAGTGTCCTTTGACTTTAGTCAATTTAGTTTTGAATGGAAAATGAAACATTGCTCTATGTTCCCCTCCCACAATGTGAACATTTCCAAAAAACACACCACATAATCAAAAAGCAAATGCACACCACACAAATGTGTCATCAAAACAAGTGAGCAGCTTCATTGCTGATGACTGACAATAGGTCACAAGTCACCTCCAGCCTCTTATGCCTCCATCCTCTAATAATGGATACTGCTTACTCAGGTGATATGTCAATGAAATGCTCTGATGGTTCTAGTAGGTTCTTTATTGGTTGCTTCCATAGAAATTGGAACCCCCTCATTTTTTAGATGTCGTATACAAGCAAAAATGCATTTGTAAGGCAATTTTTTTTATTTTTATAATTTGAAACTTTTGATAAACGATGACATGACTAGACATAAAAATGACTATTAACACTTGACTCAAAAAATGACTTGATTCTGACTAATGACACTTTGAATTTTACAAAAGACTATACTTTTGATGATTTAAACAACTATGACAATAAGCCACTAATAGCATTTAAACAATGTTACGAATACTATTAACATTAGACATTTGACACTAAAAATAAATGAACCCATTCTAAATAAATCTTGACTTATAGTTATAAAATACCCTTAAACAAAACTAAAAGCATATGATGAAAATATTTTGACATAACTATATGCTTTAGATTAAATACCAATAAATAATTCAATCTAAACTAAAGACCAAACTATGATTTAATGACGACCTAAAAAATTTAACAAATAAAAACTACACTAGAAATATAATGACTCGACACTAACATATACTAAAACTAAAAGATATAAAACTATATCTTTGACAAAAGACAACTCATAAACTCAGATAAAATGACTTACTATGCATTATGAGCATGCATGGGATTTAGTGTGAGAGGATAGATTGATGTGACCTATAGTCAATTCCATCGATGTCAAACTTGTTGTTGGATCCATCAATTAGAGAGATAGATGATGGTGATTTGGAGTGCCTATTGATAATTGGATATGTACACATGGCATGCATGCGGATGGTCCATTGAAAGAATGATAGAACTTATGCATGGATCAAACAAGCATAAGACTTGAATTGAAATGCATGGAGACTATTGAAATGGTGAATAATCGAACTTCAACCTCGCTCTTTGTAAATACTCAACAAAAACCATATGTCATATGACATAAACTATTATCCAATGAATTTTGAAAGTTATATATATGTATATTATGCCACTCTTATATGATGCAATTGCATTATCTATCAATAAATATATGATTCACCTTACGTCATTCTCATAATAGATCTTGGATGCAATACGACAGAATGTGCATAAAGGTCTTCAACAAGCCTATGATCTATATTTGAGCAAATGTATGGGTCATTTGTGTCATGTTATGCAAATGAAATGACACCACATTTATTAAAGTCATTGATGAAGACAATCTACTAGATGGATTTATATTTATATGAGATGTCATTGTTAGTAGATATCTAAATGAATGATAGTGAACTCAGTCTACAAATTAATACAAACATTGAATCGAAATATAAACAATATTTTTTATGACCCAAATTATGTTGAATTTCTTCAGTTTGATGGAGAGATTTTACTCAAAACTGAGCCAAAACACCAAACCAAAATGCCAAACACTAAATATATTTCAATTCTTCCTCATAACAAGCAGCAGCAAATAATGGTGACTACCTCTTACAAACTCTCACAGTCCCACAACCATAGCTGCCTTGATATCAATAATAAGAATTGGTGGAGAGTTGAATAGATTCAATTCATGCAAAATGTACAGATAAATAATTTCAACACAATAATATATTTCACACTTCTGTTCTCTAAATTCTCTGATTCACATTACAAATACATCTGAGACATGTTACATATATATAAGAATAATGTTTCCTATAATATCTCTGATATTCTCTCACCCAAATCCTACAACTAAGCAAACCTAAATATGATATATTATTATACCAAATAACAATATATCTCAACTATAATATAATATTATAGTATTAACCATATAGTTATAAATAACTAGTTACTATTTACCATTTGGTAAATATCAACTATTACTATTTACCATCCTGATAAATATCCCATGTAAACATTATCCATAACACTTCCTATATGCACCCTCACTTAATAGTGAGCATGGGTTCATACATCAACTAAGTTTTTATTTATGCCTATAAATAATTTTCAATGCATGCCCCATATAAGGATCCTTCATCACACCAACATGACCTGAAGGTCAAAGCTCATGGTCTCCCTGACTTCAAGTAATGAAAAAGAGAGGTGTACAGGGAGTAGTTCCAAATCATGAAAGGCATGCTCAAGAACTTTGATCTTCTTATGCACTCTTATTCAAATATTTTCTCACACTCAAATGATGAAATACCATGCCAAATCACAAAGTTTCACATATGTGCCTTTGTAAAACACATACTATAATCTAGGTTGCACACCATTTCCTTCGCGAATCAATATGAGTTCCAGATGAAGGTGTAGACTGTGAAGACCATCATAAGAGATTAAGTGTAGAAAGAGTTAGGTCCTTGTGCATTTCCAAAAAATAACACCCCCAATGCCCTTCACAAACTTACAACTTCACTACGTAACATTCATTACGTAGCTAATTCACTGTGCAACCTTCAGTATGCATTCCCTTCTATGTAAAACTTATTGTGCATAGTTTAATGCACACATGGTCCCTAAAATAAAGGTGCACATGCTAATCCCTATTGCATGTACAAGATAACATGGTAGTTTCCAAATATTAACCTGTGTAGTCCCACAGTAGTGGGATAGTACAGATGGATTGATAAGTGGCCACCATAAATAAGGATGGTAGTTGAACTTGATTGGACAACAAGGGGGTCGAATCTGAATAGAATTAAATGTAGAGGCAACTATCAGGTTGTCAAATCATGATAACATTCCTCCCTTGGATACCTAAATGCCCTTCATTCTTAGACACACATGTGGATCCATGAGTGATCTTTCATCTACTTCTATGATCGAATTGTCAAGCCCAAGTTGAATAAGCATGGCTCATAGTAGTTATTACAAAGATATTGATGCTCTTAATCAACCTTGAGCTTTAGATGTTGCTTCTAAATTCAAGTCCCTACCTACCACCTCCAATAGGTAATTGATTACATAGGGCCTTGACCAATGCTATATAAACCCTAAATTATATAATAAAAAGGTTGACATTTATAGGCACCATAATGTTGTCAAAATTTACCCTAAAACAGCCCTCTCTTAGTATAACAAAGCTCTATTTATTTGAGTCTGTAATATTAGCTTAGACCTTGAGATTAATAGAAATTGATTACTTTTATTCATGCTTTGTGTTCTATGTGCATTCATGGTTGTTGACCCTTGTCTATGGATGTTTGCCCCTCTCATTGTCATCCTTCCTTTGCACCTTTGCACAGAAACAAAAGTCTCTATAGGTCTCATGTTGTGTATACACAGGGTTGTGTAGGTGTTATCTATGGACTATTTGTCATCCCTCCTAACATTATATTATTTTCCCTTACCTTCATGTGAAACACTTATGTAGTACTCCCAGTTTCAAGTTTTCACATTCAATTTGTTAGTATTATTATGTCATTAAGCAAGTGAGGTGCTCGCTCTATTCTTGGTGCATCACATTTTACATTCCATTAATCTCTTACCTTTTCCCTCCCTTTTCCCCTTTTTCAAGTTTAGGTTTAGTGATAGTTATAGATTTCATTTATCTCTCTATAGGTTTGTGTGTTGGTCCTAAACCAGGTGCATCTAGAATATAAGGAAGTTGGCCTACTCTGGAGGTTTTTCCTAAGGAGCACAAGAGTCCCACACCTTGGCAGATGATCTCCTTATCTCATAAAACCATTTCTTCCAATTCAATAGGTGCATGGTTTGAGTGATAACATTTCATATAGCCAAATTGCCTAATATGCCTAAAACATATGTCATGCCTAAAAATCAAACTCCAAAATGGAATGGCATAATCAAGAAAATTCTCCTTAGACAAGACCACTTTCTAGAATCAATAATAAATTATGGCTGATGATGACTCATGGCTATACAATGATGATTTTGCCACCTATTACCAAAATATAGAGTATCATATTCCCAATGAGATAATGGAAAATAAAGCCTACAAAGGCAAAGGCTTGGGGTCAAAACAACAATGAACTATAGATCTAGTATAAATTTCCAAACACAAAGAAACTTGAGGCATTGGATACAACCACCTGGGGGTGACCCCATTGATATTGAGAGTGTTTCTAATTTTTTGACTAACATGGATGATGTTGACATCGATGTAGAGTCCTAATATATTATCTAAAATGAGTTAGTTAATACCAATCTATTTGACCTAAATTCTATCTATACCATTTCTATTATGTCATCTTATCCCCCTCTTTTCTTTCATCACCCTCAACTAATTGACTGGGACCAATAAGAATCTTACATATCATAGGATGATTTTTAGAACAATGAGGCAATATATGAATTTATGAGCCTTAGAGATAATGTGTCACCTAGTGATCATAAAAAGGGATTTTCTATTACACTGGACACTACTGCCTAGTTTGGAGAGCAAGTGAACTTCCTTGGACATACGCAAAAAAAATTGAAAACCTATTTGAGCCACTTTTAAACTAGGGTAAAAGTAAAGATAAAAATAAGTCCCATAGTGAGACCTATTTCAGGTGCCATTGGATGGGGAATTTCACCCTGTCTCAAATCAAGGCCAACCGTCTTATAATTTAAAAACTTCATACCATTTTGGAATCAATTTAGAATAACAGCATAAATTTGATCAATTAGTTCAAAATATCCACATGCCTTTGTCGAATGGCCATTACCAAATCTTGGGGATTCAAACTCTTCTTGCATGGTATAACTCATTGAGCCAGTTGACTCACTAAATGAAGTTAAAGACCATTGTACCACTTTACTGGCAAATTTAGAAGATGATTCGACACTACTCATGGAGGACACCTTTAAAATCAACATTAGAACACCTAATGATCCCAAATGGATAAAACTTAGAGCATCCCTCATTGAAAAGGAATGAAAAGTTCTTACTACCTTCTTTCAGGAGTTTGTTGATATCTTCACATGGTGTTATTCAGATATGTTAGGGTTAAACACCACCTTTGTTGTACATTTTGATGCCAAGCCAATCAAACAAAATTTAATAAAAATGCACCCTCGCATAACCATTCTTGTCAAAAAAGAATTGGAGGTGGGGTTTATTCATCGTATTAATTATTATGAGTGGATATCCAATATATTACCAATCAATAAGAAGCCGTAAAGAATTAGATTATGTACTAACTTTGAGATATCAATAAATCAAGCCCAAAGGATGATTTCCATTTGCCAAATATTTATATCATTATAAATTCCATGGTTGGGTATGAGATGTTATCTCTCATGGATGGTTTCTTAGGATACAACCAGATTAAAATTACACCATAAAATGAATATAAGACAATGTTCACCACTTCATGGGGAATGTCATATTATCAAGTGATGCCATTCAACCTCAAGAATGCCAGTGCTACATACCAGCATGCCATGATTGTCATTTTCCTTGACATGATGCATGATATTATTAAATATTATGTGGATGATATATTGGGAAAATATAATACCAGAGTAGGTCATCCAGATGTATTACGAAGAAACTTTGAAAGACTTCGTCAATAAAAGGTTAGGCTTAACCTTAAAAAGTTCATCTTCGACATCACTTCTAACAAATTTATAGGTTTCATTATCTCTCACTGAGGCATTGAAGATGATACAACCAAGGTTAAGACCATTACAAAAATGCCTCCACCTTTAAATCTCAAATAGCTCTATAGCTTGCAAGGCAAAATCTAGTCTATCAGATGATTTATTTCTCAATTGGTAGACATATACCATCCTTTCACCCATATTATAAAAAAAGAACCACCTTCTCATGTAATGAATATTTTCAATAGACCTTTGAACAACTAAAATAATATTTGGCCAATCCACTTCTTCTAGCTCTACCTACACCTGGAAATCCATTACTTTTTTATATCTCAACAACTGAATGTGCCTTGGGGGAATTCTTAGCACAACATAATGATCATAGGAAATAATGAATAGTGTACTATCTAAGATAAACATTAGCTACATATGAACATAACTACACCTCCATTGAGATATCCTATTTATTCATGGTATTTGTAGCTCAAATTTTGTGTCATTATATGCTCAACAACAAGACTGTTATCATCACCAAAGTGGACCCGCTCAAGTATCTAATTTCCAAGGTGGATTTCACTAGTTATATGGATAAGTGGATCATGTTATTAAGTGAATTTCAAATTGAATATGTTCTTTAAAGGGTCCTCAATGGGCAAGCACTTTTAGATCAGCTTGTTGAAGCACCCTTGTTAGATACCAAGCCACTCATTTTCAAATTTCTTGATGAGTTGATCATGACTCTTGATGACACTTCTTCTGTGCCTCAACATTGAACCTTTTATTTTGATAGTTCTTACACTTCTCATGGATCAGGAGCCAGTATTCTCCTCATTATGCCTCAAGGGGATCTCATTCCCAAGTCATTTCATATTGGCTTCACTTGTACCAACAATATTGTAGAATATGAAGCACTTATTGCAGGGTTACATCTCAGAATACAATGGAACATCAAGCATTTGCATGCTCATGGAGATTATCTATTAATTATTAACCAGGTGATAAATCAATGCCAAACCAAAGATGACAAACTCATTCCATAAAAGAAAATGGTGGATAATATGAAATAGAATTTTGATCATATTAAAATTGAAAACATTCCAAGACCTAGGAACAAAACTGTCAATGCAATAGAAACAAGTGATTACCTTATAACAATTGTAGATCATGCTATTTATTACCAATTTCTTATTGAACATATTTTATAGTCATCTCGTGAACATTAAAAATCTAAATTAGTATGTAAAATTGTCAGTCCTAGCTTGATTTAATACTCTAACATATATGCCTACCTCCATGACAAAATTATTCCTTCCAAACTTTTTCATAAAAATTAAAATGCATTCATCAATTCCAATTTTCATTATACCATTATCGCTACCACTCTCTATAATAGAGGATATGATAGAACTCTACTTCGTTGTTTAAATTTGGCAAAGCCTTGATTAACACTTAAATAAGTACATAAAGGCATTTGTGGGGCCAACACTAGTGGCATGGTCCTTGCTAAGAAACTCTTGTGCACAAGATATTATTGGCCCACTATGGAAGCTGATGTGTGAACATATGTAAAAATGTATGTGGCTTGTAAAAATCATGCCGATCTCATTCATGCACGAGCTCTATCGCTTTAACTACTCACTACACTATGTCTATTTTCCACATGGGCACTTGATCTTTTAGGGAAAATCAATCTAACTTAATTAAATAGACATAAACATATCTTTACTACAATTGAATACTTTACTAAGTGGGTTGAAACCACTCCATTCACTTATTAACATGTAAGCAGATATCCAAATTCATCCGCAACCATCTCATTTCCTGCTTCAACATTCCATCTGACCTCATTTTTTATAATGATGACTAATTCAAGAATAAGGATGTCAAATCCCTTTGTGCCCAATACCAAATCAACCAACACTTTTACTCCACCTATTTCCCCCAAAGCAATGATCAGGAAAAAAAATCTAACAAAACCATGATCCAAATTTTGAAATAGATCATTAATGCTTTTGACCATGATTGGCATTTGTAACTATTTCTTGCCCTCTGGCCCTATCATACCAATAATCTCACCCTACAAGAGCCACTTTATACTTCCTTATTTATGGCATAGAAGTTACTCTCCCTATCAAGATCTATATGTCCTATTTGCACATTTCACTGAAGAACATTATTGATTATGAAGAATATAGAGTTTCTCAGTTGTAGGATTTAGACCTACTTGATGAAAATAGGGTAGTTGTTTTGAAAAATCTTAAAGCCTATTAAATTAGGTTGTGCCATAGCTACAATAAGCATATCAAGCACAAAGACTTTGAACTTACTAACCTGGTTATAAAATAAAATCAAAAGAATAGCATTGTCACCCATGAAAAGAAGGGTAAATTTGAGCCTAATTGGCTAGACCCATTCATTATCACAACACATTATGGATCTAGAACATACATATTGGCCACGTTAGATGGAGATGAGCTAGATGATCCCATAAATATTATGCATCTCAAGCATTTTTACACTTGATTTACTTGAACATTGTCTATGAGGACTCCTGCTTGGGGGCATGACCTAGAACCATTTTCCTTTCATCTCATTTCCCATTGAGTCAGTCCATCTTGATCTTATTCCCTCATCCTATTACCATTCTTGATCTTGATTCTAGTTTATCAGTACAACAGATGATTCTAAATGCTAGTTTGAGTGAAAGTTTTTAGTATATTCTTGACATCTAGTCACCATCAGTACATTTAGGATGAGCATTATCTCAGAGTAGTTTACGCATGATTCACCTGAATTATGGTCTTATAAACTACACATTTTAGCTCATGATTGAATCATATACCATTTATTATATTATTGTGCCATTCATATGCCATTCATGTTTTGTCAACCCTATTTTTGATTCAAAGTAGTTTCTATTAGAATTAAACTACATTGACTTGAGGTCCTTTTAAAATACGTAGGCAACACTCAGTTTATGAGGTTAGCTTGGTCACCCCTTTTCCACTCTTTCACCATTTTGTAACCTAATCTAGGCTCTCGCTATTTTGCAAACAACCTAAGCCACGTTCTCATCATTTTATGAGTAACCTAAGTCGTAGTCTCACCATTTTATGAGCAACTTAAGCCATGCTATCACTATTTTGTGATTTTACCTATTTTGCATCTCAAAATCCTCTATTGAGTTGAGATGACAAAAAACCCTAAAATTTTAAAAAATCCTTGAAACAACCTAAAATTCAAAAAATTTGAAACTGAGCTTACAATCTCCCTAAGATATATTAAGCTACAAAGTTTTTGCTTATTTTGTCATCATTTTCTCTAGTGGCCTTACCTTTATTATAGGTGGCATGGTTTACCGCATTTACCAGGTAGGAGCCTCTTATCTAACCATGACCCTTTTTATTTGCCTTTATCAATTCTAGATAGTGTTCACTCCCATCTCTAAGATAACTACATTAGCCTAAGGTCCACACAAACTATGTATGCAATTCTTGGATTCATAGGGCATCTTGGGTTAGCTCGACCAGTTTTAGTGACCATTCCTTGTTATCAATTTACATCACAAACACTCTCATTATTTTGAGATTTTTATCTTTCCCTATTCATTTTTAAACAAAGTTCTTTCATGTCATCACTTTTCATCTATCACATATCCCTGGGAGAACTACATTTGGCCTAAAGTCCTTAGGACTATGTAGGTAACATCCACTTACAATGGGGCATTTGGAGTCAGCTCATCCACCCCTTCCTTCTTATTTTATTCCCCCTTCCATTCAAGTTACCATCTTGTACTATTAGATGACCAAATACCCAAGAGTAATGCCTTATGTTCACACAAACACAAATGATTCACATAATTGCTTATCGTGTGCTTTTTTATTGTTCATCATTCTTATCTTCGATTATTTTTGGTGCATTTATTTGAATAATTGGATGTTTTTTATTGTTTTTCTTTTATTTTGTGTTTTCTTATTTCTTTGCATTGTTTGTTTGTTTCCCTTTTCTATTATCACCTTAACTCAATCCACTATACTGGCAAGGTCATCAATATGGTGCTTTTTATTACACAATTGTATTTGAGGCCATCTATTATCCTTTGATAACATTTTCATGTTGGTTTTTATCACTAGTGCATTATTTTTAATTGTCTATTAGAAATAGGGGTTACTCCTTATGCACATTATAGCTTGGTCATCATGGTGTTTTATATCATGGTGCATACTGTATATTGATATATTAAAAATCAAGATGTTGGAAGTCTAATTGGTGATGTTGAAGCAAGAGCTCTCCTTGTCTAATATCTCCCAACCACTTCATAAAGTGCCTAGTCATCATTTCTCAAAGTGAAACATCTACCCTACTGAGCCAAACTATTAAGACCAATCAACCATCAAACTTCACCCTACTAGGGTAGTTTCTTGTATCCATGATCAAATCACCCTATTGGGGCACATTATTGTGATCAAATCTTATTTCTTCCTCTCTTTTTTGAGGACCCATTTGTTTCAAATATTTCTCTAATCTTCCCCTCGATGGGGCATCCAAGGCTAACCAAAGTGCCCTTTGGGGCATTAATCTAAGTTTACTAACTCATAAAAATTCAAAAAGAGAAGAGTGAAAGACATCATTCTTCAAGCATTATCAAATTTCTTCTGGATGATTTTTTTAATATTTTAAAAGACAATATCATGCTTAGTGTCTCACAAATGCCTTCTCAAAAGGGGAAAAATGTAGACACTTCATTCTAGCCACTTCCATGTCTAAACTAAATTAGAAATAAATTTTTGCAATCGAATGTAAGTTTAATTAAAATTTTCTAACTAGACCTAATTTACCCACACAACTACCAATTTAGCCTAAAAGTGCAATGATACATCCTTACTTAGGATAATGGATTGTCTTGCATCATTTATCTTAAATGATTCATCTTTATTCTAATCAACCCTTTATAAGTGTCTTCATTGGATAATTAAGTGAATGCTTGATTAACAAATAAATATTGCAAACTTTACTTTTCTTCTAATTGTTAATTAATCACCTTGATTAATTACCTAATCATTCCTCTCATAGCAAATCCTATGGATTTAAAATAACTTATTTGGATAAAAATTTGAAATTGAATTATGGCCTCACATAGTGGATGCCATAGGGGAATGTCAATGAAATGGAGTGGAGTGTCTGCAAGGTGGATTATGACATGGCCACTTACACACTCTCTTACATCGCTTACACCCCTCTTACACACTTGAGGATAAATGACTACACTTTATTTCAATTTGCCTTCCATACTCCAAAAAGCCTTACATGACATATCTTACACACTCCAATGGAGTAATCATGGATTTAAGGATTGATCCTCAACCTTCCATATTAGGATGAAATGAACAATCCATATTATTTTATGGAATTTATAAATAAAACCCTCTTACCTTTCATTTCATCAAGTTTCCTAATGTAAACCTAGTTTGTTCGATTATTTTAAAAAGCTCCATCAACTCTCTCTCTCTCTCTCTCTCTCTCTCTCTCTCTCTCTCTCTCTCTCTCTCTCTCTCTCTCTCTCTCTCTCTCTCTCTCTCTCTCTCCTCTCTCTCTCTCTCTCTCTCTCTCTCTCTCTCTCTCCAAGTGTAGACAAGGAGACGTGTTCCCCACATAAGGATTGAAGCATCGATGAAGACTCCTACATCTACAATCTAAGCTCAAATTATTTTAGATTGATTTTCAAGCATATCTTCAAAGGAGGTAAAAGGGTTGTTTTTATCCTTCCAATATGCATTTCATGTTTGATTATCCTATCTACCCCTAGGTATTTGGCTTGAGTCGTTATGTCTTTAAGTTGTTTTGGATTTATTCACTAACAGTTGACTAACCCCTCTTAGATTCTTGATCTACAATAGACACTAAAAAAGTATCAATGCACATTTTGAAGGATACAAGCTATTTAAAGGGTATTCCAAGCATGGATAAATAACACTTATGAAAAATACAAGTAGTATATGTGGCATTCCAATCAATCTATTGAGTTATTATGAGGTATTCCAACCATAGTGCTTTCAATGCAAAACAAGATCTAAATATAAACCAATATAATTATATGAATGCAATCTTTAATGGGGGATGTATTTTGGCTTATTGAGTAAAATTTAAGACAAGTTGTTCAATGCAACAATAGTCCAACATAACATCCTAATTAGACTTTATATATTGGTAGTAATATGCAACTCCAATGGCCTCAATGAGAAACTAATTGGGAGAGAATGCAAATGCATGGGAGTGAGACTACATGGGCTCATCCTCTATTTTCTTTTCTTGTTGAAATCTTCAACCAGGTTAAGATATCCATGGATCTGATACTATATGGTATAAACACAGGATTAAAAAACTATGAAAAACAACATATATAATCATATTATTGTTTGAAACCAAGCTACAATATATATATATATATAATAATTATTTACAATCAATTACAACTATAAATCAAATCCAAAATCAATGGTAAAAATAACTCAAAAGAGAGTGATGAGAATGAACTAAAATAATCTACCCAAACAAAACCAGATAACTTAATAAATAAACTAAAGTGAGCTACAATTGATCAACACACTAAACACAAGTGATTTATTGAGAATAATGATGAATTAAACTACCTAATTAAACAAATAAATATAATTCTATCAATAGTACCATGGAAGTCACAAAAATGCCCAAGTGGAGAAGGTGAGTGTGGTTTTCAACTATCCACTATAGGAGTTTGTACCTACAACTTTTATTGCTCTAAATATCTCTTATGCACTAACCAATTATGAACTATATGCCCATATGCCTTGTACCATGTGAAATACTAAGTCAAATGATGATGAGATAAATATTTCATTGAACACTTTAGTATTTCTAGGTGTGGTGATGGAGCCAACATCATATTAGGAACAATAGGCTCCATGGTGTGGGACGTAACACAAGGGATAAAATCGGTGTTAGAATCATCAGATATACCACTAGGAACATCATAACAAATAAAATCATCAACATGCCTATCAGTTAAAAAAAGAGTGATCATGTTGATACTAGTGTTGAAAGATGTTTATTTTTATATTTATTGAAGGTGGGTATGGTAGTATAGAATTTTCATATGCATTTATTTAGCATATCCAAATAAATAATGATCACCTAACGTGTAACTATCATCATAATCGAGAGTGGTGATATCCCCATGGAGGGACTTGACCATCATGTCACTAAGAGAATAAGTGTCATTAAGAGGTTGCTTTGTGAATTTTATGGTTGCAAGGATGGGATTTTTTCAATTTCCATATTGTGAGAATAAGGTTGAAAGCTTGGGGAAATTGATCTATGATGTGGGAGGGAAGATCAAAGGTTTTTATTTCTAGGTGATTCTCATTGGGATCATCATTATTTGAATCAAGAATTTTTGGTGGGAATCTCCCCATAATCTTGAATTGGAAACTATAACCTCTCTTTGAATTGATGGGATCGTTAAAACATTGATATTCATGAAATATTTTGAAGGCACCACATTGTTGAAATTTATCAAAGTTTCAAGGATTGATATCACCTTAAACATTGTAGATATATCTTAAGTAGAGAAAATTGACACATTGACATGTGAAAGAAGCTATGACCCTCATATAATGAGTCCAAGGATGACTAAGTGAGATGTTAAGAAAGATGAAATTTGAATATCCTCTTACCATTCTAGTAGGTAGTATGATAGGAAGCTAATTTCATCGCATGAGAAGCATTTTTATTTGGTCATATCCTTGGAATAAATTATGATTGGTCTTAAGGTTGTTTTTTGAGCAGCCTGGAGATTTAATGAAGTATAAAGAAGTAACACAAGTGTTAGAACCTTTAGAAATTAGGGCTCTCTTGACTTGGATGTTACCAATTTGGATGCTAATGAAAATGGGGGGATCTCCATAAAATAAGATTTCTTCAAGAATCATAGATTGGATTGGAAACTTAAATGATAATAATTGATGATGGTTTGATTGATTTAAATAGACAACTCTTCATATTGTTGAATGACACTCTCACTATAATCATGCAATGTGGCTTTTTTCCCCATAGTGGGTGGTCGAGGAATATTCATGTCAAATAGGGTTTACATTAATAAATTTCACTATTTGGAGGAATAACACATGACCTAAAGGAAAGGGATGTGACTAATAATATTATAGAGTTCTTTTATGGGATCCCATTCTTCAAAGTTAGACCCTGTAAAAACTAACTATAACTAAGAAATAAAAGGTTGAATTATATTAGATGGTGTTCATTATGATTTTTAATGTTTTTATTTCTGTTTGACATTATTAGACTGATCAATGATGCATATAGACATTGAAAATGTCACCAATTTGGTTGATCACATTAGATCAAGCATGGATAACATCATCAACTTCTTTGATGATGTTGGAGTAGACACATAAGATGTCATCAGCTTGGCTGATGATATTAGAGAGGCTTATTCAGGATTATGAAAGTCGTCAACCTAATCAAAGACATAAAAAATGTTTGTGTTGTTTGATAATGATGTGTTCATAGAGATTATTACAAAATTATGATCTATAAGATAGGCTTGAACAATTTTTTAAGTTATGTGGGTGGATATAGGAATGTGTTGAGCATTGAGTTAATATTGAACACAAGTTATATTGTGTTTCATGCCATTCATGTGAACTAGGCTTTCATCTTAGGTTAAGTAATTAGGATTAACCATAGTTTCTATGGCGTTGGTGGCTAGAGTTGAATTTTTAGGATTTTGAAGTGGGGGGATGTTGGTATTATCTTTAGTATGATCTAATACAAGATTAGAATAGATTTGAAGGTGAACATTGGATTACTGAAGTGTGTCATGCTTTATATGATATTTATGATGTTTGGAAACTTTTAGGAAGTTTGGATAACATTATATTGCCATAGTATCATACTAAAAATTATTTCCAAATAAGAAATTGTATGCTAGGGTGCAAAGGGAACAATGATTTTCATGAGAATGACTCTAATTAGCATGAAACCAACATAAATTTTGGGTATAATACCATTGAGATGTTAGGCATGAAAGATCAATACTTTTTGGTTGAGGCCTATGAAGTCTCTTTCTAATCACTTAAATGCTTAGGGTTGATGACTATAATTGTTAGAAGGAGGAGTTGTTTGAAAATGGATTCTCTCAAGTGGATGAGAGAGAATGACATCTTGAGGGCCCCCTGACATGATTACAAGAATATTTATCTTATAATCAAAGATATGATCATAAGTGTCAAGAACACCATCTTCAATAGCATGTTTGTTTTTGTAAGGTCTTAGAAGCATTCTCATGTTTTGTTTTGGTTGAGGAATCTCAAATTATCTCATGATATGATCTTGTCTCTTGGCTTGATTGAAGGCTTTTGCCAATGTTTTAGGAGAGAAGGACCTAACTTTGTATTGTAATTTTAGTTCCAAGGTAGTTGTATTTTTTTTTAAATACTTTATTTGGTCATGTTGTACTCAAATTAAAGGGCCAAAGAGTTTTATTGTTTTATAAAATCATGGATTGGCTCATGATCGGGTTGTTTACAATTGATGAAGTTACCAAAGTTGCCCTCAAGTAAGACATGGTATTGTAATGCTTGAACTAATACATTAACTAAGATCTATAATTTGGTGATAGATCTAGGATTGAGATGGGTTTACAATTATAAATCATTTCTAATGAGGATTTTTACTAGAATTTTATTATTTTCATAGGCTTTAAGTTAGAGCCAATCCTTGTAGAAATTTTCAAATGCCTTAAGATGTAGAGCAAGATCGGTAGACTTGTCATAAGTAACTGTTGGGGTGATTCCCTCAATATCCATGACTAAAATATGAGACACTAAGGGCTCATTTTGTAGGTGTTTAATAATTTTTTTGTGAATGGGTGGTGGGATTAGGTTCTTAAAATGATACTTAAGGAGGGTAGGGAGGCATTTATTTGGCATTCCCCTTAGAATTTGTTGAGATATATCTGGCATTTATAAGAATTGATTTTGTATTTGTATGAATTAGTTAAAACAATATGTTTTCATTTGGACCACCTAGTTCAAGAGTCCCAAAATCATCTAACTTGGATTGATTGAAGCATTTTTATTTGATTGGAATGCTTGAGTTGTATGTTGGTTGGATTGAGAAGCTTGAGTAACATTAGATGTTGTATTCATTTTTTGGTATATGTTTTGATTCAGGGCACTAAAATTAATACTAACCATACTAGTAGTTATGTTTGGAAGTGTAGAGGAAGAAAGATTGGAGAAATTCATGGATTTACGTGCCCCAAATCCTGAAGAAGGATCAAACCTAGGAGGGGTGTTAAGAAAATTTGAAACCATAATAGCATGGAATTTTTTATTAACATTTTCCTAATGTGTATAACAAATTTGTGTAAGAAGAATAACTTTTCAAGATTGAATTCATTATAATCTTCTTATTCACCCTTAGATTAAAATTCTTCATAAGGTAACAATTAATTTTTTTAGCCCTAGATTTTGTGTTGACCTTGTGGTTGGTAGGAATTAGCTTGTTTTTATTATAATAGTCATGGCCATGTTACAATCATTATTGGGACAATTCTCTTCGAGAAAACAAAAATTGTGAGTGGAAGTATTTTGGGTATTCTTAGTGTTAGTCATGGACACAACAGTATTGTTGTTGCTAATAAATCCTTAGAGGATAGAGAAATTTAAGTCAACTTCATCTTGAGTGTTGTTGATATAACTATTTTCAAGAATGGGAAGAAAACCTCAGGGATACTAAAGAAAGAAAATAACTTTGGTAAATAATGTGTGATTGACAAAGTATTAAAAGCTAAGAAGCTAGTAAAAGAAAATGTCAAAATGACCCAATATAATGGTGCGGTATGATTCATGATAGGTTCACTAGAATGTATTCAGGCTAAATACGGTCAATAATACATGGATCCTCTAATATAGGAAAAGGTAGAAGACCATACTAGATCTAACACACATACAATACATTGTTCCACAAAGTGGTATAGAGATATAAACAAGGGTTATGTATGAATTATGTTGAAATGAATATAATAAAAATATATACAAATAGAAGGGGCACGCATAGGCCTAACTAAATCTAAGGTGTCATTAGATGGAAACCAAGAGGTATATGAACTAAAGTAATAAAATGAAATAACAAAATATCATTAGGTGGTAACCATGAGGTATATAATCTAAGGATTGTAAGGGTGTCATTAGATGGTGACCATGAGGTGTATTTAAAGGAATAAAAAAACATAATGTCATTATCTAGTAATCATGAGGTATATAATTTAAAGGTTATAAGAGTGATATTAGATGGTAACCATAAGGCATAAATAAATGAACAAATCATGTAGAGATAACAATATAGTATCAAGCATAAGCTCATCTAAGCATGGAAGATAATAGCATACCAATGAAAAATATATCCACCAGAGTAAATAAAGAAAGAACACAGGATTAGGAATAATAACATTGGATCAAATTGTCATCCATGAATCTCCCCTTAGATCAAGTGGTATTTTTTGATAGATATTGTAGATGAAGCTTAAGATAGAAAGAAGACCTAAGTATTCTTAATTGGGGACTCTAAAAACTAGGTGTACCTTATTGGTATTCTTGATATCTTCAAAGACCTTGTGCAAAAAAGTCTTCATCAAGTGCAAGATACTTAGCCTTAATTCCTTTTTGTTATTACTAAGGTGGATTTTTATGTATGAGCAGAGTGGATTATATATTTTGTTTATCAAAAATGACAAAGGGGAATCATATAAATACAACCCAAAATCCACATAACCACAACTAAAACTAAGTTGATGTCATCGGCCTAATCAATGAAGGGGAAAAAATTCCAATAAACACAAAACCATATCAATGATTTTGGCCAAGGGTGAGTATATCCAACACCATTATCTAGGTCAATGACATCAAGGAGAAACATACAAACAAGAAGAAGACAAAGGGGAGAAGAGAACTCTAAGAGGACAAATAAGTAGATGTCATGGCATGAATGAATGAGAAAAACATAGTAGAATATAATTGGGGAAAATCTCACAAAATAACATCAACCAGCTCACCCAAATCCTAGTGCACTCCTTAGGATGTGCACTCATGGGGATTGATGTCCCGACAAGCCCTATAAGTCAAATTGTCTATAATTAATTATAATATGTCTAAAAGACCCATTAATAATAAAATAATAAAGATTAAACTTAAAACATTATAACCATAAGAGGGGGAAAAAATGAAAGCTAAAAAAAGACAACTAAAATATTAAAGCAAATAAGGAAGCATGTAACTTCAAATTTTAACTAGTCAAAAACACAACATAATGAGAAAAAGCTAGAAACAAAGGAGTATCTAAGGTAGTAATAAGTAGGAGAAGGATAAAGAAGCAATGATTCTCAAAAGCTACACAATAAATTTTGGAAGAAGGAAAACTAAAGCAAGCAAGTAATAAAAGACAAACAAATAAATAAACTATGTAAAAGAAATAGAGATGGCCTAGGTATAAGTGCATGGGTTTAGAAAAAAAGGATAACTAATCATGTTAGGTGAATAATCATTATATTGTATTTTAATATAATGAAATCTATTCTCAAGGGAGAGATCAAGATGTTTAGGTAGCCAGGACTCTAAGAAAGATAATAGATTATCGTCGTTAATAAGAATCATCATAGTAATCATCATCATTATGATCATTATCATTCCAATCAATTGTGTTAGATTATGTACCCTATTTTAAAGTTTAACTTAACTAGATTTTAGCTTGAAAAAATGTATATTTATTAGTATTTTTATCCTGTATAGTTGTAAGAGGTTATGATAAGACTACATTAGTACATGAATGATTAGGTACTTAAACTTTGTGTGCATTTGGTTGAGTGTTTAGGATTAATTGATTTTTTGGAAAAAATTTAAGTAACACCTCATTTTGAACTTATGATGGAAGCTCATATTTATTTCTTTATATATTAATCACTTCATTGTCATGAACATATTTTAAGCATTGGTGTAATGATGACAAAATTGCTTTCATTTGATTAAGTTGTGGTCTTATAAGAAATACATCATGTGTCCCTTTATTCAATAATACATGAAACCAAAATACAATGGTCTCAAGACTCATTGTGACATGTAAGGATTCCTCAAAGTGGTTTTCAAACAATCCTATCATATCCTTTAAAAATCATTGTAGTATTGACTAAATCTCTTTGAGAATATCCAAGACTAGTAATAAACTTCATCATACACATATTTATAATATAAATTTATCAATCATAATTCCATTTTTCTAATATTTGAATGTGTATCAATGAAATCTCAAATGAATATTGGTACATTATTAAAGTCACAATTTTAAATTTTGTGATCATACAATATAATTGGAGGAGGCTCTTTATGCATTTTATTGACCACACTGACAATTCCATCAAGTGGATGAGCATTAAAATCTTGTGATGGTTGTTTTTGATCTATCATAGGGACATTTATTTAGTATTTAGATTGAGTGGCATGGTTTCAAAGAGTATTCATAAAGATATTCAAGTATTAATTTAGTTTTGCCACTAATTCATTCAAAATACTATTGTGACCTTCTGCACAGATTTGATTACTTTCAATGAGGTCTTGGGTTTTACATTTCAATGGTATGCATATGTTTGAAGAATGTTCAAAGATAATATGATGATCAAAATATGAATTAGAATCATAATTATTAGTCAAGGGCCTTGATGGATATATCTCCCTCTTAGGAGGCAAATTAATCATATTGTAATCAAGTAAACCTTTGAGCACATTTTGTAGAATTTCACTCAATCTTGTAATTTATCTTCATTATTTTTGTTGTGATAAGACTACCCTATTATATGGTTGGTTGAGCACATTCACTACATTATTGGCCTCATTATTATGGTGGAAATTATTGTCAATAATCTTATCTTTAAATGTTGATATACCTTGGAATTCAAATCTAATAGAGGTAGGGGATTGATTTTTGTATTTAAGCATGTCAACCTATAAAGTCTTGATTTCAAGTTTTTAACCAGATGATAATGTTCATCAGAAGATGGGTAAGTATTGAATAAACTTTATCTTTAATGGTTAAAAGCAAACTTTGAGAAAATAGAGTTTGTGATTCATTATCAAGTAATTGGTGAGTCATATTTATAACTATAGTCTTGAACCAAAGCATATAATCACTATAAATTTTCATTAGGTCCTTGTTGAACTTGATCAATTTGATAAAACATGTCCTTCATGCTAATTTTGATTTTAAAAATGGCCTTTGAAATCATCGACCAAAGCATTGAAGAATGCATGGATCTAGATGGAAAAACATAGAACCTGTTTAGAGCATAATCATTAAGGCTTCTTAGAAGTATATTGATCAAAAATTTGTGAATATATTCAAATTATAGACAATAATTATATAAATATTTTATGTTATGATGATAATTGCTTTTAATATTGAATAGTTCAAACCTTGGAGCCATAAAACCTATAGTTAAAGGGTAAGAAATGAAATCATAGTCTAATGAATTGAGTAACACATCATGTGAAGTGACCCTAGAACTTGAATTTTGAGACACTTGAAAGATAAACTTAATTTGTTATAGCATATCATTTATGGTTTGCACAATGGAAATATATTTTGGATTAGGAAGAGAAGTGCTGGTGGTATAGGTAGGAATGGATACATTAGGTACTTGAGAAACACTATGAAGAAGAGGTGAAAGTTGTGAAACATGTTGAGATAGTTGAGGAACTTGAGAGGCAATAAGTGAAGCCTTAAAACTAGTTTGACAAGGTAAAGAAACAAAAATAATATTAGAAGAAAGGGGAGAGGGTTAACATTATAAAACATTTGAGAAATAATAACATTATCCATTATGGGAGAGGACCCTCTAGAAATTTGATCTACACTGGTGGCACTCAAATATTCATTGTTCAATCTATAAGGTATATCTTCTATGTGAGGCTCTTGAGTTAGGGTTTTCATTTGAATATCTTTCAACACATACAATAGTGCACCTATTTTTATAAGGATGGGTTTACTAGACAAAGTAAGTCTTTTAGCTTCATCTTTCTCATCATTAGAAGCATAAAAAACATTACCATTCATAACATTATCATTCATCTCATTTTCAATCACATCATTATCATTCACATTTACATCAAAACATGTATCAATAGAAGGAGAATTAACATCATTGAGACACACCATTTTATTTTTGAAATAAGCACAAGTGTGAACCAAAGGAATTTCAAAAAAATCATTAGGTTTGTAACTAAATATATCGCTATGCCTAGTATGAGTCTTAAATCTAATCACCGTAGGTGGCTTAAGATGGAATAATATATAACATGCAAAAATAACCTGGAATTTGAATGATAAAGCAAACACAACAAACTGGTGTTTTCAAACCACACACAAGGTCTAAGACTAATTATTTCAAATAAGATAATCTAAGCCCTAGAAAAATCATATTTATTAAAACAATAAGAAGATATAACCCCATAAGGAAATAAAACATGCAAGATAATGTAGGTTCACCAAAAAGTGATATAATAAAAATGCACTACACCTAGCCTTATATGATGTGTAATTTATATTATAATAGATTCACCCAAATAAACATGCCTATTTGAAATTAAAAAAATAATCATGGTGATGCAACCCTAATCCTTATATGTCTTTTCACTACATGAACAATTGACAATGTTGCACTATGAAGACTCTAAATGAAATTATAATTTTCAAATCAAATACTATAATTTTGTTTATCACTCTTGACATTCTTTTGGAATTTGTATGACTCATGTATATCATTTCAACTTGTTCTATATGCAATAATGCACTTTTGTATATATAAACTTCAAAAATTAAAATTAGGACTCTGTTGGTGTAAAAGTTGATACACAATGGGTGATAAAACTAACAAATAGAATGTAAAACACTAGCGAAAACAAAGGTAAGGGTCAAAGTGACCCAAAATAATAAGGTATTAAGAGTATAGTGGTAGGCTCCTAGTCAAACTGGGAGTGTACTACTACGTTAATGATTAAATCCAATCAATAATAATAAACAAAGGCTAAATAGGGAAAATGACGAATGACAGATAAATAAAAAGTAAAGGAGGGAAATGGGGCCCATAACATATAAAAATGTGTGAATAAGAACCTAATATGAACTGATAATCAATAAACACATAAGTACCATAGCTCAATACAAATTGATAACTTAAACTACCCTCAAACTAAATCTAGGTTTCTATAGTTTCAAAAAAATACTTAACAATGTTACATAAATGAGAGGGGGGCACAACTACCATTCTATTATGTTTTACTAAAAAATGACAATACCTCTTTAAAATTTAGTTGTTTAACCCATTTAAGCTTCAACATTTTCAAAAAATACGTAGTTTATAAATTAGACTCAAAATGCTACAATTTATGTTCCTAAAGCATCTTTCAAATTTTGACTGTAAGTATCTCAAATCGTCCATGAAGTTTAGGTTTCTCTTTTTTTAGGAAAAAAATGACCACCTAAGCCCCCCTTTTGGCCCCCTAGTTTTATGCAATTGCCTTTAAGAATATAAACAACGATGGTATTATTCTAACCAAGAATGATCATTAAAATGAAGTTAATATTATACATCAACCATCTTAGAGGCTCCTCTTGACTTAACAAAGCGGGAATAGACAAATTACTAATCTTAATGAACACCTAATAAAAATCTTTGAGAAATTATTAAAATTCAATATGATTACCTTACCTCCAACATGGGAGTTGGATCCTTCAAGACCCTTGCCTCAATCTTATGGCTCTAGTGCATTTTGTGACTATTATGGATTCTAAGGACATTTTATACTTGCAGGATTTGAAGCATCAAATTTAATATCTCATTGACAATAATCAAATTCAATTGAGTATAATAAGTAATAATTCCAATGCATTCATAGATCCACAGAGTCACATAGAGAAATAAAATAACAATGAAAATTTCCATACAGTAGGCAAAATAAAGTATTAGAATGTGTTAATGGATTATAGAAAGCACTCACTTGATGGTTTTATTAGAGAATTTGATTTAATTGAGAAACATTAGACATTTAATTAACATATGTTTGACGAGAATGATATCTCACTAGATAGTTCATATGATGTGTTATTATTTATAAGAGCAGTCATAAATGGTCGTGAAAAAGATGAGATAATGGTTGACAATGGCTTGAGTTTGAATATGTGCATCAAACAATATATCAATAGTCTTGGACTTAGATTGGATGATCTAGAATACACTCAAATATTTATTATAGGATATGATGGTATTATTAGGTAGTCTCTTATTTGTGTTATCTTTCCTATTAGAGTGGGTCTAAAGATAATTCAAAGTTTATTTCATGTGGTACCCAATATTGGATCATATAATGTTTTACTTAGTAGACCATTGATAAATCAAATAAAAGTAATTTTTTTTATTATACGTCAATGCTTAAAATCCATATATCAAGGTCAATTGGCTATGACTTTAGAAGATATATTATTTTTTCAAAAGGAAAAAATCGGGAAGAAGTTGTACGCAAAGAGACACCAAAGAATATATGAGGATATATACCAAAAGAATATCAAATAAGGTATATTTACATAAATATATCTCAACAAGGGTGCATTTTTCACATCATATGACTTCAAGACATTCATAAAATCATAGGCTAAAATAATGTATGCAAGAAACTAGTCATAAAAATGATTACTTAGACGATGGTTTATTATCTCTTGATTCATGAGTATCTCAACACCTTATACATGGCTCAAATAAATGTAATGATTCATTTTACATATTTGACGTTGATTATCACGAATCCTTTGGAATTATTATTTAGCTCTGAAAATTAATCCCTTATGATGGAAACTAAACACTCTACATCTATATGATTAATTATATTATTTGTTTATTTTAGGACATTACATATAGTTTGTTATGGGTTTACATTACTTGTCTAGTGTTTGTTATACATATTCATCTTGGGATGTTTATTCATGTGAGGTTTTACTTTGTGATTCTTTATTTATGTTTTATATTACGATTATGTTAGGGTACATACGATGTGTTCATAACTTTCTATAGAAGATGTTGTACTTCAACTATTGTTTATATGTATGTTGTTAATTTGATTGTCAAGATAGACACATGGCTTATATGTTAACAAGTTATAGGTTAATGATTGTGGATTCATAGTAGATTGGGGAAACATCCCATGTTTACTCTAGGGAAACTAAAGGGGAAATACGGGGCACTTATTGGTCCCATTTCAGGGTCTATTTTCATTAATTATTATATCATTTAGACTTTCACCAATACTATACTTGATGTTTATGATATATGTTCTCTAGAATACCTTATATGTTGGATGTGTCATTGTATACTTCACTATCTCATACATATTAATATGTTTTTCATGCTTTATATATCCATGTCTTAAGTGTTCACCCCAGTCTTGGTCACATAAGTGACTTGTTTGCATAGTGCCTGATTTATCTTCACTACTTTATGTCCCTGCTCAGTTTTTAATGTGTCTTTAGTGTATTTGAAGTGATTTCTTAGTGTCTAGTGTGTCTTTAGTGTGTTTTGAATGCCTTGTATGCTTAATATGTGTTTAATTTTACTTCAATATTTTATGTGCTTGGCTTGCTTATAATGTTTGAAGGGTTTGTTCCAACGTTAGTCACATATGTGACACATTACTTGTTTTAGTTCTTGTCATCATGTATTCTATTATTTGCCTATGTTTCCATGATATATATCATGCATAACACTTTTCTTAGTTGCCTATCTCACCATGATTCTTATCATATCTCTGTTAGGGGCTAAAACACATACATGTGCTTTATATTGGCAAATCTTGTAATAATAATATTGCATTGCTTATATCTCAATCCCATGTGGGTCATACTACAATTTGTGTTATATTACTAGCATTATTCCCATGTGGAACAAAATATTCATGATTTTATATTGATCATATGATAGGCACACATATGACAAGTTATTTATGATATATATATGTTTCCAAGATGACATATTTTATGTTAGATATTATTGGTTCTATATCTCATATTACACATGATGTATATTATTTATTTCTTTTGAGATATGTCCTTCATAGGTTTGTAAAAAATTTCATAAGGGTGGCATATATATCATTAATTATATTTAGATACATGTTATTGGGGCATGTGTACTACTATATTCAACATGATAGATTGGGAGGCTTGTGGTTAATAGGATAACTAACTCCAATTTTCAATGCTCCATATTTTATTCAAATGTGAAGGCCCATATCTGATAAAAGTTTCTAACTCCACCTCAGATTGATATTGCATTAGATTTATTTAACAATCTTTTTAACTTTTGTTTAATTCAATTTCAATTGCCATTAAAATTTAAACTTTGAAATGTATGCAAGATTGAATACATATTCAAAGGCATGTGATCGCACATGGACATCCTCACATCTTCAAGTAATTAGGTATCTCATTTTTATATTTATAGATTTCAACATATTATTGGCAATCACCCATGCATGTGTAAGAAATGAAATAATGTTCTTACATATTAGAGTTTGCTTCGGAAACATGAAATATTGTATCCATACCATGCTTATTTTACATTGATATGTATGCACACATGAAAGTGGGGGCATTATGTGTCCAATTAAAAATGGCCTCTAATTATTTATTAGTCATTAAATTGTATGATTATAATGTACATGTGTATATGTTGATTATTGGTGCAAGTTAGGCATTACTAGTGCATGCTGTCATTTATCAGTGTCCCCTCTTCTCTCTTCTCCTATTTATGCGGTCAATACATTTTTAACATTTTGGAATTTTTTACTCCATTGGGGTGCCCCATGTCATTATTTGTTTTATAAAATGTGAGGGCCCACCAACCCTCATTTAATCAATTGAAAAAAAAATTGAAACCTCCCCAACACCATTATTAAGCAAATTCAAACTTACTACCTCATGTTTCACATTCTATATGCATCCACATACTATTTTATATTAATATTTCCTTCATTTATATTTAAAAAAATACGTAAAAAATGTAATATTATGTAGTCACTCATTATACATATAATCAAGGAACTTACAATTGCTAAAATTATACACCCCAATGGAAGACTAGTCGGGAGTATGCCAACAAGACTGAATGAATGAATGAAATATTTTAATAACTTCCACGAGGCTGAGTATTCTATGGGACCAAGGGTTGTCACAAATTTATTATGCAATAACACTATCCCCTAAAACAAAGGTTATCCCATTAATCATGCAAAATTCCAAACCCCTTCTTGATTTTAACTCTTCCACTATGGATCTTGCTTAGAAAAAATTTTGTTCTATTTATTTTTTTATCTTCAAATAATTTAGCTAAGTTGTCAATGCTTAAGTTGTCTCTATACTTGATGTAGATGCCATTCTAGGTTGTATATTCCATTATAAGTTGCCATTCTGTCTCCACTATTCCTTTGACATAAAATAAACATATTCTTGTTTCCTATTCTTCCTTGGGTATTATCCACCTAATGGTTACACATCTAAGATGATGCAAGTTGGTCCTCAATTTTGATATCAACATTTGTGCTTTCCATCTAATTTATGCCGCTATATATGTATTTTATTCATGCTCCCATGTGGGATTAAACTCTTTGATGTAGTATACTTTCTTTTGTCCTAGCTGCTTTGTCCACGTGGTCGCCCTGAATTTCTCTCTCACATACTTTTGTATTTCATTTGTGTTTGGAAATTCTTGAATGTTGATGTCCCATTTAATCATATATTTATTGTTTTGTTTCATCTATGTGTTTTTCCTTCTATTTATCTCTTATTCGATTACCATTTTGGGCCATCGATGGTTCTCTGTACTTTGTTTCCTTTTTAACTAACTTAAAGTTTAAGCATTGCCTATGTTTCCAATTGAAAAGTACCTATTTTGACTAATAAAAACTCATATATCAATGAAGCTTTGAATTTGAGACTATTTGTGATTAAATGTTATTGGATTCTCTCTATATGTCTCCAATTTAAATTAAACACATTGCTACCCCAAACTTCACATCCATATAGGACCACTGGTGTGATAAGTAGGTCAAACAAGGTTCTCTTAGTTTTCCAATCCCATAATATTGCATTCATACACCTATTTTGTAGGTAGCATAAAGCCTTCCAACCTCATTAGATTCTTTTTGCCCTATAGGTCTCCCAACTAAGATTGTTGTGGAAGTCAAGCCCAAGATATTTATATTTTTCTAGTACATCAAGCAGGTTACCTTCAAAACAAAACTCAATTTGTTTTGTTTTCTCCATACAGAAAAGATAATGAATTTTGTTTTACTAGTGTTCACTTGCATTCTCACCTCTTGGAAAAATAGTTATAGAGCTTTCAAATGTTCTCTCAAACTATGAGCTATTTCTACAATAAAAATAAGATCATCTGCATATAAAAGTAACTTTATAACATAACTAGATAGGTGGATTCCCCCTCCCCCAACTTTATCTACCCATTCTTATAGTTTATCAATGTATAGTCTAAAAAAGGTAGGAGATAGAGGAAAACCTTGTTTGACTCCAATATCGCTTTCAAATCATTCTAAAATTCATTCACTTATTTTGACTTTGGATCTGAGTTGCTCAAAAAGTCTATGCATTATTGCTCTATATTCATCTATAACTCCAAGCTCCTCCATTCTACTCTATAGTTTACTTATAAGGACCATGTCAAATGCTTTTTTGAATTCAACAAAGTAACATAAAGCTTCTTATCCCTGAGCATCCCATACTTTTTTGATCAAGTTATAATGTCCCCAATTTGGGATAAGTAAGCAATAATGGGATTGGGCACATATCCCAATCAAAAATCTAAAAATAATAAAATATATAAGCCACTCTAGGATTGTCAAACAAACCCCAATACTTCTCCAAAGTGATTTCAATGCTAAACACCACTAGGGAAAAAATTAATCCAAAATTATATCCTTAATATCCACTCCAAAATCTAAGAATACATTATAAAAGATGACAAACTATTGTAATAAATACCTGGAAATGATGATCAACTTATATGAAAATATATACCCAAAATTCTAATGAACAAAGGCCTTCCTTCCCACTTTCTAAACCTGATGTAAACCCTTGAAAATAGCTTAAAAAATTAGGTAAGACTAATAATTAATTCCATCCACTTAAATATGAATTTAGGAATCCAAAATAGCCACTAGATAATAGAAAATTGGTTTGTTGCACTTCACAAGTAAGCTAGAAAATTACCAAATAAATTCCCCCCATAATATCAAATATCAAGTGATCAAATGTAATAAAAAATATCAACAATAAATATGGAAATTATCAAAAATTATTAAAAATATTAATGGTAATATTTACCTAATGATTTATGGCTAATAAACACCCCAAACCCTTACAACTTTCCTTCCAAGTGAGTAACCCAACTTCTGGTTTTAGTTGATAACAATTCCAAAATTTATACCTTTATATTTCTTCACAAAAACCCTCCAAACCCTTGTAATTTTATTCCCAAATAATATTATAAATTTATCTTGTCAAATTGGAATCTAAAAGCCCTCCAAAATGGTTCACTTCCTCTTCAAATTGATTCGCCACACCTCAAAAATTAATATAAAATAATTTCATATATTTTATCTCACCATTTGACCACCAAAATGGCCTTTTATGATGCCCTAGGTAAGTCACCCAAGTAGAATAAATTCATTGATAAATCTTCAAAACATTAAGGGTCTCCATGTAGTGCAGCCCTCACAAGAGGGGTCTTCTCATTGACCCAATCAATTTTCCGCCCAAGGGGATGGCTCTAAACCCTACTAGAAATCTCTCAATACAAGTTTTCAATCTTTATGACCTCCAATTTATCCAAAAACCATCTCTCTATATGGTCTACAATACTATTTGATGAAGGTGGTGTTCAAAAACACCCTTGTAAATCCACTTGTATGCAATCATCTAATTTTGAATCTCAAATACAACCCTTGAATGGAGCTACTGAAGAAGTAGGAATGGATGTTTTTGTCCCAAAACTTTTAACACTCTTGAAGGTTTTCATCCTCAAGATGTGATGAACAAGTTTGACATACTTGATCAATGATTTAATATCAAAATTAGGCATAACCTTCCAAATGAATCCTCAAATTTTTTTATAATCATCCCCCGAGCGTGGTTCCCAAGTTATAGGGATGTGTCTTTTGAATCATAAGCAAATTTACCTTTTTTTAAAAACACTTTTTGAGGGTTTAAGCTCTCATGACCCTTAAAGGTCCCCTACTTAAGTGAAAATTAGATCAAAAATACTTTTTTGCATAACTCAACTAAAAATTAGAATACTTAGGTACTTCTCACCTTTTTGCTCTTTGGCAAGCCCCTTCATAATTCCCTTTTATTTATTTCCCTTAGTCTTGTGGGAACCAAACCAAGCTAAGGGTTTATAAGCAAGTTATGCTAAAAGGGGGACATTACAATCTTCCCTACCCAAAATTGCTTGTCCTCAAGTAATTGCAAAAGCCATGGGGTTATCCCCACATTCTTCATGTTGCACCTATCAATTAAAATGGCTTCCCATTGGAAAAAATCTCCAATTGATGCACTTATCAACTTAAAATGGCTTCCCAACTTGCTAAACATGTATCTTAGTGGCTGCCCCCATGGGCTCAAGGTGTCACAACCATCTCCCAATAGCTCCTCATAACCCCAAAGAAATAATACATACCTTGCTTGTTTGCTTTTGATGTAGCTTCTCATGGTGATTAATGTGCCTTCATAAGATGTTCCCCAAACTTATAAATAAGTAACTATGAACTCATCTTGAAACACACCTTGAGTGCAAATAATACATAGATGTAACCTCTCTTGAGCATGCCTCAAAACATGTGGTATACCATTCCCTTTTAACTTCCTTTTATCACTTCCTTTATGCATAGGAAAAACATTAAATTGATTAAAAAAAAGCCTCAACCAATCCCCAATATAGGATTGTACTTCCCATGCTTGATTAAGTCAAAAGCATGCTTCATCATAAACATTTTTAGAATATACCATTGGTTGGAATTTACCTAAAAAATTAGTTTTTTAACCTTTTATATACTATTGTGCCTACCCTTTAAAATCAAAATTTTCTATGTGGTAGATTTCAAAATGTACCTTGGTATGTGTTTTCCCCATCATGGGCTATAGCATGCCTTTAAAGTGTCAATTTTAAATTCTTTTAGGTGGTTGGACATGTTTTATTGACCCAAAAATTTGTAAAACAAAAAATACAAACATCATACATCTCTTCCCAGCTCTTCCCCTTCGTTTCCATATGAAAAATAAATTGCTTTTGACATCCAAAAGAGTCCATATATAAACCCAACTATGTCTAGCAATCTTTTATAAGCAAAAGGACCAAATTTTCTTGCCATTTGAACCTTATGAACAACTGCTTGTAAATTTAACCCATTCAAAATTCAAGAGGGGTCCCATTTTCTGTAAAACACCTCCATTTCCGCTCTTGCAAGAAGGAATAGGGTGTTTCCCAAAGCAAATTTTGGGTTTCCCTTGGCAATCAATTCTCATCTCATTCCTCCCAATACAATCATGACAAAAATTAGAATTTGCTACACTTGTTAGCTGCCTTGTAGAGGGTTCAAATTTGGAATAAAGGGGTTGTATTTGATGTGTAGTGGCAGCCTTCTTTTCAATATTCATTGTGCTCATGAAATATCATCCCAACATGTTATTTATAGAAGAAGAACGGGACTCTCTATCACTCAAACCATGCAAAATAATCTCATAACCTACTACTTTGAATTTTAGCTCCATGGTTTGGTAATTTTGAGTGTACTGACCAAGTGAGTGCAACAATTGAATACCATGAACCATATTGGTCTCCCCTGTGCCAACCACATAAAAACCATCTTCAACCAAATACCTTTCCAAAGTAAAACTTAGATTTGGAACCTTGTTATTACAAGAGATGGTGAATCCATCCAACACCATGACTTTAAATCCTTTGAACTCCATGGATTTTAGCCCACGTGATGTTACCAATCCTCTATCAATGAAATTTTGAGTTGCCCAATTATCAATAAGTATGGTGATAGGCATACCCTTTAATGATCCCTACACTCTAAAGGGATAATACCTAGGAGCCCCTGAAAGTGATACCAAAGTACTACTCAAATCCTCTTCTCCCTCTATCTCTAAAGTGTCCTCCTCATAGTTGGTTATCCCAACTTCCTCCTCTTCATTTTCCTCTTCGAGAAGTACTTCAATGTAGTGTACTTGCCCCTTGCCATGGTAATTGTGTCCCTTCTCCCAAGGATCCTTTCATGTGAAACAAATACCTTTCCTTCTTAGCTCATTTCTCACTTCAAATCTACTACGTGGTAGCTCCTTCTACTACCCCAAACTTGGTTGGTTTGGTATAATCATAGGACCCACGTGATTGGCCTTTGGAGGCCCTGCATAACTACTCTTTGGCTACCCCAAACTACCACCTCTTTGTTGCCTTGTAGGTGGGAAAAAAGTATTCTTTAGCTATCCCAAATGTGTAAATATGCCCCTTGGAGTAGAAGACTCCAAATCATAGGCCTTCTAGATAGCCTCTCTCAATGAGGGTGGATCAAATGCCTTGACCAATCCCCTCAAGGAACCAACCAAGCCCTCCATAAACAACAAAACTAGTCTCCTATCTAAAATATGAATCACCATGAATGAAGGTCTCTAAAACTCTTTGTAATCATCTACTGAGGCCCTTTACCTCAACTGAGCTAAATCATGGAAATGATGTTTCAGATCTGCTCTATCAAACCTCTCCATCAACATCCTATTGAACTCCTCATATGAGAGTGTGTGTTGATGCCATTGCATGATCAAACCATGATGCCACCAATCATGGGATACTCCATCTAAATACAGAGTGGTGAATTGAAAGGCCTCTACCTCTACCATAAGTCAAAGTGAAAAGAAGGTATCATAAGTCAAAGTGAAAAGAAGGTATCCACCTTATGAATCTATCCCCTCACTAAGCTCCTTTATGACCCATCAAATGTGAAGAGAGATAACTTCCCCAATGCAAATTGGAGATCTCCCTAGCTGCCCCTCTACCTCTAACTAATCTTGGGCCCACTTTATCCCCATTTCTAAGCTAAAAACTCAAAAAAATCATGCATCTTATAACCATCATGGATAAGGTATCATGCTCATCCATCTCCCTCTCTAACTCCTCATGTGGGCTAGGTAACCCCTCCCTTATTGATGTGGGCTCCACCCTCTAAATAAATGTTGTTGGTTCTTAGGTGTTAGGTGTTGTTTCTTTAGTTGTCTTTATTATGTCTTATGAGTTGTTGCAGTCCTAAGATGTATCATAAAGTGCTAATTTATTTGGCAGTCCAAGAGGGTGGTCATCCAAGTCATGATGACATGTATGAATCTTGTCATTTCCATAAAAAGTGAGCGAGTTCTCTTGACCAACAGGCTAGTAAACCTGAGGAGTAGCTAGTAATGTTGACTAATTTTGACCCCTAGGTCAAAATTGGTCAACCCTCCTATATTCAAAACCTAGTTTGTCATATATTTCCTAGCCTTATTTATGATTATTTTGGCATTATTAGCCTTGTTTAAGGTTGTTTTGATGAAATTAAGGTAAATGTCATTTTGGACCTTAGTTTGTCTAGCCAATATATAACATAGTCAAGTTAGTCAAAAGGGTTCAAGTAGTCTAAGGGGGTCATATTGGATATGTCAAGTGATGTCAAGGTCAAATTACTCCCCTCTAGTCTATACCATGCTTATAAAGATGGTGAATCAACCTTATAATGTTTTATCCCACTCTCAAGGTGCTTTATTACCCCTCTTATAACTCCTAAAGGAGGTCTTATGACACAAAAACAAGTTTATGATTGGAAAAGAAGGTGAAAACATCATTTTAGGTTTGTACCAACATTTACAAGATTTAATAACATTTGACATTTCATTTTAATTAGTTTTCAAGTAGATTAGTTAGTCTTTATGGTAAAAAATAGAGGTTTTAAGTTGGTTCATATAGGTGTGTCAAACGAATATTATGCAGGCATGTGTACGACTTACTTTATGCCTCCCAAGCTTAGATCCATGTTTTGGAGGGAGTTTCCAATCAAAATAGGTCAAAAACCAACCTCTTTGGCAACTTGGTAGAGCCCTTTAGGTTTGTGAATGGTATGAACATGAGAGAGAAGATGAAGGTCTAAAATTTTGGGCAGAGGAGGGGACCCTAGCTAGCTTCCATTTTTAGGCACTTGTTCCCATATTATTGTTGTCAACCTGGAGCTACGCCCTGATTTGAAGATGTGTGCTAAACGGCCAGTCTTCTATCTGGTTGAAACAATGGGATCTTCTCACGAGGGTGGGTGCCTCGATAGTGAGAAGAACCTCCAAAGAAGGTTGGTTCCTGTATGATGTATCAATTTGGACTTCTACTCTATGCTGCAGACTACCGTGGAAAAGGGAGAAAGGAAACTTAAAGGAGAAATCCTACCTAAAGGGGGTGATACACCAGAATTTTGATCCACTCAATTTAGAACCTTGAACACTGAATGAACTATCAGAGTTGTTGCCAAAATCCGGATAATGTGAGTGCAATGGAGACATGATCACACGAGAAGAAGCAAGTTCACACCACATAGATGCTAAAGCAATTTGAAAATAACATAAGAAGATAAATTAAACAGGACAAAATGGAGAAAACCAAAATCTGATTAACATGAGATGGCCAAAGTGAGGACTACAAATAAGAGAGTACGTAACTCCTCCACAAAAGGTGGACAAGGCACCCCAAGAATAGACTGTAACTCCTCCATGAAAGGTGGTGACAAGGTGCTAAGAATAGAGAAGTAACTACCATCAAGGGAGTTACTTATGACACCTATGACACATATATGACACACACCTCCACATAAGCTATCCTATCCCACAAATGTAGGAAAACTCCATGTATGCACAAAAAATACAATTTCCCTAATTAAAAAATAGGGAAAAATAAAAACCTACACTAATACCCCCCCATAAGCATACCTTAGGTGGGCAATGTGGAAATATAAAATGGGTCTTGACAACTAGGCTTGATGAGGTACCCATGTACAAATGCAATCTTCCATAAGATAGAGAAAAGGAGAAAACCCGTAGGAAAAAACTCCCCCCCAAAAGAGAGACATAAAAGGAAGAAAATGCTAGTGGGCCCCCCTGAAGATGATGCTATTGCAGATGTAGACCGCACCCCAAAAAGAGCTCATAGATGAGTGAAATTACTCTCAGTGAAAGGTGTGGTGAAGATGTCTGTAACCTACTCTGAAGACTGGCAAAATATCAAGTCAATGACCTAACTATGAATAAGCTACCAAATGAAATGCATGTGAATCTTTGTGTGCTTGGTCTGCTGGTGCTGAACTAGATTCTTGAAAATTTGAATGGTACTCTAGTTGTCACAATAAATGATGGTGGGCTGCCTGATAGGAATGCCAAACTCAGAAAGAATCCCCTGAAGCCAAATAGCCTTAGTAGCTGCATTAACAGCTCCACTGTACTCTACCTCTATAGATGATATAGCAATAACATTCTAATTATTGCTAGAGTAACTGATAGGACCAGAACCTAGAGAGAAATTGTAACTAGAAGTGGACTTGCGAGTCTTTGAATCGCCAGCCCAGTCTGAATCTGTATATCCAACAAAGTCAACCTCAATGCCAAATCTGTAATGAATCTTGTATCTATGTGAACCCTGTATGTAATGCAAGATCCTCTTAGTTGCTTTCCAATGTAGCTCATGAGGTTCCTGCATGAATCTAGAGACAAGTCCCACTATATATGATATGTCAGGCCTGGTGTGAGTCAAGTAGATGAGACTACCAACAAGTTGTCGATACTGAGTGGCATCAATCAATGGTGAAGAACAATCAACCTCAAGCTTGACTCCTGATAGAAAGGGAGTCAGAGATGGCTTGCAATCAGCGATGTGAAACTGAGCCAATAAGTCAAGAGCATACTTAGGCTATGCAAGAGAAATCCCTGAATCTGACTATGAGATCTCGATGCCAAGAAAGTAGTGCAACAAACCCAAGTCTGTCATGTCAAATCTATCATGAAGAGATGCCTTCACCATTGCAATAGCTAATGAAGAACTCCTGGTGATCAAAAGGTCATCAACATATAGAACCAAAATCAAGAGCAAATCATCCTACCATAAGAAGTAGACATTGGGATCAGAATGGCATCTAGTGAAACCCGCTATGAGAAGGAAGGAATCCATTTTGGCATACCAAGCCCGAGGGGCCTATTTGAGGCCATAGATAAATTTCCTAAGTATGCATACTAAGGAAGAATCCTGAACAAATCTTGGCAGCTGCTCCATGTAGATCTCCTCCTCTAGGTCTCCGTGAAGAAAGGCACTCTTCACATCCGTCTGATGCACATCCCAACCATGTGATGCGACAATAGCCAAGGTGAGTCAGATAGAAGTCATCTTTGAAACGAGTGCAAAGGTCTCTGAGTAGTTAATGCCTACCACCTGTGAGAAACCCTTGGTGACCAATCATGCCTTGTACTTATCAACCGACCCATCTGCTACAAACTTGGTCCGATATATCCACCTACATCAAACCATCTTTCTTCCCTTAGCAAGTGAAGTCAAGTCCCAACTGTGATTTTTGATTAAGGAAGAATATTCTTCCTCCATAGCACTATCCCACTCAGGTACCCCTGATGCCTCTCGAAAAGTTTGTGGATCCGAAACTGAAGTAAAGAAGGCATGTGGATCTCTCTAAAAATCCCCCTAGTATGTCTGTCATCTACGGGATCTCCTGCCCAAGTGCCAGCACTCTCAAGTGTCTGTCTGGCCCAAAGTGGCCCAGAAGTGGGCGAGTCAGGTGCTAACTCCTTATCCTCTAACTTACTAGAGGTGGATGATTCTGCATCACTGTCCTCACTATCTAAACTCGAAGAAGAAGATGTCTCTAGTTCAAGAACTTGTTATGGTTGATCTAAATCTGATAAGGAATCATCATGAAGAAGTAGATCCGATGAGGGAGAAGTGTCGAGTGTTGAGTCTCTAGGACTCTCCTGAAAATGGACACTTTTTTTGATGAGCAACTCATGAGTGACTGGATCTAGAAGGCGATATCCCTTAATACCATCTAGATATCTTACAAAGATGCAAGGCTTGGACTGACATTCCATAGCTTTGCGTTTCTTCTTTAGAATGTGGGCCATGGCTAGGGATCCAAAAACTCTAAGGTGCTCAACATCAGGATTCCTTTTATGCCAAGCTTCAAAGGGTGTTATCCCTTTCAAAGCTTTGTTAGGAACCCTATTTTGAATGTAGCAAGCACAATTGATGGCTTCGGCCCAGTACTGTGGTGCTAAGGATTTGGAGTGAATCATACAGCTACCCATTTCTTTCAAGAACCTATTTTTGTATTCTACAACCCCATTCTTTGAAGGACTATAAGTGACGGTGCACTACAAATCAATCCCTTCTATGGTGCAAAACTACTCAAACCTGATGCTGACATACTCCCCTCCATTATCAGTTCAAAGAACCTTGATGGATTTCTCACTCTATTTCTCAACAAGAGCCTTAAAGTCTAGAAAATTTTCAAACACTTCAGACTTTTGTTTGAGAAAATATCTTTAAGTGTACCTAGAGAAATCATCAATGAAAGTGAGGATGTACGTGGCCCTTGTGAAAGATGGTTTAGGAAAGGGTCCCGATACATCTCTGTGGACTAACTCCAAAGGTTGTGAAGCCCTCCAAGCTTTGCCTTTGTCAAATTTTGCTTCAGGATGCTTCTCAAGGGAACACCCCTTGCAAAGTCCTTTTGTGAATTGGACATGAGGCAAACCAATGATCATGTCATTTTTACAAAGTTGTTCAAGGTAGCAGTAGTTAAGGGGGCCAAACCGCTCATGCCACAATTTGCTAACTTCATCTGAATGAGTCAACAATGTTGTTGGACAAGAATCTGATGCAAAATGTGAGAAGGTGTATAACCTGGCTTGGTGATCTGCCCTACCCACTGCCACTATAGTATCACTATGCAACTCCTTGATAACCACTGAATCTAGTGAAAACTCAACTCTGATGCCCTGACCAATGTGAGTGATTTGGTACACTGATAGGAGATTGGTTGAAAGAGAAGAAACACTTAGAATATTATTGAATGTTCCTCCTTGCATTTCAACTGACCCTCTCCCTAAAATAGAAACTGAAGTGTCATCACCCAAACTAATTAAAGTCATGCTACAAGGCTCTAAAGATGAAAACTCAACTAGTGAAGAGCCCATGTGGTGAGAAGCACCCGAATCAATGACCCATGATGATGTAGAAGCTGTAGTAGCTACAAGGGCCTTGCCCTTTTCTTTCTCCTTACCCTTGCCTTTTGTCTTGGTAGAATCTTGGGTAGATAAATTCTGCTTGATGGACTCAGGAACACCTATGTTGTTCTTCTCTAGAAGATGAGTTAGGTGATCTATTTGTTTCTTCATGCATTTGTGTTCATCATGCCCTGTCTTTTTAAAATAGGCACACTTAACCTTCTCCTTCTTAGGTTTAGCATTAAAAGATGAAGACTCAGCGTTGTTTTTGGTAGGATTGGTGTTTTATTTCTTCTTCTCCTGGTCCTTGTTCTTTTTCTTCTTCTCCTTTGTTGAAGTCTTATCCTTACCATTTCCAGCTATCAAAGCTTGGGGTTGAGTAGACTTCATTGTGCCCATTTGAATTAGCTTATCTTGCTCCCTAGTCACGTCAGCAATGAATGAATCCAAAGAAGGCATTTTCCATGTAGTGCCAAGGGCATTTTTTGTGGCATGGAAAGTGGAGACAAAGACTGAATAGCTTGGACCTAACTTTGCGAGAATAGAAAGTATGAGTTGATGATTTTTCTTCTCTATCCAGCATTCTTTCAATTGCAATCTAAGCACCTTAAACTTAGTGAATAAGTCCTGTAGGGTGTCAAAGTTGCTAGGACTTAGACTTATGACTTCGTTTTCAAGCTCATGACCTCTCATCTAATCAAGCTTCCCAAATAAATTTTCTAAGGTGTCGCATATGTCATTGGGAGTCTGGGAGGATTCTAAATGGAAGAGAAGTTCTAGAGACACAGACAAGCTCAGTAATCCATAGGCTTCATCACTACGATTGTACCACTTGACCTTTTCAGCATCAATGTTGGGTTCTACTTCAATACACATGGTGATCCTATACAACCCTTTGATTCTAAGAATAATTGACATTTTAACCTTTCATTCATGACAATTGAAGGGTGTTAGGGTTTTAAGTTAAAAAGAATCCATTTTTTGCTGAATTTAGGTGAAGTTGTGTTGATTGCAAGTTGTGAATTCATGCAAAAAAGAGAATGAAAGCAAAGATTTGCAAGTTGTGAAAAGCAATCACACCCCCTTGAAATATTGAGCTCCCCAAAAATATTCAAGTGCATGCTCATAAAATGTCAGACTCAGTCGAGAATGCGTCTTAGAGCAATCAGTGCAAGACTAAAGCAAATAGGACGTCAGACTCAGCTGAAAATGCGTCCCGAGAGACCCAAATTTTTGACACTTTATAAACTAGTGCATTTTTTACAAATAACAAGCCTACACTATGTAGAATTGAATTACAAACACTTTTACAAAAAATGGCACCCAAATCCGAGCTACCATTTGCAAGATATTAAAGGTTCAATTTTCCCATAAACTAGTGTTTTTGCAAAAAAAGCACTAAAACATTAAAAAAATACATATTTTGAGAGAGAAAGTGGCTTTCCAACCACTCATTGGATTCGGCATGAAACGAGGAATCCAAAGGAGGTTTTTGTGAGGGAGAATTGGCCTCCTGCCAACTCGGACCCTCACCCTTCGTCTTCGATAGGCGAAGATACAAGTTTTAAATGAAAACCCCCAATTTACAAAATATGCAGTCAAATTGACTGATTTTTATTTTACAAGTCAATTTTTAACTAAAAATAATGAAGCATAGATAGAATTGAACTATTGGCCAAGCATCTAATGGTCCACATGCGACGCCAAGCATGAAAAAAGTGCCATTTTCCAAACAAGACTGCTCATAGAAAAGACAAAAAAACTAGACCTGCTGGAAACGTCGTACGGCCTGCTTGGCGCCTTGCTGGGCAGAGAAAATAAGCAAATGAACAACAAACTTTTGCACAGCCTTGAAGTTTGGCATGGAGTGCTGAAGGATAATAGCAGACTTACACGTCGTACAGCCTGGTTAGCTATTAGAAAGGATAGTACTACTGAAGCTTGGCGTGGCAGAGGCTGAGTGTTGAGCCTGAACTGAATGCTGAGTGCTGCTCCTCTCTCTGCGGCTTGCACACAATAATGGCACCTAAGCTAACTGTTGAACCAACCCCTGAAGTGAAGACAGTCAAGACACCCAAAGGCCAAGGATTCCCAAGAAAATGATACCAGAAATTATATATATATATATATATATATATATATATTTTAGATCAAATCTAGAAAATAAAAAAAATAAAGAGAACTCCACACCTCTTGATTTCAAAATGAACTAAAAGCATAACCAGACACACGATTACCGTTCTTGGTCTGATACCATATCAGAGTTGTTGCCAAATCTGGATAATGCAAGTGCAATGGAGACGTGATCACACGAGATGAAGCAAGTGCACACCACATAGATGCTAAAGCAATTTGAAAATAACACAAAAAGATAAATTGCACAAGACAAAATGAAGAAAACCAAAATCTAATTTACATGAGATGGCCAAAGTGAGGAATACAAATAGGAGAGCATGTAAGTAACTCCTCCACAAAAGGTGGACAAGGCATCCCAAGAATAGACTGTAACTCCTCCATGAAAGGTGGTCACAAGGTGCTAAGAATAGAGAAGTAACTCCCATCAAGGGAGTTACTTATGACATTCTTATGACACTTATAACACATCTATGACACACACCTCCACATAAACTAGCCTATCCCACAAATGTAGGAAAACTCCATGTATGCACAATAAATACAATTTCCCTAATTAAAAAATAGGGAAAAATAAAAACCTACACTAATACGAACAAGGGAGAAGGAAGACCTTAGACTTCAATTAATCACTTATGCATAAGTATTTCATGAAGAGGTTCGGTCTAATAACTAAAACCTGAGGGAAAATGATGGAGAGAGGTCTGATAAAAGACACTTTGTGGCCATTTAACATCCACTTAAAGTTTCAGCAAAAGACAATAAAGAACACTTTAACATGACCTGCACAAGGATAATATAGCAACTAGGTATGAGACAGAATTTAGGAAGGGAGAGAAATCTACCACTTATGTAAATTGTTGAAGAAATATACACTATGTCAATGCTTGAAATCTGAAAGTACAACCCTTTTTATTAATCGAAGAGGTTACACAACTCACCAATGGCAGAGTCTGGTCTAACCAAGAGAGATTGGATTCTTCTAATCAAGGTTGAAAGCCATTATATAGAAATTTACAAGAGGCCAAAGATTGGTGTAGAAACTTGAAGAGAAAGATTCACTTGGTTAACTCAAGGCTTTACTTGGCCTTTCAATACAATATATTTTCCTTTTTGTCCTTACATGAAGCTTCTTCACTTGATGAAGCGAACTTATCTTTGTTATGAACTGCCTAGCTCTTTTTGCATGGAAATCTATGCGAATGTTAAATTTAGAACTCCATGTGAGTGTTTGATTGCCAAGTTACAGCATTTGAAAACTAAATTAACCATTATTTAAGGTGAGTCAGACGCAGAGATCATTCTCCTTTGCATGGAAAGCTTCTAGTGAAGCAGCATTTTAATCAATTAGTCAACTCTAAATCTAGAACAGTCAACTCATCGTTCAAATTCAAACCTCTTTTTGAAGCTAGATTAGACCTTCGGATGCATGAGCTGAATGGAGATGAACATGACTTTAATAATCAATCAACTGAAGCTTTGACCAATTATTCAAAAATAGCTCTGATGTTCAAAAATAGCTCCTGTTTGCATGTTTTCTGTCTTATTCTGGTCTGTTGTTCATGTTTATTTCTGGCAAGATTCTGTATATTCAAATGATGTTAGTCTAATTATACCCAGTTTATATTTTCTTTCAAAATTTTGGCTTTATCCTTGTTCCAACGGTTACTTCCCGCGGTCAAAATTTGACAACCTGCGGGATGTCACCCTTAGTTTTCTTATTTCAAACTTATTTGTATATATTTCGTACTTCCTTCGGACTTTATTTCCCATGTCTCTCTTCGGACTTCTGTCTTGCCTTACTCTTATTTTTTTGCTTTTCTTCAGACTTTGCTTTGTGGCCTTCAGAATTTCCTCAGACTATTTGTTCGAAGGAATTCCTTTGGACAAAAAGTTTGAAGGATATCTCTTCTTCCTTCACCCTTTAACTTTTTCAAAGCCCTTTTGATTTCTTTTGTTGGCTCTGTCTTTGCTACTTTTTTGAATTTCCTCGAGATTTCTTCTATCAGGTTTATTTTATGGGCGTTTGTCCTAATTTCTTCAAACTTTTTGTCTGAAGGAATTCCTTCAAACAAAAATTCCAAAAGAATTCATTGTCTTTGTTCCTTTTCTTGTCTTTTGTCGTCGGCTTTTATCTTCAGACTTGTCTCTTGCGCCTTCCGAATTTCTTCAAACTTTTTGTCTAAAGGAATTCCTTCAGACAAAAGTCTGAAGGATATGTCTTTGCCTTTGCTCTTTTAAATGTCTTTGGTCTTCTCTATATATATATTTATGAACTCCTTTGGACTTTTTGTCCGAAGGATTCCTTACCTTGCCTTTTCTTCTAAAATGTGCCCTTTAGGGTTTCAATCATGGTGCCCTTCCACTGACCGAGTGCCCTTCGGCACCGACCAAGGGTCCTCCGCCCATGCCCTTCAAAAAAATTAGAGGGCACCTGGGCTTTTTGCAACGGTCTCTGATTTAGTCTTGTGCCTGCCTAAAGGGTAGGTACCCTTCAAGAATATTGAAAGCGACCCTTTCGAAGGGTAGGTGCCCTTCAAAATTCTCAAAATGGATTCTTCCCTGAATTAATCTTTGGCTCTTATTTGTCTTTTATGTGGATTTTCTATCTCTGTGGTCTTCTGAATTTCTTCATACTTTTGTCCGAAGGAATTCCTTCGAACAAAAGTCTGAAGGATATCTTCACCTTTGTCTTTCTTCACCCTAAGTGCTTTCCTACCCTCCGCAAGGGCTATTTGGCCTCTGAAATTACCCTTCAAAAAAATTGGAAAGGCCCTTTTGATTTCTTCTAGGTGTCGGGAGAGTCCATAGAAATCCTGCAGAGTCCATAGAAGTGACCTGCAGAGTCTGTAGAAATCCTCTGTAGAGTCTATAGAAATGACCTATTTTGGTCAAGGGAAACCATGTATTCTTCCTTCCTTGGCTAGAGACAAGAACTTTCCAAGTGGCAAGAGAAAATTTGACTTGTCGAAGATTTGTCAACAATTACCTCTTCCTAATTTATGAATAATTACTAACAAGTTAGGGCACTCATAGTGTCTTCTCCATTCAGGTAAGGTACCGATTTACTCTACTTTCTCCTTTCTTGAACATGATAACAGAGAAATTGAAGGTTAGAAAGCTTCTTAAGAGTTTTCACCACCTTCCCACACCATTTTCAAACCTCATCTTACACGTGTGAGCCCAAGGATAATCAAGGCTAAACCCTACATACCCTCCACATCTTCTTGAGATTCTAAAATGTTTCCTTAATACCTTCATGGGTCAAAATCTTCAAATCATAATGCTCAAGAAAGGATAATCAAGGTTGAACCCTACATACAAGTGAATCTTAGAGACTAAAAAAAGTATTTATTTTCCAAGTGTTCAAACTATCTTCATTGAATTGGCCTAGACCTAGGAGGTAATGAAAGCCTAATGACGTAAAAAGGCTTATTAGGCCTAAATATGCCTAAACATGTCTGTGACGTAAAATTAGAGACGGATGCATGCCTTGGGAATATAGAGCTCTATAAACATTAGAAGAAGTGGAAATGATAAAGTCTAAAATACTTGGGTAGATAAGAAACCTGGGTAGGGCAGAACGAACACTAAACTCAGTCACTAAGGGTTACACAAACTTGACTACTTACAAACCCTAGGCAAGAAGATAAGGGTATGCAGAGGAAAAAGTTTATGGAAGACATGATCCTAATAATGTTTTTAGACTCTAAGGTCATATTACATAGTTTTCCAAAACTCTGTCACTACCATTGAAGGGTGAAAGGGGGTACTCGAGTCCTAAGAACTCAGGCTAGACAGTGACTTAGATAGACCTACATAGAGGAAAGAAGGAGAGATGATGGTCATAATAGTTAGAGGCAGGTATATGAGATAAAAAATATATGGGGAGGGTGTTGTGATGATTTTTAAATCCCCAAACCACCTACAGTAAACTCAAAGCCTTCAGACTCAGTACTAAGCCTACAAGGCCTAAAGCTATTCTTAAGGCTTCAAACCCCACCACCATCTTAGGGCATATCCAAACCTCCTCAATAAAGTTGATGACCATAAAAGGATGTGTCAGGATGGTATAAGTATTGAATAAGATGTTTGAGATAGGAGAGTACAAAGAAAGGGTCAATTTAGTCTCGACTACTAGCTCAAACTATATTACACCCAGCCTACCATCTCAAGCCATCATTTCAAGTGCTCATATATTTTATAGAACAATGAATCAGCACCAATGTCAGTAAGATTTGGGAACCACTATATACTTATGATCCATAAAGGAGATAGTCTGTTTCATGATCCCACCTCTATGAATCATTGTTAAGACTATAGACATGTTTGGAAGGCTTGCAAGGAACTCAAAGTTTGCCATCTTGTATTCATATCTCCACACACAAGATACATGGGACCTAGATATTTTTAGGATATTTAGGGGGGTATATTTACTAAACATCCATGACCATAGGTTTGGGATTGGAGGTATGATCTTTATGAACCATCATTGAGATGGTAGACCTCCAAAACCCTGCTTAAACTATAAGACAAACCAAATGAAGTAAAAATGAAGAGTTTTGCACTAAGAAACCCTAGGTTGACTTGATAAACACTTGAAACACCTATTAAAATCAAATAATATTCCATACATGGTACTTAGTTATACAGATAGGTGTATAGACCCCCTAAAAAACATGTTTTAATAGGATTTTGTGATGTTTATAAGGTAAATAGTTGTTTAGAGAGTTGAAAATAATTGGAAGGGGTGGTTTGGGACATTTTTTACCCTCTCAAGTCATTAATTTGTCACACTCCTTCCTAAAAACACTTTTGTAAGTCTACACCAAATAGGCAATCTTAAAATGCAATTAGGAGTTGGTCTAGTCACCTAAGCAAGGTAAAGTTGCAAGTGTGCAGTGATTAGAAGGGTTGAGTCATGGTATGGAATGATTTTTTAGGCATTTAAAATTCTTTTTTACCTATTATTTAGGTTATTTTCAATGTCTTTTGTTCATTCAAATAACAAACATTATGTAACCAAGGCTAATTGGCCTAGTAGACCTACTCGATTAGCAAGAAGAAGTGTAGGTTGGCATAGAGGGATACTAAGGGGGTCAATATAGAATCATAACACCTTGTAACTAATACATTTAAGGATGAAAGTAAACATTACATGGTCATTATGAAGAGAAGGGCATTTTCTTGAACCTAAGTCAATATGCAATGGAAGATGGGCTACTAGATGCTTCATGGGGAACTTAATTGAGCCACTTTCATGTTTTTAACTATCAAAAAAGAGATGCTTGACTATATTTAGGTGTGTCCATGTTCTAAAGAGGTTAAACAAGTTTGACCCAGCCTCCACTATTCCACCGCAACACCTAAAGGACCCATTGAAAACCACTGATCAAGAAACCAACACATGGAGGGAATATGAGGGACTTTTATAACTATTGTAACTAATGATGGAGTGGATTATGGTCATTTGTGACATTTTCCTATCACCTCAATAATATTATTCCTCTCTTTCCCTTCGCATTCTTCTATTTAATCAATTCTTAAGGCCATTGTATCGATCCCTCACCTGGGTATGAGGAAACTCTACATGGATTTATACTTTGTAAACCTCTTAAACTGATTAATGGATTATTGTAGCTTATCCATGATAGTTTATAGTGTGTGTGTATATACTTTATTTGATATGCCTAAGTGGTAGGTTTTATCCCTTGCAAGTACATGCCTCACCTAGATGCCAACATTTGTTCTATGCTAGTCATATAGTGTGTTAGGGTGTTAATCATTGAGTTTAGAGTGGAAGTTTGACTATAAGTACCTTGAACTAGGCCTTCACTTCATTACCTTCATGCTCTAATCATCTAAATCAACCTCTATATAAAACATTGTTGCTTAGAAGTTATTGGAGATAGTGCTTTAGTTCATGTTTGGTTAACTAGTATTGATAAGAGTTCAAACAGAGTGGATAAGCTATATTGGTGCATCACCATCCTTAGATTAGGTTTTATTTTATGCAATCTCTATACCTTTTCACCCCAACATCAGTAGGTCTTAGTATTTTAAGCTATGATAGATGCAATAGGGGAGCTATCCCCATAATCTAGAGGTCTATCCCAATCATAACTCACCCACAGCCTTGGGTTATTCCCATGTTACCACAACCTTAGAGGGAGGCCTGAATAACCTAATTCTAGGGTGAAACTAGAGAGATAATAGTTTAGACACGCCTAGTGGAACTAGATTCAAGCATTGGAGCACTCTCTTATAACACTTGGTCATCTTAGAGAGCTTTAAACACCTCAATAGCAGATTGGCAGTCAGATTTCATGTTGAGAGACATCACAAGGACTCCATTTAAGGGTAGGAGTAGTTGTTATTTGTAATTTATGTTGTTGTTCATGTGCCTCGTGATGAGTTATGGTTGCATACGGGGTAGACTTATATCATACATCTCCTTATCATCATCCTTATCACCCATGCCAACCTCATGATGCTTATCACCAACAACCTCTTGACCCCCACCATCCTTATGAGTCATATTCACCTCCTTAGTAACCCTCTAATCCTCCTAACCAATTATGGTAATATCATGATGTTCCTAGTCATCCCAAGCAAAGTGAGGATGATTTGAGCTTAGAAGTTAAGAAGCTAAGGGAGGAAATGGATAGATTGAAAGAATGTCTTAGGTAACAAAAGGAAGTTGAACATCAAGCCTTCATTCATCAATAAAACATCCTTGCAAACTAAGAACAACTAGTTAAGGTAACCAACCCATCTCCTTTCCTTACCTCTGTGATCATTGGAGACTCCTTGGTCCATAATTACTTGTTTGATGATAGAGTAATTAGTTCATTTATTCCAAAGCTGGTAATGATAACTTGAATTTGATATATGAGCCTACTTCCAAATTTTAATTGAAATGGAATGGATCAGCTAAAAGGACGTTTAGCCTCACTAAAGACCTACAACTTACCTTTCATGCTTACCCCAAGCTCTCAATTACATAAGACATTAATGTTGCAGACTTATCACCTTGTTTTAATCTCTGTTTTTCTAATGACTTTATGACAAAGATTGGGGGTACTTATACTTTGATTTGTCTTATATAGTCTACATGTTTGGGTATGGTGTATGAGTCAAAATTAGATCTAGACCATTCTCCAAGTTTCATTTTGAGACTTACATGCCAAACATATCAATTGTAAATTTTCCTCACCCTCCTACCCTTAGTCAACCTCCTTGTGTTCTAGATCCCATTCAAGATCCACCCATGCCTTCTTAAGAGCCTATAATAACTTCAGCTTGGAGGCCTTCATGGACTAGAACCCCAGATTATGTTATACCTATTCTTGAAAGATAATTTTCTCCTATGCATATTCAAAATCAGGAAGAGGAGAAGTGTATGGAGGCTAGTTTAGGAGATGTGTCATTTTTTGCAAGTTCACCATCCATCCTTCATACTAAAATCATTTATGGGGATCAAGTTACATCTAAATTTGACAAGGTAATTGAATAATGGAAGAAGAAGAATGTAGTGTCCAAGTTTGATACTCCTAAAGATCCAATTTGGAAGAACACTCTAGCAAGTGTCAAAAAAGCTAATGAAGTAGCTTGCCCTCCCAACCTCTCCTTTTATGAAGAGGAACCAAGTGTATTAAATGCAAAATTTTAGCATCCAAGTGTGGCGAATAATTTATCAAGACTAGTTAATGAGGTGGCAGTCCTTCAAGAGCTTGATCATGTTGTAGCTGCAAGTGAGTTTCAAGAACACTTTAGAAAGGATAACTCAAGAACCTATGATAAAGAGATCACTATTAATACCCCTATTCATCCTAGTAGTTCAACAATTTGATCATGATAGAAAGTTTGATGATGTAGAATAATCATAATGGTTTGATGTTGAAGTAGATGAAGACAAAGCATAAACAACTTATCCTATAGGAAATAGTCATGCAAATAATCTACATAAACCCATTTTTGAAGCCAAGAGCATTTCAAGTGATTTAGATGATCCTTGGCAATAGTTGTACTATGAATTCTTAGGTGACATTAAATAACTCAACATGGCAGCTTGGAATGGTGGAATAGGACAGTAAGTTGAGGTCTCAAGTAAAGGTAGCACTAATGATTTAGAGCTTAAAGAAGTCAATACAGGTTTAGAAATAGAAAGGCAAGATGATTTGGAACTTGAGTGGATTGTTGAGCTTCCATTCTCCATAGAATATGAGGATGACCAAGTTGTAGTAGAATATGAGCCTTGTTATGACTATGTGGAAGAGTTAGAAATACTTGACTAGCATAATGCTTCACAAGTGAATGGTAAGAATGATAGTGAACTCCGATTATTTTTAATTGATCATGAAGAGATGGCCTTTTGGGAAGACTTGGGGAAATTTTGTTCAAGTTTAGATGATCCACATCTACCCTATGAGGAGATTGAGAAGGGCCTTAAAAAGACTAGTATGGCAACTGATCCCTTTGAGTCTCACAAGCAAAATCAAGGAGAGCCTAATAACATGCGGCAGCCATGTTTGAACACTTACCAAGAGGTTGAAGGCTTTGAAAAGTCACCATCTCAAATAAAGTAGAATGAAGACACAAGCCAAGGCATACCAACTGGATTGTCAAGAGAATCATTGCATGAGAGCATAACAAATCAGGAGTAGCCCGTGACTGAGGTAGAAATTAGATTATTGATGAAAAGAAAGCAAGTTTGGAATGAGTATGATTAGGTGATGGATTCACATGACCAACTCATGCAACTAAGGGTGGAGCCAGAAGATCTAATTGCCCTCCTAAGAGGTTATGAGCATGCCAATGTCTCTAGCTGTAAGAAGAAGTCCTCATCCAGTGACTAATACCTAATTGTACTCCAGTCAATGCATAAAAACTAGACCTCATGGTGTCATGGTGATCAAATAAGTTTTCCATTTGATCCTAAAGGAGAAAAGAGTTTAGTCTCAGGTTAGTTGTCTATAGCGTTTGTGGTCTTGTTTCCATAAGTTTGTCAACACAAGTGTGGGTAGTTGGTTGCCTTAGGTGTCTTGAGTCTTATCTTTGTTGTTAGTTCTTAGGTGTTATTTCTTTGGTTGTATTTATTATGTATTGTGAGTTGTTTTAGTATTAAGAGGTGTCATAAAGTGCTAATTTTTTTGGTGGTACAAGAGGGTGGTCATCCAAGTCATGATGACATGTATGAGTCTTTTCATTGTCATGAAGAGTGAGTAGGTTTTCTTGACCAGTAGGTTGGTCCACCCTGGGAGTCACTAGTAATGTTGACTAATTTTGACCCCCAGGTCAAAATTTGTCAACCCCTTATATTGAAAACCCAGTTTTTCATAGGTTTCCTAGCCTTTTTGATGATCATTTTGGCCATATTAGCCTTGTTTAAGGTTGTTTTGATCAAATTAAGGTAAATGACATTTTGGACCTTAGGTTGTCTAGCCAATTCATAACGCAGTCAAGTTGGTCAAAGGGGTTCAAGAAGACTAGGGGGGTCATATTGGACATGTCAAGTGATGTCAAGGTCAAATTGCTCCCCTCTAGTTCCTACCATGCTTAAAAAGATGGTGAATCAACCTCATAACATTTTATCACACTCTCAAGGTGCGTTATTACCCCTCTTATAACACCCAAAGGAGGTTTTATGAAATAATACAAGTGTACGATGATAAAAGGAATCTAAAACATCATTTTAGATCTATACCAACATCTCCAATCTTTAGGAACATCTGACATTTCATTTTAATCAATTTGCAGGCATATCAGTCAGTCTTAATGGAAGAAAATAGAGGTTTTAAGTTGGTCCGTATGGGTGTGTCAGAGAAAAATCTTGTCCAGGCATGTGTACAAATCACTCTATGTCTCTAAGGCTCATATCCATGTTTTTGAGGGAGTTTCTAGTAAACAAAGGTCAAAAATTGACCTCTTTTCCCCATCAAGCTCTTTGGCAACTTGGTAGAGCCCTTCAAGTTTGTGAATGGTAGAAACATGAGAGAGAAGATGAAGGTCTAAAATTTTGGGCAGAGGAGAGGACCCTCACTAACTTCCATTTTTGGGCATTTGTTCTTAGATTGCCTCTCCCTCCTTTATGAACAATGACTAATAAGGTAGGGCACTCACAATACCTTCTCTATTCAAGTAAGGTACCAATTTACTCCACTTTCTCCTTTCCTGAGCATGGTGATAGAGAAATGGAAGGTTAGAGAGATTCTCAAGAGTATACACCACCTTCCCAAACCATTCTAATACCTCATCTCACATGTGTGAGCCCAATGAGACAAGAAATCCTCATTGGAAGTAGTTAATAGGGTGACAACTATGGTTTCTTGAAGTCTTGAGGTCCCCCAATGGTTGAAAGTATATCTATGAAGCTCCCATAACTTCTCCAAATCTTCTTGAGACTCTACAATGTTTCCTTAATACCTTCATGGGTCAAAACCTTCATATCATGATGATGACCTATAATCTAGATCAAGCACATAACTGAACAAGAAGAATACAGGGTCCGAGTCTTGCTTAAGAATTCTGTGGTCATCTTACAGGTTACTATATATGTATAAGATGATGAATATCTTCACCTAGCTATCATAGATTTGCTTAGTGCATTGAGGATGTATATGAAAAGAACGAGAATCGTTATATGCTAGTGGACAAGTTTAGATTATTTTGTCCACCCATGGGTTTATAGACCTGTAGGTGGATGTTAGTAACTCTAAAAAACCCATTTTACATTGTGTAAGGGTTATAAAGGATCTAATATATGTCTCCAAACATCCACTTAGCTTTGAGTAGCGACACAATGTCATGATGAAGATTATATATAGGTGATTAAGCCTCAAGTTCCATATAATATAGTCAAGACACCTTGATTACCTTTTATAGACCTAGTTGAATGCATAAGGGATTGTAGAAAGTAGATTTGAGGGTTGATAAGACCTCAAAATGATTGGAAATAATGTTCATGACAATACTAATGCATTAAATGGTTAGCCTAGAGGTAATGGAGCACAATGAGATAGATGAGAGAAGCCTAGACTAATTCAATGGGAGCCCTAAGGTCTGCTTCCTAGGTAATATTGGTTCTTGTGAAGGTGGAAATAGGATGGCTAGGAGGGAACATGAATACCTTGAGGGGAGATTGGGGTAGTAAAGACACAGGTATCAAAGATATGAAAATATCAAAATTAGGATGAGGAGAGATTAATCTAGATAGGGACTCCTCCCACCTACAATCAAGCAACTTCTAGTTACCCATAGGCCCAAACCTACAAAATTTAACACAAATTAAGAGTGGAGATCATAAATGAGATCATGATTAAAGGTCTCACATGCCTATAAAAACTTTTGTAGCCTTAGTATATTGTAAAGGGTTTTAGCATGAAGAAGGGTCATATATACAAGCCTATATAGATAGTCATGGGAAAAAAGGACTTCAAGACAAAAATTGTTTCATATAACTATGCATATGTTTCTAAGCACAATGGAAGGCAGAAAGAGAAGTGGAATGTGTTTATTATGAGTATCTTGATCACCAATAGGAGTCTTCACACACAATAACCACCTACAATTATATCTTGATATCTAGTTGGTTGACTGTGCACAAGATGATTGAGTTAAGTGGTTATCTAAGACAACACAATGAAACTAATAGACTCTAAAGAGTAGATTATATACTCTCTGAGGTAGCCAAATATGAAAAGATAATTCTCAAATAGTTAATACACACACAAACCTGATTAGGCCTACTAGGTCTAAGCAGGTGGGCAGACCATAGTTTGAATACAAAGTGTAAGAGACTAAAAAGAGGGTAAATTCTAAAGGTGAAAACAAGGTTTTATAAAGGCTTTCTATGTTTCTAGTGAACCATCCCAGTCTTTGAAGACAAGATTAGGCCTAAAGCTAGTATACAGCCCTGTGACTGTAATATGAGGGTATTTTGCATATTTAGAGGGTAATATGAAGATGAGGGAGTCTCAGAAGGTTTGTATACTAGAGATATAGTCATATGATTCATATGAATCCATTTCATAGCAATCTTAGATGCTATCAAAGAGAGGAGTTCATACACATAGCTAGGCAAGACTAAGGACACTAGTGGATAAAATGCTCGAGAAAGGATAAGTAAGGTTGAGCCCTACATACAAGTGAAGTTTAGAGATGGAAACAAAGTGTCTTATTTGTCTTCCAAGTTTTCAAACTATGTCCATTTAATTGGCCTAGACCTAGGAGGCAATGAAAGCCTAATGACCTAGACAGGCTTATTAGGCGTAACTATGCCTAAATAGGTTTGTGACCTAAAATTAGAGATGGATGCATGCTTTGGGCATTTAGAGGTCTGAAAACATTAGGAGAAGGGGGAGTGAGAAAGTATAACAAATGTTCATGAAGATAAGAGACTCAGGTAAGGTAGAAATAACACTAAACTCAGTCACCAATGTTTACATAGACCTGACTACTTACAAACCCTAGGCAAGAAGATAAGGGTATGCAGAGGACAAAGTTGATGGAAGACATAATCCTAAGAATGTTGTTAGGTCCTGAGGGCATATTACATATTTTTCAAAAACTCCATCACTATTGTTGAAGGGTGGAAGGGGGTACTTAGGTCCCAAGCACTTAGGCTAAATAGTGACTTAGACAAACTTACACAGAGGAAAGAGGTGGAGATGATGGTTAGAGCAACTAGAGGCAAGTGAAAGAGATAGAAACCAAGTGGGGAGGGTGTTGTGATGATGTTTAAATCCCTAAACCACCTATAGTAAACTCAAATTCCTCAGACTTAGTATTAATCCTACAAGGCCTAAAGCCATCCTTAAGGCTTCAAACCCCACCACCACCTTGGGGCATATGCAAACCTCCTCAATTAGATTGATGAGAATAAAAGGATGTGGATGGATGGTAAAAAACCTAAAGAAGGTGTTTGAGATAGGATAATGTAAAGGAAGGGTCGATTTAGTCTCAACTCCTAGCTCGAACTGCATTACACCAAACCTACCATCTCAAGCCATCATTTTAGGTGCTCATATCTTTCATAGCACAATGAATCAAAGACAATGCTCTTAGTAGGAGTTGGGAACCCCAATGAAATTAGGATCCATAAAGGATAGAGTGGGTTTTATGGGCATACCTCTATAAATCATTATTAAGACTGCAGACATGTCTAGAAGGTTTGTAAGGAACTCAAAGTCTGCCATCTTGCATTCATATCTCCACACACAACATGCATGGGATCCAGAGATTTTTAGGAGATTTAGGGGGTCTGTGGACTAAACATTCATGACCATAAGTTTGGTATTGGAGGTATGGTCCTTATGAACCATCGTTAAGATGGTAGACCTCCAAAACTATGCTTAAACCCTAAGACAAACCTAATGATTGAAAAATGGAGATTTTTACACTCAAACACCTTGAGTTGACCTGATAAACACATGAAACACCTAGTACACTCAAATAATATGCCATGCATGGTACTTAGTTGTACATACAAGAGGTACAAACCCCCTAAAAAGCATGTTTTGATAGGATTTTGTGATGTTTATAGGGTATAAAGTTATTTATAGAGTTGAAAATCATTGGAAGGGGTGGTTTGGGACTTGTTTTACCCTCTCAACTCATGAATTGATCACATTCATTCTTAGAAACACTTATGAAAGTCTACACCAAACACACAGTCTTGAAATTCAAGTAGGAGGTGGCCTAGTCACCTAAGTGAGGTAAAGTTGTGGGTGTGCAGTGCTTAGAAGGGTTAAGTCATGGTACAAAACACTTGGTTAGCAAGAAGAAGTGTAGTTTGGAATTGAGGGCTACTAAGGGGGATCAATATATAATCATCATGCCTTGTAACTGATACATTGAACGAGGCAAGCACACATTCCATGGTCATTATGAAAATAAGGGTAGTTTCTTGAACCAAAGTCAATATGCAAGAGAAAATGGGCTGTTAGATGCTTCATGGGGAACTTAATTGAGCAAATTTCATGTTTGTAACTGTCAAAAGAGAAATTTTTGACCATATTTAGGCATGTTTATGTATTGAAGAGGTCAAACAAGTTTGACCCAACCTCCACCACTCCACCTCAATTCCTAAAAGGCCCATTGAAAACCACCAATCAAGAGACCAACACATGGAGGGAATATGAGGGATTGTTATAACTATTATAATTGATGATGGAGTGGGATATGGTCATATGTGACCTTTACCTATCATCTCCACACCATTATCCCTCTCTTTCCCTTCTTGTTATTCTATTTATTTAGGCCTTAAGGCCATTGTATCTATCCCTCACCTAGGTATGAGGAAACTCTGCCTAGATTTATACTTTGTAAACCTCTTGGACTAATTAATGGATTGTTACAGCTTCTCCATGATAGTTTATAGTGTGTATATGCTTGTTTTGATATGCCTAAGTGGTAGGTTTTCTCCCTTGAAGGTCCATGCCTTACCTAGATGCCAACATGTGTTCTATGCAGGTCATATAGTGTGTTAACGTGTTAATGGCTAAGTTTAAAGTGGAAGTTTGACTGTAAGTGCCTTGAACCAGGCCTTCCCTTCATTACCCTCATAATTTAGTTATCTAAATCAACCTCTATATAAAACATTGATGCTTAAAAGTTATTGGAGATAGTGCTTTAGTTCATGCTTGGTTAACTAGTGTTGATAAGAGTTCAAACATAGTGGATAAGCTATATTGGTGCATCACCATCCTTAGATTAGGTTTTTTTTTATGCACTTTTTATCCCTTTCCAGACCAACATCAGCAAGTCTTAGTATTTTGAGCTATAAAAAATGCAACAAGGGAGCTAGCCCTATAATCTAGAGGTCTAGCCTAGTCATAGGTCACCCACAGCCTTGGGCTATTCCCATGTTACTCCAACCTTGGAGGTAGGCCTGAACAACCTCCTCTTAGGGTGTAAGTTAGAGAGCTAACACCTCCCTCTCTAGTGTGGACTCCTCCCTCTCAATAAATGTTGGCTAGGTGGGCCTACGTGTGGATGCTCCATTCCCTAAAGGGGGTATATGTGAATCTAGCCTGCCCCCTGAAGCCTCACTATCTTCATTGAGTGGCTTTAAGATACCCATCTCACTAAGGGAACAAAGAAATCCCTCCATCAGTACTGTTATCCTTTTTTGAGTTTGAGAATACTTCTCAAACCTCTCCTCAACTAACTTGTCTCTCCTATCACTTTTTGTCTCTTGGTGTCCCATGTCACCCATGACTTGATCCTACTCTAGTGAACCGACTAGTGGAAGCCCATGCTTCCCTCTTGCTAGTCCTCAAGTAATACTTAACCTCTTTATTTCCACTCATGTATCAAACCCTTCACCCAATAGTATAGCCAAGATATGGCTCTGATACCATCATAATGTCCTTGATTTGGGACAAGCAAGTAATAATAGGATTGGGCACAAATCGCAATAAAAAATCTAAAAATAACAAAATATCCCATTCACTCTAGGAATGTCAATCAAACCCCAATACCTCTCCAAAGTGATTCATATCTTAAGAACCACTAGGAAAAAAATTAATCCACAAATACATCCCTTAATTTCCACTCCAACAATTAAGAATACACTATAAAAGATGATACAAACTGCTGTAATAAATACCTGGAAATGATGATCACCTTAGCTAAAAATATATACCCAAAATTCTAGTGAACACAATCCTTCCTTCCCCCTCGCCAAACCTGATGTAAACCCTTGAAAATAGATTACAAAATTAGGTAATACCAATGATTAATTCCAATCACTGAAATATGAATTTAGGCCCCCAAAATAGCCACTAGATAATAGAAAATTAGTTCGCTACACTTCACAAGTAAGCTAGAAAATTACCATATAAATTCCCCTCACACTATCAAATATCAAGCGATCAAATGTAGTCAAAACCCTCCACAATCAAGCTGAAAATTATTATAAATATTTCAAATATTAAGGATAATATTTGCCTAAAGATTTAGGGCTAATAAACACCCCAAACCCTTGCAACTTTCCTTCCAAGTGAGTCACCCAACTTCTAATTTTAGTTGTTAATAATTCCACAATTTATACCTTTATATTTGCTCACAAAAACCCTCCAAACCCTTATGATTTTATTCCCAAATAAATCATAAATAATATTATAAATTTACCTTGTCGAATTGGAGTCTAAAAGCCCTCCAAAATGGTTCATTTCCTCCTCAAATTGATTCACCACACCTCAAAAATAAATATAGAATAATTCAAAATATTTTATCTCACCAATTGACCATCAAAATGGCCTCTTATGATGCCCTAAGCAAGTTGACCAAGTAGAATAAATTCACCAATAAATCTTCAAACCCTCAAGGGTCTCCATGTAGTGCAACCCTCTCAAGAGGGGTCTTCTCCTTGACCCAATCAATTCACCACCCAAGGTAATGGCTTTGAACCCTACTAGCAATCTCCCAATGCAAATCACCAATCTCAAAGACCTGCAATTTATCTAAAAACTAGCTCTTTATATGGTTTTCAATATTTCTTGATGAAGGTGGTGTCCAAAAACACCCTTGTAAATCTACTTACATGCAATCATGTATTTTTTAAGCTCAACTACAACTTTTGAATAGAGCTTCCCAAGAATTAGGAATAGAGGTTTTCATCCCCAAACCCTTAACACTATTGAAGGTTTTTGTCCTCGCGATGCGATGAATAAACTTGACATACTTGATCAATGATTCAATATCAAAATTAGGCATAACCTTCCAAATGAATTCTCAATTATTTTTTATAATCATCCCCCAAGGGAGCCGCTCAAGTTGGAGGGATGTGTCTTTTGAGTCATAAGCACCTTTACCTTTTTTCAAGACTCATTTTTTAGGGTTTAGGCTCTCATGACCCTTAAAGGTCTCCCACTTAAGTGAAAATTAGATCAAAAGTACTTTTTTGCACAACTGAATTAAAAATTAGAATACTTAAGTACTTCTCACTTTTTTGATCTTTGACAAGCCTCCTCATAGTTCCCTTTTCTTTCTTTCTCTTAGTTTTGTGGGAACCAAACCAAGCTAAGGGTTTATAAACAAGTTATGCTAAAAAGGGGGACATTACACAAGTGCCTAAGATAGATACAATGGTTGATAGTAGAATGTTTCAACCTAAATCTTGCTTGACCTGTTGCCCTTTTACCCTCATTTTCTACCTAACTGTTGATTCTGTGCTCTATCATGCTACCAAATAACTTTCCAAGGAGGGGATTGACCATGATAGTTCAATAACTAGATGGATTATTGATATGCCCACTCTTATATATAAGAATAACGAAACTAGTCATCCAATCTATTGGGAAGCCTTCTTGAATGATACCATTGAATATGTTTTTGATGTGCAGTGTGGGGGTGTCTAAACCCCACTTTAGATATTCAGCTTGCATCCCATCTTTGTCTTGCACCTTACCGCTTGCTAATTTCTTTATGCCTCGAATGATATCTTTCATAGAAAAAAGCTTAGTTGTTGTGTTGATTATAGGAGGGTTACCTTTGAATTCAACTCTTTCATAAAATAACTTTGCATATTGTAACCACTGGGTATCTATCATATTATTATCTATTTATTTTTACTGTAGTTCCCTCCAAAAGCCTTTGGGATTATGTTTTCCAAGAGAAATTAATTCTTTTCTCCTTGCGCACATGTTTTCTTTTTTTGACTAAATGATTCTTTCACAAGCCTTTTTGTTTTCTTTGGTCATTCCAAGTTTTCTCAAATTTCTCTTTGTTGCCTTGCACTCTTCATCATACCATGAATTTGTCGAAAAACTATTTGCACTTACACTCTTAGGTTTACTTCTTTTGCATGCATCAAGAGCCTTTTTAATTAAGGAAATCAACATATTGTTATTTATTGGACAACTATCCATGGATGAAGTATTATTCTTTACTTCTTGAAAGTGTTGCTGAAAATGTTATTCAAAGGCTATTTTGTAGAGTCCTCAATTCTCCTGAGTCATGAGGATTCTACCTTGAAGGGGTCTTTTGCTTGTGGTGGTCTTGTCCTCCTTGATGATTTATGTGCATATTAAATCATATATTTGATTATGATATGATTTCATCTCGATTGTGATAAGATTCATCAGTCACAGGTAAAGCTATGTGAACAAATAACACAGTCTACCACACTTTGACCATTGTAAGTTTTACAAGTATTATTCATTGAATTTGGCCATGTTCTCATGCCATTGCATATAATCATGTCATACAAACTACATAGTCTCAATAGTTATGCCCCATAATATATAACTCCCCCTTGCCATCTTGTGACTTTTTTTCTCAACATTGGGCTTCTTCTTCGTCTAATCATAACATATTGCTTCTCACTTCCTCTTCACTCCTCAAATTGAGAGCTTGGTTGTTTGCTATCCTCACATTAAAATCCCCTATAATCTAGACTTCTCTCGAGGTGATGAAAACTAAAATATCACTTTATAATGATGCATAAAAGTCTTCACAATCTAACTTCCTCTCCTCATATATTTTTGAACCTCTCAATACAAAATAATAAACAACAAACCTAATTGTTAACTCATTTTTCTATTATTTTCAACCATATATACTCTTTATTTGAATCCTCTTTCTTCACTTTTATAATTCCATACCATATTTCTTTGATTAACACCATAAACCCTTCATTTCTTTTCTCTCTTTCGATCCTTTCATTCCACAGTGATATTTTCTTTATCTTTTAAATTCTAAAACTTTATAACATTCATGCTCATGAATTTCAGTAAGATTGGAACCTTGATATGTTAAATCAATGCCCTAACTTACCATACACTATTTGGGCTCTCGAGATCGTTAATAAAATCATTTAAAAATTTCAATAAAAATAAACTCTTTTAAATGTTGTTCCCGTCTCTATCACATAGAAATCCGTTCCTCCTCTTCTGTAAGATACGCGGCAAACAGTCCAAGCTGTATCTACATTTTTTTTTCCCCTAAAAAACTTCAAAAGATAGAGGAACCTTTCCCAATTTCCTTTATTCCGGCCCTTTTCACTTCACTCTCTTAACCCTTAAAATTGGTGCGCAGATCGATTCAAACTTCACGCACAACTTGCTCTAAATTGTGCAATGTGAAGAATCCCACTTCAAACATCGATTTTCTGGCTTCCCACGAAGATTCTACCGCAGCCCAAGAGAAGCTTTCAGTCCACTCAATTTCAGTATGGGAATTAAGGTTTTTATTTATTATACCTTTACTTTTGTATGTTTGGACTTAATTTTCTCCCTCAGGTGAGACGGTTGGATAGTGGTTGAAACAGGGTCTGACTAAGCTGCTTGCCATTCATGCCCCCAAATCTATGAAGGAAGAGAAGCTGGAGAGCTACAAGGGGAAGAGGATTGCAATCGATGTTAGCAGAAGCATCTATCAGTTCCTTGTAAGTCCCGCTCTCAACATTACATTTCTAATTCAAATTTATCCATAACCATGATTTTTAAAAAAAAAAGAAAAATTTGGGCTTGAGCATTATGTTTTGTCCCTGGAAAGAGATTGCTTCGAATGAATTTTAGAGACCAATGTGTCGTAACGTAGGTGGGATTGTTTCCGGTAGTTGATACGAATTCTGAAATGTTATTGGGCCGATCAGGTTTTAAACTGGACGACGAAATTCTAATAACTGTATCACAAAATTTAGTGCTGAGATGGAGGGAAAACCTCTAAAAGACGGAGAGAAATTGTTCCTAAATCCAGTCATCCTTTCATGTATTTACCTTGTGAAATTGAGTGACTAAAACTGATAAGGAACCAATTACTACGAAAATCCACCAATGGCACTAATTTGCCTCTGGCCTCTTGTTAGAGGAAGGGGACTTTTCACTTTACCTTATGTATATTATTCAAATTTTATATCACTTAGGTTTCAATCTCATGACCAAGATCGGGAGCAAACTAATTCTTCCAGATCCAGCAACAACATGGGTACTTATGCATTGTTTTAATTAGAAAGGGCTTTCTCAAAGGGAGGTTACCCCATTTTTACATGCCAATGTCTACTAGGGGATTTGAGCTCGGTTTGTGTTCATAGGAGGGATTTGAACACTATACCTCCCTTGACAAACATACGTAGCCAACCCCGCAAACAATTGCTTCATAAAACTTTGCTTTGGTGCGGCCCATCGATCAAGAGTCAACATGTGCATAACATCCCTTTGGTGGGGCCCAGTCATCAAGATTCAAGATGTACATAGTATCCCTTTGATGGGGCCCATCCGTCAAGATTCAACATGTGCATTATGATCCAAGCGTAGCTATGTTGGTCTGAGTGTTCTTCTCAAGGACTTGGAGCTCCTTGGACTTGTGGCACTGTGTGCCACCCATGCAACCTTGCGGTACCCCTATGTGCTACCGCTCGTGTAGTGCTGCACAACATACCACACAAGGCTCTAGCGCCACAGAGGTTCATCAACACTTAGTGGCCATGTTGTAGCTTCCTGCCACTTTGCGACATGCTAGATTGTACTTCCCCAACTTTGCACCATGCTAGAGCCCCTGTTAGCATACCGCGACACGAGAAGTCAAACCGTCGCACCTACTAAAAGGTGAATTGTCACTCAGGGAAAAAGTGAACCGTTTTGTAATTGTTCTCTTTTTTAACTGTCATATGTTGTAACTACCTTCTTGTAAAGATGTATATATGTAGTCGGTCATGTCATGTCCCCTTTTTTGCATAAAGTAAAAAATAATAAAGTTAATTTTTAAAGTTGTCTAAGTGACTTACTTTTTATTTTATAAAAAAGTGACAACTTAATATTACTTCATTATTATTAGAAATAAAAACGTACTTTATTAAAGTAAAGTAAAAGGTCAACTTGCGAAAATGGACAAAAAAAGTTATAAAAGAGGGTCTTGGGGGTCAATTGGGATCATCTTGTTTATTACATCTATTTTGAGTTTGGGCTTTTGCTTCCAACTTCTGCATTTGAGGACAAAACCCTACCATTGCATTTAGATCTAGAGGACGAAAACCCTGTAGGTTCTTATTGGGGATTAGAGGACAAAAACCCTCCAATCTTTTGTGGTGACTCCATACAGAGGTCACATATGTGCTGAACAGGACCGTGATTGTTGGGTGAGTGAATTTGTTGTTGTACTGCATTAGGGTTTTGAAGTTCCAATGGAAAACCATCCTTGTGGGTTGGCGCCACACTTCTGGCATCCATTGTTGTTGCCATACTGCCCATAACAACCATTTACAGTCTGTCGTATGCCCAAATCAATCATTTATTGTAGTCGTACCCCGTCTTATTGGTTGGTGTCTCCCCACAGGTTGGTTTTATGCTCCAAATTTGGTGTTTTCAGCGTTTGAACTTGACGTACACCTGCTGGACTGTAGCGCTATTGCAATTAGGGTTTTGGGAGGATTGTCGTACCAAACCAACAACCGTACTAGCCTAAAAGGAAATTGCAGATCTGAACCAGGCATGGTTTTGTGGATTTTTCAAACAATAAAGTGGTACTTAGGTTTTATCATGCAATTTGTAACTTCCATAATTGTTTTGAGCATGTTGTCTATATAGCCAGTTGATTGAAATAAAGATTACACTTGTGAATTTCTAGCATCTTTTATTACATATATTACTGTGTTGTTCGACTGAGTTTTCAAAATTAATTATAAAAAATAGAATTCAGAATTTATTTTAGAAAGGGATATTTCAGTGGTATCAGAGCATTGATTTTGTTAGCTTGCAGGGTCCAAAGCTAACATTTGAGTGTAGATCCACAATGTACACATGAGTGAAAGGGAACTTAGTAGAGAGAATATAGATTGGTGACCTAAGTTCTTATCAAAGGAATAAGACATAAATCCTATCCAAGATGTGTTGATGCAAATACAGAAAGAGCAACAAAAAGCTAGGGATCGTCTTGAAGAAATCAACAGAAAAGCAAGACGAGTACAGACAAAGAGCCAAGATTTTAAGAACTGACTTTTGAAGCAGTTTTCTATCAGTTATAAAGCCCTAGATTCATTTAGAAGAACGTGAAAGAAAGATCTTATCAGGAGGCATGGTTAGAAGAGCAATGTGACAGAGATGAGGTCAAACTTTTTGCCTTTGATGAATATGATAAGAAGTTTGATATATACACATCTTATAATGCCTTTGAAGAATTCTTGGAGCTATACACAGAAAATAGAAATAGAAGATTGAGGAAGAAAGATGGAAAGACAAAACCTCAAAAGAATTCCAAGGAAGAATTCAGGAAGCAAGAAAATTCAGATCCGAAGAAGTTAGTGAGCAACCCATAAAGGAATCCACCATGCAAGTGGAAAGTGAAGGATTTTCAATAAAAAGAGGTATGACTTCTGATAAACAAAATGTTTGTATTAACAATGTAAAGGAAGAACATGCATTACATGTTGAATGCCAAGTGTCCAAGATTGAAGTTGTTCTAGCCTAAGAAATGTTACATGTTGAATGTCGAGTATCCAAAATTGAGGATGTTTTAGCCCTAGAAGCACCTATCAATCTTCCAAGCATTGCAAGGTTTGAGGCATTATTATATGAGATTGATTTTCAGAGTAACTATAGTGATGAGCATGCAAAAAAGGAGAATGTTTCAGTTGATGCCACTAATTCTGACATTCTGAATTAGAAGGATGGTTGTGTCAAGGCAAATCTCTGAAAAGCTCCTACTTCTAAATCAGAAAAAGGAGTAAGCAATTTGACTACAGCCCAAGGTATGAAAAGGAAGGTCATATTTCAGATTTTTTGTTTCATACCATGCCATTTCAGGATTGTTGTCATCATGGAAAGCACGCTAAGAATGGAGAGAGGGTGAAGGACACAACTTGCAGTAAATGATACGGGGATCCTTTTGTTTTAGTTCAAAATGATTCATGCATAAAAGTATGAGATACGGGTATTTGTAGGATGGTTCAGTGTAATGTCCCCTTTAGGGTTGAATTAGAAAGATTTGGCTTTTCCAACAAACCCTAGGAATATCAAAACAAAACCCCAACACAAAATGTAATTTTCTGATTTTTAAAATTTCAAATCCTAATCTTAAATTTCAGATTTCTGGAATTGAACATCTAGGGCACAATTATCAACATTTTTGCATCAAATATTCACCACAAATTTCAGAACGTTACAGCGATGAATAATACCTCAATTTCTAATTTTTCTAAACCAATAGATGGCTGGAAAATTTCAAATAAATAGTTTATTATTCAAACCCTTGTACACCAAATTAGGCATAAATTAACCCTTCCAAATGCAAAATCAAACCTCACAAGGGAGTCTCCCAGCTCCAAAAGGGCAGATCACTGCCACCAAAAGTCAGCACAACCCTCAAAAGTCATCAACACCTCTTAAAACCAGTCGCTGCCCTGTTTTTGCCTTCAAACCCTAGTTGCCACCCTCCATATGGAAGTCGTTGCCTTTGGGTTGAAGTCGCCACACCTGCTGCAAACAAAATGGTGTTCAAAACACCTTCGGTTGACAAATATGCTCAATACAACTCCCTTATGAAGTTGCCCTAGCTGGTAATTTGGGATTTCGTCTTTAATTCTAGTCACCTTGAAGGTTTTCATCTTCAAAGCAATAAGTAAAGTTTTTGCGTGCTTGAACTCATAAAATTTCGATTCATAAACATAACAGGCTTTCCAAATGATCCCCCATCCTCTTTAAATACCCTTTTCCCAAAGTGGGGCGCTCCACTTTGAGGGAAAATTAGAATATTCATAAAAGTATTTTCCTTTTAAAATCACTTAAGGGTTAAATTTAACCCATGAACTCAAAAGGGCCCCTCAACTCAAAATTAGAACAATTTAACCAAAAAGTACCTTTTTACCAAGTGAAGAGGGGGAGTAGTGCTCCCTTTTTCAATTCTTTTCCTTTAGCCTATAGGAAACAACAAAATAAGGCTAAGAGTCTTCTTTTGCTTATTTCCAAAAATGGGGACATGACAATCCTCCCTTCCCAAAATTGCTTGTCCTCAAGCAATTGCAATTTCCTTTGCCTTGGTTCAACCACTCTGTCATCCTCTAAAATACCTGTATCCCACTTCAACCTTGGAAATTTGTGACCCCAAATGTAGCACTCAACCCCATCAACAATGATGCCCCTTGGCAGCTCAGAAAACGATTTGATCATCACATTTGCGTACTCCACAACACATGCCTTTTTTAGATGTCCTTTATTGATGATGTTGTAAGCTCTTCTTTCTAGTTGTAATGCCCAGGTGGCTGCCTTGTCACTTTGTTTCAGCTGATCCTTGTTTCTAGCCGCTTCCCTTGAAGAAAATTTTTTATTCTGAAACTGTTTACTGCTGTACCTGAAGGATGACTATTGTTCAAGTGTTTTGGAAGTGTCATAACAACAATATATTCCTTTCCCCTTACGCCAAATTAAGGGCATGCACCATGTAGGCCCTGAGAAGGTGATAGGAAAAGGACAATTCCCTGAAATTGTAGCACTATGAGGGTTGAAGATGTTTGCCACAACAAGGTGATTGCTTGATATTTGGGGTATGTCTGTCCCCATTGCAATTCCTGCACAAGAAGCAAACATGTTAATCAAAATCAAGGCTCTCCACCTCCCCCTTTTACTCCCTTCTTCATGCCCTGTAGATGTGTGGTTCAATTCTCCTTCCTTACTTGCACCCTTAATCAAACTCTCCTCCCCTTTGGTGGCTGGAAACACATTTACATTTGCTTTGGAAGGCGTAAAGGGATTGTCTATGCTGTACATAGTAGCTCCAAGCATATGATAGCTGCTATCATTCTCAAACCTTGTTTCCAAACTCAGAATTGTACAGATTTCATAGGCTGGAAGTACTCCTAAAATGACTGAAATCAACTTCCTATTTCCAATAAACAAAGAACTATTCAAGCATGCAAATGAAATGGCATATATAGCTAGGTACCCGGTGTTTAGTTGGCTGGAAATGTGCACAACAGCAGCTCTACAGCTCGAAATTGTGACATATTCTTGCAGGAATTCATGTTCTTTGAGTCTCCCTTTAGGCCAAGCAACTGAAATTTCCTTTTTAGCTGTCATATAGGTGTACAAGTGGCTGATACTATTGCTGGCATTATTAGAAAAAATGGTACAACAGCTGCCCTTCAAGGTATTCTTGGCCAAACTCAGCCATGTTTGTAATATCCTCAAAATTCACCCACAATCAAAATTGCAGCAATCAAACTCCACTTCTAACAATTGCGCAACATTCAAGAAGGAATAACAACGCAATCGACAGCCAGTTCAAGAACTCAACGAACACAAAGCAAATAAAACGCAGTCAGCCAATACAAGGGCAACAAATCGCAACAATGCATGGACAACACACTTTGGCTTAAGCATTCCTATTAAAGGAGTAATTAGCATCATTAATTATTCACAATCGCTGATGTTAAATTAATTAAGTTAGCCTTCATTAAATGAATAGTCACCACTCTTGGGAAAGACACGACATTTGATGGAGAGGTTATGACATATTTATATTCATTCATTGAAGTGGGAAAAAGGCATTCATTCCAATTATGTATTAAATATATAACTTGTATAAGTAGTCGCTTTACAATGGCTTTTAAGGACGTAACACCTTAATTGCGTAACCCAGATACAAAGATGAAAATCCTTGTTATCAAACCCAAGGATGAAACTCCTTGTGGTGTAATTTTATAATATTCGAAATCCGTATTCAAAGATAAACGATTAATCCAATTTGACTTTATTATTTAAATTATTATTTTATTAAATATTATTTTAAAAAGAAATTTTGAGAAAACCAAATTAATGTAAAATATTTTGATTTGGAATATTATAGTGGTATCAGAGTTGTTTCTTCTTGCCAACCTATGAACCATGGGGTCACTACATAAGGAAATTATGGACAGTTTCGAGTTGTACAACGTTCTTTCAGCAGAGATTCGAAAAGAAATCTCTTTTTCAGAGTTTTTGGAGTTGAAAGAGTCATGGAATGGAAACAGACACTATGAGGAAGACAAGTTCGTGAATCATAGTTATGGCAGCTCGGAATATGAGAGAGATTCAATTTTCAAGAGGTCTTAGAAGAAATAAACTATGATGAATATCATTCAAATTATGAACAAAAAACAGAGTTATAGGCAACTGGTATGATTAAGCAAAGTGAAAAATCCTTGGAGACTCCAAGTGCTTCACGCTCAAAAAGAGAAGACGCTTTCTCTTAGAAAGAAATAAGGGGAAACTTGTGACAAATTTCCTGACAAAGAGGCTGACAAGGAGTTACCTCTGACAAAACCAAATGATGCTAGTTATATTTACTCTAGAGACTCTGATAGTGTCGGGACAACCTCGAGAAAAAAAAAATCTTGACGCATGTAACATGGCACCAATAATTGTAGATGAAATAAACAAATCAAAAGGCTTACCAGGATTACAAGTACCCATGCCATTTAGTTCTGATTCAGATATCCATATGCCTAGAAATAAGAAGTTTGATGTTGGTCTTCTAACTAGTGATATGAGCTTGAGACCAGAAGTCTCTTACCTTATTATGACAACAAAATTTTTAAGGTCTATGCTCTTTAAAGGAGCAAACATTATCCATAACATTGAATGGGTTATATTTGATAAAGTGCATTATGTAAATGATGTTGAGAGAGGAATTGTTTGGAAGTAGGTTATTATAATGCTTTCAAGATTTATCGATATCGTACTTTTCCCTACAACGGTACCAAACACGTTAGACTTTGCAGATTGGATTGGATGAACTCAGAAGAAAAAAATATGTTATCGAAACAACGCAGAGACCTGTGCCACTTGAACACTATCTGCACTACTCAAGGGAGCTCCTTAAACTTTGTGAGAGAGAAAAAGACGACCCATTTGAAAATAGAAAGGAATGACAACATAATTACATGAAAGATGGTCCATATGTGACACCATAGGAAGTTGTGGCTATCTATACCACTTCAGGGCAGTGGCTAGAATTAAGAAAGTTTTCTCCCATTCCTTTTCCACCTTTGTCATATAAGCATGATACTAAGCTATCGATACTGGCACTTGAGCGGTTGAAGGAGTCTTATAGCGTTGCAGTACGATTAAATCAGTGACAAAAAGAAGAGTTAGGTCTTTTTGAACAGACATATGACAATCCTCATGAGGCTTTATCACGTATTAAATGTCACCTGCTTACTCAACGCTCCTTCAAAAAGGTTGGAATTGTGTTTATGGACTTATATAGTTATTTGATTTCTGTTTATGAAATCAAACATTTGGAAAAAATTATAGATACATATCTCGATCAGTATCTCTGGTATATAGGTGACAAACACCATCTCTATCCAAACATGGAGACGTGTCATCCAATAAAATTGTACTTTTGATATTTTACACAAACTAAAGCGCGCACTGCTGTTGTTTTCTTATGTGTTGATAACAAACACATGAAAGTGTTTGAGAATAGTATTAGACAGATCCTCATGTCATTGGGATTAACAACTAAAGGAGAATTGTGTGTTCACATTGTAGTAATAGTTTATTCACATCTGTTTGGTGAAGAATTAAAATAATTAAATGAATAGTCATTAGGTTTCGACATCACCCTTTCCTATATAATACAAATAATAAGGCTTCCAACAAAGGAAATTAAAAAATCTTATGGATAGGATCGATGGGAAGAGGAAACAAAGGTTACAACTGCATCCAAACGTGCTTTAGTTGTAAATCCAATGTCCTTGGTGCAAAACTGGGGGCGTGAGTTTCGAAAGTGGTTTGGAGTGGAAAGACTCACTGCCATAGTAGTACATGGAGGATTCTCAGCAATTGAGGCAAAGGAACATTTCATTGATTTTAAAACTGGTAATGTGAATCCTCTCTTAATTACATCTTACGAACTATTTTGAAAACATTTTGATATAATAGCATCTTCAAAACCTGGGCTTCTTGTATGTGATGAGGTACACTGACTTAAAAACCGTGTATGGAATAAGACTATTCATGCTCTATTAACTTTGAATTGTCCTCGGAGAATTTTATTGACGGGGACTCCTGTGCAAAACCATTTAAATGAATTATGTGCAAAGATTGATTTTGCAAATCCGAACCTTCTTGGTCCTCTATCTGCATTCAAACGATTACACACTGAACCCATTGAATGAAGTTGTGACCACAAAACAAGTATGAAGGAAGAGGATTTTGGGCAGGCAAGACCATTGGATTTACAAACCATGATACAATTTTGTATTCTATGCCACAGTACCTCAATAAACAAGAAATATCTACCATCCAAAACAGAGTGTATTCTTTTCTGCAGAATTCGACCATCTCAGATTTCACTATATTTGAAAATTTTCAAGTTTAAGGTTGTAACGGATGTGATACAATCAGCTAATGCCTCTTTTAGCATTTTGCAATTATTTTGTTTATTTCGGAAGTTGTGTAATCATCCTAAACTTGTGGATAATACTTTCTTTCAAGAAATGAGTAGTAAGCAAGCTTCTAGTATTGTAGAAGATTCAATAGATACTATTGGAAAAGGAAGATGGCACCAACAGAAATTGCAATATCCATTTGAACTTGGAGATAGCAGATCGTCAAGAAAACTTCAGTGTCTAGCTTCATTGCTCTATACTGTTTTTTGATTAGCCTCTAATACAAAGGATAGGGTGGTCATAGTTTCCAATTTAACTCAGATTCTTGATATCATTCTGGGTTTGTGTGATCATCAGTGTGGGCAATGGCTACATCTAGATGGAATAACAATCACTTCTTCTAGGCAACAATTGGTTGATTATTTTAACAAGAAGTTGAGGAATGAGTTAGTATTCTTATTTTTATTTGGCCCCGACTAGAATCCAGCCATTGACAAGTCCGAATATGTGAACTATGGTGGGATTAACACAATTACAACCCAATCATGTGTTGGATATGATATTGTATCATTGAAGAGGAAGACATTAGTTCAAACACAGGTTGGAACAGTTGGAGGACTGACTGCGAAAAATGAGAGACTCAAGTATGATATTGAGAATTTGTGAAGAAATACAAAGAAAAAAGAAATAGAATCCTCATTTTAACTACAATTGCTTGTGGACAAGCAATTTGAGGAACGGAGGTTTGTAATATCCTCAAAATTCATCCACAATCAAAATCATAGCAATCAAACTCCACTTCTAACAATTGCACAACATTCAAGAAGAAATAGCAACGCAATCAACAGCCAGTTCAAGAACTCAACGAACACAAGGCAAATAAAACGCAGTCAGCCAATACAAAGGCAACAAATCACAGCAATGCATGGACTATACACTTTGGTTTAAGCTTTTCTATTAAAGGAGTAATTATCATCATTAATTATTCACAATCGCTAATGTTAAATTAATTCAGTCAGCCTTCATTAAACGAATAGTCACCACTTTTGGGAAAGACACAATGTTTGATGGAGAGGTTATGACATTTATATTCATTCATTGAAGTGGGAAAATGACATTCATTCCAATTATGTATTAAATATATAACTTGTAAAAGCAGTCGCTTTACAATGGAGTTTAAGGACGTAACCCCTTAATTGCGTAACCCAGATACAAGGACGAAAATCTTTGTTATCGAACCCAATGACGAAATCCCTTGTGGTGTAATTTTGTAATATTCAAAATCCGTATTTAGGGATAAACAATTAATCCAATTTGACTTTATTATTATTTTAAAAAGGAATTCTGAGAAAACCAAATTAATGTAAAATTTTCCGATTTGGAATATTACAATGTCCTACAAAGACTTTGAGTAGTATTTCTCCACTATTGTGTTGGGACCTCCATCATGCTCCTTAGGGATCCTCGTGGACCTCCCTTCAAGCCAATTGCATGTGTTACAAAGTTTTCTGAACAATGCAACTTTGAATGTTATTTAAACCTTACCTTCCTTGTATTTCCATTGAGTGCTCACCTTCCAAACTCTCATGTGAATGCCATCAAAGCCAGGATGAGGGAATCCTTGCCTCATTTGTCACTCCAAGTGATCTTCCTTGTATCCTCACCTTCATGTGGCTGCCCAACACATATACGACACATTTCAACTGTGTACCATGCTTCTCGCCATTTCCATAACTGTCATATTCCTTCTTTCCATGACTATTTTGTTGTGGAGTGTGTGGGGTAGTATATTGCTTATGTATACCCTCTTTCTTGCAGCACTTCTGAAAGTGTTTCGAAGCAAACTTGTCTCCATTATCAGATCTGAGAGCCTTGATCTGTTTACCAGTTTGTTTCTCCACTAAATTTTTGAATGTTACAAAATGAAAAAAGCATTCTGACTTGTATTTTAGGAAACAAACCACATTTTCCTGGAATAATTGTCAACCAACAATAAAAACATACTTTACACCATACATAGTAGGTGCCTTCATGGGGCCACATAGATCAACATGTACTAGATGCAAAATCCTTTGGTATACCATTCTTTACCAATATCAAATGGGTGTCAACTCTGTTTCCCATTTGACATCCCATATGTACAACTTGATGTTCTGGCATGGACGACAATCCTTGAACCATATTCTTCTTACTAAGAACAAACAAACACTGATAATTGAGGAGTGCATACCTCTTGTGACAATGTATATTGTGATTCTCCACTGTTAACGTATTTGAGCTTCCTGATTGTGGATTAACAAGTTTGTATGATCCCTTCTCGCCAACATCAACTGCAATCACCTTGTTATTATGAATATATTTGACCGTGCATCTATTACTGTGAAAATTTATTAAAAGATGAGGGTTCTTTGTTATTTCACTAATAGACAGAAGCTTCTTGTTCATGTAAGGAACATATACAACATTTTTGAAAGTATAGTTGACAATATTGTTCATTGTGACATGAACATCTCTGCATCCTTCAACATAGTGAGTCCATTCATCACCTAATGTAACAAATTCACTCCTACTTTTATCTTCAACAAAAGTCACATACTAGTCTTCGTGACATGTATAATGTCTAGATACCCCTAAGTGAAAATACCATGGTGTGGACTCAGCTGAGTGTCCTTAGGTTGCAACAAATACAAAATAATCTGCCATCTCTTGGTTATAAATCTCGGCAACATTTACTTGTTTTGAACCCTTATGGCGTGCAAAGTCATTTATCTTCAGCCAAACTATTTTCACATGTCCAGGCCTATAACAGTAAAATCATGCCACTTTTGATTTGTGAGATGCATTACCTTCTTCCATAGAATCGTTGGATTGTTTGATGGTGTATTACATGCCTTAGCCTTTGATCTTTGCATTGAATGCACTCTTTGTTTTGTTCGAGATCCTTGAGCTTGATTCTTCCATTTGTGCACGTGTCCTCTCTTTCTGCAAGAGTAATGTTGACAAATGCTCAAAGTCTAGTGTTTGAGTTTTCACAGCGCGATGTAATGACTCAACAAAGGATTCACAGGATGATGGAAAACTTCATAAGACCAAAGGTACCATATTCTCATCATCTACTGATTTTCAATGGCAGACAACTTATCGCTTAGATCCTTCAACCTCAACAAATACTTTTAAGACGGATTCTTCTTCCTGTAACTTAGAATAAAATAAGAGATTCGTCAGATATAATGCATGACCAATTTCTGATGTTTGGCACTTGTTAATAAGATCATTCCACGATGTCCTAGCTAATTTGACATTTTGTACTGCAGGTATAAAACATCTACAACAAACAACTTTAGAAGCATCAAAGCTTCCTTGTGTCTTTTGTCAACATCTTCGAGATCATTACCATGTCTATCTTCTTTGCCTAACACAGTCTGGTGAAGATTGTGATACTCACAAATGGAGAGTATTTTGTGGCTCCACAAATAGTAATTATGCCTGTTTAGCTTAAGGGCATTATGAAGAATTAAATGCTGAATATTTGCTATTTAGACCACTCAACCAGCAAAAATCTTGCAAAGCGGAAGTGGAAATGTAAAAATACTTTCACAAATCACTGTAGCATACTGCAGATAATCTAACAATCAGCTTCTTACTTAGTATTGACCAAAAATTATGGAATTAACTCAATTTGTAGATCAATTTAAAGAAATATTCTGGTATACCATAAAATAATTGATCTCAAAGTTTAGAATATATTTAGCTGCTAGAGGTTGCAACGTCTCTTTTAATGTAATGGCTTTGATACCATATTAAATTTATTGCACAAGCCAATAAAAATTATTACATGGAAGCCTATATATATAGCCAGGGATAGATGAAACAAAAAAATAAAGCAGGCACAATTAAAACCTGAAATATCCCGAGCCAATTTTTTTTTTGAAATTTTTAGTTATTGGATTTCAACATTACAAGTAAATACCGTTAAGGTTAGAAGATAAACCCAAACGTACTGAAACAACTCTAAATGCTAGAAATGGGACTCGACGTCCAGTATGTGCTACCCAATCCAAGGCGGAGTAAGGGGCGACCATAAGACGGAGTAAATTACAAAACAAAGAAACTCTACGTCAAGTATGTGCTTCCCAATCCAAAGCGGAGTAAGGGGCGACCATATGACGGAGTAAAATTACTAACAATGCTTTAATGAGAAATACTGAAGAATGAAACTACTCCACACCCAACATGTGCTTGCTAACCCCAGAAGGGAAAGTAGCTACCATAGGGCGGAGCTCTACACCCAGAATGTGCTTTGCTAACCCTAATAGGGAAAGTAGCTACCATAGGGCGGAGCTATAAACTAATACAATAACTTTATTAAAAACTGAACTTTTGTAATCAGATTTGAACAAGTAAAGAATGGCTGCCAGTACTACTGTCAGCTTTACAAAATAAGAAGGATCTGTATGCCAATGTCGTCGAAAGTAGAAAGATTAGCATTACATCATATCATATTATCCATATCATGGATAGTCATGCCCAACAATGACAGATTCAAGAGCAATATAATAATTTCAGTTTTGAATACAATTTTGCTCTTAGAAAGAAGAAAACCCAGCAACCTATTAAATTCTTCAGATGTTCATAACTCACCCAAAACTTGTTCAATCTTCCTGATTTCTGTTGCAAAGTCTCTTCCTTAAGATGGCGCCCAAGTTAGCATAAAAAATCAGACCCAATCTGCATCCAAGAATTGTTACACGGATTCCAATGCAGCCCAAAAGGGGCGTCGCAGCTGAATAGGGCGATTTGCTCTAGAAATTAATTGCAAGCTTTAAAAATTCTATAAATTTGAGAATAGGGGCGCCTAAGCCTAGCCAAAATATTGAACTAATACCCAGAACCTTTTTTTTTTGTATTTTCTGATTTGTGAATGAAAACATAGATCTGCCTTATACAGAATACAATAACTGAAAACACTAATATACCAAATAAACTAACAATGAAATAACTGGGATCAATACACAACTAAAAACAAATATCAAAGACTGAATCACCACCAGATGCTGTCTTGCAAGCATGAAGCGATGCCCTAGCTAGGAGGCCTTCATTTCCCGAAGCAATTCCAGAGCCAAAGCGGCAGCATAACCATGTAGTAGACTAAGATGCCCAAATGAGAACCCAATGCTTTCTTTTATAGGCTTCAGTTGGCCTCCCTTGAAGCCTTATCTCCAAAAGTGGCGCCCCTTTCCATGCAATGATGGCGCCCCCCCTTCAAGTCCACCTTTTAAAATAACATTAAGTTATTTCGACTAGGCCAAGGTCATAACGTTAAAATATAATGTTATTTTTAAGTGAAATTAACTTATTTCTCCAAGACCGCATTTTGAAGCCCAAAATTGAATGAGTCAACTGAAAGGGAAAGTTAACTCCTTGAGACAAACCTGCTAGCTGCCAAAAATAGAATTTACTAAAAATAGTAAATTCTTGGAAATGCTCAGAAAGCCGAAACAAACATACCCCCGCGAAGCTCTCGAAAAACCCAGAAAGAATCCGCCAGCAAAACTCCGAGCAAGGACATCCTAAAAAATAGGAAACCCTAATTTGCACCTTCCGAATAGCCTACGGGTTTTCAGAACTAGGCCAACGGTCACTGTGAGATCAGTTTTGAGAAGGGGACATTACAGTCCGTCCTTCCCAAAATTGCTTGTCCTCAAGCAATCGCAAACTAGGATGCTGCAATATCTCATCATTTTCCCAAGTTGCATCCTCTATAGGTAGGTCCTTCCACTTTACCAGGGATTCTCTGATGGTTCTTTTCTTCAAAGAACGTTCTCGGACATCAAGTATCTCTTCTGGAATTAGAGCCAACTGTCCCTCTTCATCCAAAGGTGGTAACTGTGATGAAGCAATCACATTATGTCCAAGTGCCTTCTTGAGGCGAGACACGTGGAAGACGTTATGCACTCTGCTATCAGAAGGTAGCTCTAATTCATAAGCTACTGCTCCAACTTTTCTGATGACCCTAAAGGGCCCATAGAAGCGAGGTTTGAGCTTCTCAGCTCCACTCTTCTTGAGAGTAGACTGTCTATATGGTTGTAATCTAAGATAGACCATATCTCCAACCTCGAAAGAACGCTCAACACGCCTCTGATCCACATACAACTTTTGCTGATTTTGTGCATTCTGCAAATTATCTTTCAAGGATTTCATTATGTCTTGACTATGCTGCAACAAATTCTTGGCTAGGGGTGCTTCGCTGTCACCAAACACCAAATCTGCAAAACTAGGTGCCTCATACCCATAAAGTGCCAAGAAAGGAGACATCTTAATTGACATATGAAAAGTAGAGTTGTAGCAGTACTCACCTATATGCAGCCACTTGACCCAAGTTCTCTGCTGTTCTGACGCATAATTTCTCAAGTAGCCTTCCAACCACTTGTTCACCACTTCAGTTTGCCCATCTGTTTGGGGATGGTAGCTAGTGCTTGGGGTGAGCACAGTGCCACTCATTCTGAAGACTTCTCGCCAAAACTTACTTAGGAACTTGCTGTCCCTATCACTCACGATGTTCTTTGGCAATCCATGCAGCTTAAACACTTCTCGAAAAAACAGATCTGCAACTTGGGCTGCAGAAAAAGTGCTGGTAATGGCGAAGAAGTGAGCAAATTTGGTTAGCCGATCCACCACTACATAGATGCAATCCTTCCCTTGGGCTTTGGGCAACCCTGTGATGAAGTCCATCGAGATACTTTCCCATTTTTGATTGGGAATAGGGAGTGGTTGCAGTAAACCGGTTGGTAATGTATGCTCATTTTTATTCGCTTGACAAACAGGACACCCCTGAATGTAGCGTTGTACCTCTCCTTTCAATCCCTTCCAAGAAAACCTTTCTCGGATCTGCCGATATGTCTTGAAAAAATCTTGGTGACCAGCAACTGGAATATCATGAAAAGTCAAAAGAATCTTCTTCTTCAGCTTAGAATCAGCCACCAGAAAGATTCTTCCCTTATAATGTATCAATCCCTCAACCATCTTGTACCTTTTATCATGAAAAGTACCCTCAAGAATGCTGGTTGCAAACTGATTTTTAGCATAATCAGCAAGCAACATGTCTCTTCAATCTGCAGTAAGCTCACACAATGAGCTAAGATGAGGTCTCCTGGAGAGAGCATCGGCCACGATATTATTTTTCCCTTTTACATATTCAATATCAAAGTCGTAAGCTTGAAGCTTACTCACCCATTTCTGTTGCCTCTCATTTAGATCTTTCTGGTGCATGAAATGCTTGAGGCTATTGTGGTCAGTCTTAACCACGAACTTGTTCCCCACCAAGTACTGTCTGAACTTGGCTAATGCATGCATAATGGCAAGCATTTCTTTGTCATAAATTGAATATGTTCTTTCAACACCTCGTAATTTTCTGCTCTCAAACACGATAGGGTGTTTGTCTTGCATCAGGACAGCCCCCACACCTTCACTTGATGCATCACATTGCAGCTCGAATGGCTTGGAGAAATCCGGTATTGCCAAAACCGGACACGAGCTCATGATCTTCTTGAACTTGTCAAAAACAATTTGAGCCTTTTCTGACCAAACAAAGGCTCCCTTTTTGGTGAGATCAGTAAGGGGAGTAACATTCTGTGAATACCCCTTTACGAATCTCCGATAAAACCCACAAAGACCCAAAAAACCTTTCAACTGAGTTAAACTCTCAGGAGGTGGCCAATCAACTACTGCTTTGATCTTCTCTGGGTCCACCTTCACTCCCTCAGCACTGACTATGTGGCCAAGGTAGAGTAACTCCATCCCAAATTCACATTTGGAAGCTTTTGCGAACAAGCTCTCAAATTCCATGATACTAAGCACTTCCTCCAAGTGCTTAAGATGATCTTCCCAAGTCTTGCTGTAAATCGGAATGTCATCAAAAAATATTAACACAAACCTCCTTAACTGATTCTGAAAAATACGATTCATGCAAGACTGAAAGGTAGCCGGAGCGTTAGTCAACCCAAATGGCATGACTAAAAATTCGAAATGGCCATAGTGACATCTGAAAGCTATCTTCTCCACATCCGATCCCCTCATTCGAATTTGATGGTAACCGATCTCAGATCAATCTTTGAGAAGAACTTGGTCCCATGTAGCTCATCAATGAACTCATCTATCCTGGGTATGGGATATCTGTTTTTGATGGTGCTTTGATTCAAAGCACGATAATCCACACACATGCGCAGGTACCATCCTTCTTCTTCACAAGAACCACTGCAGAAGCAAAGGGGCTCTTGCTTGGGCATATGAAACCCATCTTCAAGAGTTCTTGAATATTCTTCTCGATCTCGTCCTTTTGCCTCTTCGGATACCGATATGGAGTTATGATCACCGGTTTTGCCCCTTCCTTGAGCTCAATGATGTGTTCTGAACCTCTATCAGGAGGTGTTCCAGGAGGTAAATCAGCAAACACTTTACTCTTTTTGGTGAGTAAAGATTGAATATCAGGAGGATACTCTATTTTCGTTTCAGCAGGACTAGCTGGAAGAACCATGCATTCCGCAGCCCAGTCCACTTGGTCATGACGTATCAACCTTGCCATCCTTTTGAATGACACAATCCGAGGGCCACCATTTGACATTCCTCTCAACACCACCTTCTTTCCATCGGATTGGAACTTGAGTTCCATGGTTTGCAAATTTAAAGAGATCTCTCCTAGAGATCGCAGCCATTGAATGCCAAGGGCAGCATCCGTATCTCCAATATTAACCACATAGAAGTCATCCTTGACTTCGTAATTGCCCAATTGCATTGACATGTTGGGAACCCTTTTGGTACAAGAGATGTGGAACCCATCGGCAACCATGACTTTGAACCCTTCAAAATCTTTTGTTTGCAACCCCTTCTTTGCTACCACAGCGTCGTCAATGAAGTTATGGGTTGCTCCAGTATCAATTAAAGCAACTATACGCTGCCCTTTGATCGTCCCACGAATTTTGAAAGACTTATTCTTTTGGAAGCTCGAAAGTTGAGCCAACGTACCACCACTTTCTTTTTCACTTTCGGACTCTTCCGGAGCTCTTTCCACTTCACTATCTTCGGGATCAGACTGCTGGTTTGAAAAATCAGAGTTACTTTCACCAGCTGAATAATACTCAATTTGGTGAAATTTGACTCCTTTTGGGCAAACATGTTCTGGAGACCATTTGTCTCTACATCGGAAACATAACCCCTTTCTTCGGAGTTCATTGATAGTCTCTGGATCCAATCTTGTGCCAAGAGGTTTTTGCCGTTTAAACTCCTTCTGGTAAGGTTTTTGATGAAACCTTTTCCCTCTATCCTTCTTGTGGAATGATGGTTTTGAATGAAACTTTGCTTTGGGAGCAGCCCACTCCATGTTTCTAGCTTTTTTCATGGCTTCTTGTAATGATGGTGGATCAAAAGCTTTGATCCATCCCTTGAGTGGCTCCATCAAACCTTCGCTGAATAAGATCACTAATTTTCTCTCAGTGATTCCAGTGACCATAACTGAAAGTCTTTGAAACTCAGCTATGTAGGCATCAACAGTGCCATACTGCTTCAACAGTGCCAACTCCCTAAAATGCACTTCTGGATCCTTCTTCTCGAACCTCTCAATGAGTCTATTGGTGAATTCATCGTAGCTAGTGATTGATCCATGACCCAAGGTGACTAGGCCATGGTACCACCACTCATGCGCCACCCCATCTAGATGTAGCGTAGCAAATTTAATCGCGTCTTCTTCAGCCATTGGCCTAAGAGCCAAATAGTTGTCTAGTTTCTGAATCCAAGCTCGAGCAGAATTACTATCACTTCCGTCAAAGTGGGAAAGCAAAACCTTGTTGATAGCTTGATGCAAGTCTCCTTGCGCTGAAGTTCTTCTTTGGTCATAATTTCTCCCTTGTCCCTTACTCTTTCTCTTATGATCTATAAATTCATTATAGGACATATCCATTTTGATGTTATCAGGGAGAGAATCATACTCCGCATGGCCACGTCTCAATTGTTCCACAAATGAAGAATTCTCTTCAGGATCAGGTTGGGTGTTTACTGGTGCTACGAAGGTGGGTTTGAAGGGCCTTGACGAAATGTAAGTGTTGTTTGAAACAGGTTGAGCAACACTTCCATCAAATTGATTAGAGGCACTAGGCTCTCCTCTATATCCGGAATTGTTCTGGAGAGTTGGGTTTTGACCCACTTTTCCCAACGTGAGGGATACCATATCCATCAAGGCATCCATCTTCTTTTCAAATCTCTTTTCGGGACTTAGTGATCTCTCTCTACCCTTCCCACTATCATTTCTAGGGTTGGTAAACCTCTCGTTACCCCCGACTGATCTCTCACCTTCTGCCATATCTATTTCTTGAGAAGACTCCCAATGAGCCCTCAAGACCTCTAAAGTTGTCTGACCTTCGGGAACCTGATACCACTGGAACTGTTTTGCAATTTTCTTATCTTCTCTTGCAATATATCTCTTTTCTCTGTCACTCATAGATGGTTTGCTCACAGGATGGCAGGATACGTGGCTCTGATACCACTGAAATATCCCGAGCCAATTTTTTTTTATAAATTTTTAGTTATTGGATTTCAACATTACAAGTAAATACCGTTAAGGTTAGAAGATAAACCCAAACATACTGAAACAACTCTAAATGCTAGAAATGGAACTCGACGTCCAGTATGTGCTACCCAATCCAAGGCGGAGTAAGGGGCGACCATAAGACAGAGTAAATTACAAAACAAAGGAACTCTACGTCAAGTATGTGCTTCCCAATCCAAAGCGGAGTAAGGGGCGACCATATGACGGAGTAAAATTACTAACAATGCTTTAATGGGAAATACTGAAGAATGAAACTACTGCACACCCAGCATGTGCTTGCTAACCCCAGAAGGAAAAGTAGCTACCATAGGGCGGAGCTCTACACCCAGAATGTGCTTGCTAACCCCAATAGGGAAAGTAGCTACCATAGGGCGGAGCTATAAACTAATACAATAACTTTATTAGAAACTGAACTTTTGTAATCAGATTTGAACAAGTAAAGAATGGCTGCCAGTACTACTGTCAGCTTTACAAAATAAGAAGGATCTGTATGCCAATGTCGTCGGAAGTAGAAAGATTAGCATTACATCATAGCATATTATCCATATCATGGATAGTCATGCCCAACAATGACAGATTCAAGAGCAATATAATAATTTCAGTTTTGAATACAATTTTGCTCTTAGAAAGAAGAAAAACCAGCGACCTATTAAATTCTTCAGATGTTCATAATTCACCCAAAACTTGTTCAATCTACCTGATTTCTGTTGCAAAGTCTCTTCCTTAAGATGGCGCCCAAGTTAGCATAAAAAATCAGACCCAATCTGCATCCAAGAATTGTTACACGGATTCCAATGCAGCCCAAAAGGGGCGTCTCAGCTGAATAGGGCGATTTGCTCTAGAAATTAATTGCAAGCTTTAAAAATTCTATAAATTTGAGAATAGGGGCGCTAGGCTAAATATTGAACTAATACCTAGAACTTTTTTTTTTTGTATTTTCTGATTTGTGAATGAAAACATAGATCTGCCTTATACAGAATACAATAATTGAAAACACTAATATACCAAATAAACTAACAATGAAATAACTGGGATCAATACACAACTAAAAACAAATATCAAAGATTGAATCACCACCAGATGCTGTCTTGCAAGCATGAAGCGATGCCCTAGCTAGGAGGCCTTCATTCCCCGAAGCAATTCCAGAGCCAAAGCAGCAGCATAACCATGTAGTAGACTAAGATGCCCAAATGAGAACCCAATGCTTTCTTTTATAGGCTTCAGTTGGCCTCCCTTGAAGCTTTATCTCCAAAAGTGGCGCCCCTTTCCATGCAATGATGGCGCCCCCCCTTCAAGTCCACCTTTTAAAATAACATTAAGTTATTTCGACTAGGCCAAGGTCATAACGTTAAAATATAATGTTATTTTTAAGTGAAATTACCTTATTTCTCCAAGATTGCATTTTGAAGCCCAAAACTGAATGAGTCAACTGAAAGGGAAAGTTAACACCTTGAGACAAACCTGCTAGCTGCCAAAAATAAAATTTACTAAAAATAGTAAATTCCTGGAAATGCTCAGAAAGCCGAAACAAACATACCCCCGCGAAGCTCTCGAAAAACCCAGAAAGAATCTGCCAGCAAAACTCCGAGCAAGGACATCCTAAAAAATAGGAAACCCTAATTTGCACCTTCCAAATAGCCTACGGGTTTCCAGAACTAGGCCAACGGTCACTGTGAGATCAGTTTTGAGAAGGGGACATTACAAAACCCCTAAAAACCTAAGTTGTTACAAACTCCTACATTCATTTAACAGTAATGCAACGAGTAGAAACAATAAAGTTCTATTCTAATATTCAATTAAGCTTAAGGCACATCTCATCAACTCTCCAATCTTGCCATATCCGGACTAGGACAAGGAGTTCCATGTCCATGTTGACACTTGAATTTATACAATTGGCTCTACCTTTGCACAAGTCGAAGCTTACAGGTTGGATCACCATGTGTATCTTGTCAATAAACTATTGTCGAATGCAAAGAAGAATTACAGTACAATAGAGAAAGAGGCTCTCGGGATGGTTTATGCCACTAAAAAATTCTAGCATTATCTGTTTACAACCTCGTTCATATTCTTGGTGGATCACCAGACATTTTTATATTTGTTAAGCAAGCCCATCATTCAAGGATGGGTAAGTAGGTTGTTAATGTTGCTACAAGATTTCACTTTTAAGATAGTCCTCCAACCCGACAAGCGTCATGTCATTGCTGATAAATTGTAAAGAATTAAGTCTGGAGAGCCACCTAAGGTGTGAGTGGAATTTTCCAGATGCCTACCTATTCTAGATTGTTGTCGTGTCCTCCTGGTATGAGAACATTGGAAATAAGTTAATGATAACGTCCTTTTCTAAGGACACACAATCTAGTGAATGAAGAAAGATGGCACTCAAGGCTAGATTATTTTAGTTGATAAATGGGCCTGTGTACAAGATGGGGCCAAACCAAGAGCTAAGGCATTCTATAATGAGAGAAGTATGGTATGTGCTTCAAGAGGCACATGAGGGTCCAGTTGGAGGCCACATGGAACTTGACACTTGCACAAAAGGTATTGTTCTCGGGTCTATGGTGGCCCACCCTCCATAAAGATGCAAAGGAATGATTGTTGGGGTGTGACACTTGCCAAAGGAAGAGGAAACCATTGAAGAGGGCCTTTATGCCCTTATGTTCGTCCCAGATATAAGAGTTATTTGAAGGATGGGGACTCGACTTTGTTGGGCCATTGAAGGTGAATAAGCAACATCTTTACAAAAACATGGTGGTGGCCACATAATACCTCATCAAGTGGGTATAAGCTAGAGCCTTTCCTAATAATACTGTGCAAAGTACCTCTTGGTTCATTTACGAATAGATAGACACAAGGTTCGACATACCAAGGAAAATCATGAGCGATTGAGGTGGGCACTTTGTCAACCATGTGATTTGGCTCTTAATTATAGAAATTTCACTTGCTCTCCAATTAGTACCATCTAAAGAGTAAAAGCCTAGGCAGAGGCCACAAATAAAGTATTAATTTGAATGATACAAAAGTCATGCCAAATCGAGGGAGCGGACTGGGAAGAACAACTATCAGATACTATGGCCTCATCATATAGCATACAAGGTGACAACTATTTACATGCCATTTCATGTAATGTATGGTCAAGAAGATGTGGTTCCAATGGGATACTTGGTGCCAAGCATGAGAATTGTGGTGAGCAGACTTGGTGACGAAGAAAGACTCATGCAGTTTAGAAATCTTCATGAATAGAGAATCATGGCACATTGGGTGATCGATGTCATTTAGAGGTGGAGGAAGCATTGGCTTGATAAGCACTTGAGGTGCATGAATTTCAATCCATGGGCACTTGTGTTGAAGTACAATTGTTGACAATAGGGCCGTTTAAAATATATGAAACGATGGACAATGGGATAGTAAGAATGGAGAATATAGATGACACATTTTGCAAGGATATGGTGAACAAGTCTAAGTTGAAACTATATCGGCTTTGAACGAAGGTAATTCACACTATAATATCCAACTTGACTTGGATTAGGGTGATGATGAGCAGGTTGCAATCCAAAATGCTTTGACAACTATAAGAGGTAAAGAAATTATTAAATGTGAAAATAAAGAAAAAAATGTAAGTGGGACTCATACTAAATTGTTGCATAATAGAAAAATAGAAAAATTAATAAATAATAAAGAAAAGAAGGAAGTCAAAAACCTCAAGATCCCAATAAAAAATTATAGAAAGATGTCGGTCATTCATTGCTACACATCAATAAAGAATAGCAAGAGCCACTTTCCCTAGGTGTGATTAGAAGAAGCATAATAGCCCAAGTTAAAATTTTTAAGGGGCTCGAACTACCTAGTGTCGCCAAAGAAATTGTTTTACTTCCTTGTTTGTACAATTGTTGACGTGTATACTATATTCTTCCCAAATTACATTACTGCTATCGTATCCATAGCCCCCTCCTCTCATCGTAGAACTTCTTATTTGACTTGTATGACCTCCCTGTGCAACTTTTTGCTTGACCCCTTGTTACTCGACTCCAACCACTTGATGATCCATCTCCATTGTATATCCCACCCCCTTTCCCCATATGTCAGAAACCCTCTCCCCGGTAATAGACAGTCAACAACAATCGTATGACCTAGTAATCATATGATCCCAAACCTATCTTATAGCTGTCAACACGAGTTGTACAACAGTCAACAGTAGTATGAAATTTAGTTGCAAACATATGAACTGCCCTTGTACGATTCCCACTCTATTGTACATTTCCTTCTGACCTCTACATGTACAAATGCCAAGACATAATTTTTCTGAGTTGCAGGAGACAAATTTTGTGCTATTAGCCCTTATGCTTGAAAACTGAAATATATGTTGAAAAAACCTCGTATAGTGTTGTTGTTGACGCTGTGGATTGCACCCTTGAGAGAAGGCTGGGCTTCTCTCTTCCACGCGGCACAATAGAGACTTCTCTCTTGCCTCTGGGTTTGGCAAAACTGAGGGGAGAATCTCTAGATAAGGGCTAGCTCCCTTTGATGCATCTCTGAGTTATTCCAGTAACATTTGCTAATATATATATATATATAATTGGGGGGGCGGAGGTTGAAAAGAGAGAAGGATTACTGAAGCAGAACCTAAGCTAAGACGGTGATGCACCAAAAAAGTTTGATCTACTCATTTGCTCACACTTCAAACCATAAGAGCACATACATACACTTTATTTGATAAAAGGACCAGACTGCAGAGAGCTTAACAGGGAGGTTTAATGAAGATACACACAGAAAATGAACTTACCATAGGCGTTGTAGGAAAACACACTGCTTGGTAACCTTCTTCTGCCTCTGCACTCCAAATACAGCGCTCCTTGTTACCTGTAGGAATGGCGCTTTGTCTATACCAGGTATGTTGGTATCAAGCCTGTGAAAGCGTTATGGAACAATGTCTGAACACAAGGTTAATACTCAGGCACACTTAGAGATATATGCAACCAAATAGAGGTAAAAATGCTTTCTATTGATTCAAGGTGAAAATTTGGCAGGGCTGTGCCATACAAAAATGAGAGATCGATTTCTCAAAAGAGAGTTTACAATATATATCCTTTTTGGAATAGACTTTGGCGCTTTTTGGAAATAAATGACCCATGCTGCGTTGAATGCCTTGGGAAGAGGAAGTCGCTATTGCTGATATCATCCTTCTAGAAACGGCCTGCTAGAACCATGTTGTGTAGTCGCCAGTCTTGACTTTAGCGCTTAAAATGTATTAAACGCTACTGCAGAAGCATGAGTCGCCCGATTGTTTTAATGACAAGGCCGTCCCTTTTGTCTGCAAACAAGACCGCTTCTTAAATAGATTCACGCAGTTGTCTGTTCATTAATGCAAAATGAGGAAAAATAGGCCGCGTCATTCACTGTTTGCGTTCTTTGATTACCACTTGGCGGAGACTGTTTCAACTGCTAGAATAACTCCTCTGCCGATGCTTTCCTTTTGACACTTGGGCTGTTTTGTCCATATTTCGTTATTTTGTCTCTTCCTGGCTTTGTCTTTTCTTGGAATTTGAGCTCTCGGGGCTATCTTATCGTCCTTCACTGGCTCCTTGGGCTCTTTCCTCAGCGGGCTCTTTCTTTTGGCCCTAAGGCCTTTGAATTCTTTCGGGTTCGCGCTCAAGTATTTAAAGATCAACGACTATTCTATTGCCCTGAATTTGACGTTTGTAGGGAGGTTATAGGACGTTTGGATTCCAACAGCTAGTTCACGATGCTCAATTTTCACGTCTTCGGGCCGGTCACCCCCTTTGGCAATTCCTTCGGACTTTTCTTTTTTAGCTCTCGGCTTTCTTTTCGAAGTGTTCCTTTGACCGGGCTTAGTCTTTGAACCCTCCCGAAGGGAAGGTGTCCCTTCGGGCTTTGAGAAAGGTCCCTTTCACGGTTGCTGAGAGTCCCCCGCAAGGGCACCTGCCCTTCGAGGTCCTTCGGGCTCCTTGTGGTTCTCATATCCTTCGAACAAAATGTTCGAAGGAATTCCTTAGGACATTTTGCCCGAAGGAATTGTTCCCTTCATTTTAAACGCTTGCTTTCGGTCGGCTTTTTGCGGACAAATTCATTCGGACAAAATGTCCGAAGGAATTCATTCGGACTTTTTGTCTGAAGGATTTGCCTTACCATTTTCTGCAGATTTTCTTTCCAAATGGACAGTCTTTGTTCGGTGACCTGCCTTGTGAATTTCTTTGGACATTTTGCCCGAAGAAATTCAGCCTTTGTTTTATCTTTTGTGTTATCTTTTTCGAAGGAAAACTCTGCCTCGTTTCGACCCTTTTGACCAGCTGCCCTCCGCAAGTGTAAATCAAATCCAAAGTTACCCTTCGGATCTTTTGCAATGGTCCATTTTGCTCATTGCTGGCCCTCCGCAAGGGCTGCTTAACCCTTGAGCTTTTGAAAATGATCCTTTGGCCTTTTGAACTTAGTCTTTTTGCCGATTAAAAGCCCTCTGAAATGGTTTACTTGCTCCCTTGCAAATTCTTGCATAACCACTCCTTTCAACCCAGCCTGTTCTTTCCGCACCAAATGCTTGAAGTTGAGCCTTTTTCATGCCAAGGAAAAAATGTGTTGCAAAAGCATATTTCTGCATTATCCTTCATGTCTGGGCATGGAAATGGAAAGAAAAGAGAAGGAGGACCGATTTTTTGCCCATAGGACCAAAAATGGTCAACAATTTGGCTATTCCCATGGGAAGCATGCCTGCTATGCTTAAGAAACAAGTAGCCTCAAAGTCCATTGGGCACGGAGTCAGAACGCAGCTTGAAAAATTTAGCAACAGTCTCAAGAGTTCCAAAAATCAATCATGAAGCTTTTTACCCCAAACACAAAGGAAAATACACACAAGGCTAAAAAAACACTACCTATGCAAACAACACTTAGGGAAAACAGGGAAAGGAAAACCGAAAGCAAACTACTATGTGCAGCTAACCAGGTATATTTGCATCCCTCCTAGATCAAAGGGAAAACTTCTTAAGTCTCCTTCATGGCAAGAAAACTTATGGTGCCAGACAAGTGGCTAAATGGAATGGAGATTTGGTGACTTGCTCTTCTTGCCTGCCACCTTGATTGGCTTGTATCCAAATGAATCAGGGGCAACCATGCTTCCAACATATATGTATTATTCTTGTTCTTGGAAGCTTGCCTCCTGTTGGTTCTTTATGCTGGTGTGTTTCGCCAAGACATCAATGGCTGCTAGCTTATCACCATAAGCCCTTTGATATGCATCATGGATTGTCTTGTCTCCTTATGTCTCATTGAAGACGCTGTCAAACTCATTTTCTGCTTGATCATGGCTTTCTTGAAGAAGGGTGACTATTGTGATGTTTGAAATGAGATCACAGACTGATTGCTCATCCCACAGAACATCACCTTCTTGTGCAAGGCTCTCTTCTTCAAAGCTTTCCTCAAGATGGACAAGCCTGTCCTTTTCCTGCTCAAAGACCAGAGTCTCTAGTTGTTCCCAGACATGCTCCTAATTCTCCTCCAACTCGGGTTCCATGGCATGGTCATCCTCCTTGATGACTTCAAAAATATCATTTTCAGATTTACCGACCTCTTGAAAGGATAAATCTGAAAGCTTGCAGCCCCTTTGAATACTTATTTGAGTCCCAATGCTGCCTTCTCCTCCCTTAGCCAGCTCATAGCCTCCTTGAAGAAGAGTGTACCCTACCCCAATGACTTCAAACAAATCATTCAAAACATGATCAATAAACTGTCCATGCTCCTCCATGACGTCTTGCAAGGTGAGAGAAGAGTCAAAGATCATCTCTTCTTCATCAGAGATAGAGGCAAAAGTTTGTGACTTGTCTTCTTGTTCATATAAGGGGGTACCTATGGTGATCTCCTCCTCATCTGCGCTCATGAAGTCTCCATGATTAGTCATGAACTGAGCATACTCCTCTTCACTTGCTTCTTTTAAGATGGATTCCTCAACACAAGAGAAACATTCTTCATTTACCAGGCAAGGAGGTGGAACACAAGGATTGTCAAAATCAGGTTGGGAATGGAAAGCAGGGGATCTTTTTGAAAACTTATGAGAAAACGGGGGCAGACCTTGGGCCAAAATCACTTGATTTTCGTCTCTCCACCTGACCAACACTTCATCAATATCAAAATTAGCTTGAGGATTGGTAGAAGGGGTGTCTTTTGGCATAGGCTTCTCTCTAAGGTCTGAAACCTCCATCTCTCTTTCACTAAGCAACCTCACCTTTGCCTCTAATTCCTCAATTTGCTTAGCTAGATTTTCTTGAAAGAGCTTTTCTTGGAGCTCATAGGAATCATCATGGAAATGGGGAGTGCATGAAGGCTGCCATAGGGTACAAGAAGCTTCGTGAGGAAGGGTGGGAAGGACTTGAAAATGACTAGCCTCATTTTGTACCTCACACTCTCGGACAATGTCTTTCTCCTCCTTGTTGTTCCATGACTCAACGACTTTACTCCAGCTCATGATATTAGGACTGGAAATCTCCTTTTGGGGTGATGGGGCTGCAATGTGAGAGGGTAGTGAGGGTTTGGATTCCACTTCCCTTGCTGCCAACATAGACTGCTGCATTTGAAGATTTGCCAATTCAATTTGCTTATCAAGATTGGCTTTAAACACAAGATTCACTGTTTCAGAACTCTCCTTAACATGATTGGGGAAAAGACTTTGATAGGCTTGACTTGGCTCATGAGTAAGCGCTGTGTATGTCTGATATGAAACTTGGGGCAGCGGGTATGCAGGTTGATAGACTTGTTAAGGCTGCCTCTCATGAATACTTAGCTTCTCTTCCAAAGATGCAATCAAACCACTCACATCCAGCATCTCACTTGTAAGCCTTTGCCAATTGGCTCTTTCAATAAGAGTCCATTCACTCTTAACTAGATCTACTGCATTTCTCACTTGATGGATGAAATGATCAGGAATTTCTTGGCCACATCCCCTTCTAGTGTCAAGCTCCACTACATACTTTTCATATCCCAGCAGTGCTTGTTTAAAGGTGGAAATGGGTTGATTAGCAAAAAGATTAGGTTGAGTAGGAGAAGTAACACATTGAGAAGACTGGGCACAAGACTGATATAGCTCATGACAGCTCTGAGACTGGTCATATTGGACCCGATAAGGATCAACACAAGGTTGATAAGGATCATACCCAGGTTGGCCAAGGACTTGCTCAAACTGAGGAGGAAGAGACAAAGCCCGAAATATTTCACTAGCCTGGAAAGGGCAAAACTCATAACCGTATGCATCCTTGTTGCTTGAGATGATTCCATGAACAACCTGAGCTTGATCAAAACTATATGAAGGAACACAAGACCCATGGTTCTGAGCAATGGAATTATACGTACCAAAATACGATTTGCTGATGGCACCAGGACTGCTTAACCAGCTGATTCAACTCGGAGTCGCCATTGGTGTTGATGAAAAAGCCTCCAAAGGTTGGTTGGTTGAAGAACACATCAAAATTCTTCAACTCTTTGGATAAAAAACTGGTCCCACCGGGCGCGCCAAAAACTATTGACGTTGTGGATTGCACCCTTGAGAGAAGGTTGGACTTCTCTCTTCCACGCGGCACAATGGAGACTCCTCTCTTGCCTGTGGGTTTGGCAAAACTGAGGGGAGAATCTCTAGATAAGGGCTAGCTCCCTTCGATGCATCTCTGAGTTATTCCAGTAACATTTGCTAATATATATATATATATATATATAAAATTGGGGGGGAGGTTGACAAGAGAGAAGGATTACTGAAGCAGAACCTAAGCTAAGACGGTGATACACCAAAAAAGTTTGATCTACTCATTTGCTCACACTTCAAACCATAAGAGCACATACATACACTTTATCTGATAAAAGGCCCAGACTGCAGAGAGCTTAACAGGGAGGTTTAATGAAGATACACAGAAAATGAATTTACCATAGGCGCTATAGGAAAACACACTGCTTGGTAACCTTCTTCTGCCTCTGCACTCCAAATACAGCTCTCCTTGTTACCTGCAGGAATGACGCTTTGTCTATACCAGGTATGTTGGTATCAAGCTTGTGAAAGCATTATGGAACAACGACTGAACACAAGGTTAATACTCAGCCACACTCAGAGATATATCCAACCAAATAGAGGTAAAAATGCTTTCTATTGATTCAAGGTGAAAATTTGGCAGGGCTGCGCCATACAAAAATGAGAGATCGATTTCTCAAAAGAGAGTTTACAATATATATCCTTTTTGGGACAGACTTTGGCGCTTTTTGGAAATAAATGACCCATGCTGCGTTGAATGCCTTGGGAAGAGGAAGTCGCTGTTGCTGATAGCATCCTTCTAGAAACGGCCTGCTAGAACCATGCTGTGTAGTCGCCAGTCTTGACTTTAGCACTTAAAACATATTAAACGCTATTGCAAAAGTATGAGTCGCCCGATTGTTTTAATGACAAGGCCGCCCCTTTTGTCTGCAAACAAGACCGCTTCTTAAAGAGATTCACGTGGTTGTCTGTTCATTAATGCAAAATGAGGAAAAACAGGCTGCGTCATTCACTGTTTGCATTCCTTGATTACCACTTGGCGGAGACTGTTTCAACTGCTGGAATAACTCCTCTGCCGACGCTTTCCTTTTGACACTTGGGCTGTTTTGTCCATATCTCGTTATTTTGTCTCTTCCTGGCTTTGTCTTTTCCTAGAATTTGAGCTCTCGGGGCTATCTTATCGTCCTTCGCTGGCTCCTTGGGCTCTTTCCTCAGCGGGCTCTTCCTTTTGGCGCTAAGGCCTTTGAATTCCTTCGGGTTCGTGCTCAAGCATTTAAAGATCAACGACTATTCTATTGCTCTGAATTTGACGTCTGCGGGGACGTCATAGGATGTCTGGATTCCAACGGCTAGTTCACGATGCTCAATTTTGACGTCTTCGGGCCTGTCACCTCTTTTGGCAATTCCTTCGGACTTTCCTTTTTTAGCTCTCGGCTTTCTTTTTGAAGTGTTCCTTTGACCGGGCTTAGTCTTTGAACCTTCCGAAAGGGAAGGTGTCCCTTTGGGCTTTGAGAAAGGTCCCTTTCACGGTCGCCGAGAGTCCCCCACAAGGGCACTTGCCCTTCGGGGTCCTTCCAACTCCTTGTGGTTCTCACATCCTTCGGACAAAATGTCCGAAGGAATTCCTTCGGACATTTTGCTCGAAGGAATTGTTCCCTTCATTTTAAACGCTTGCTTTCGGTTGGCTTTTTGCGGACAAATTCCTTCCAACAAAATGTCCGAAGGAATTCCTTCGGACTTTTTGTTTGAAGGATTTGCCTTACCATTTTCCGTGGATTTTCTTTCCGAATGGACAGTCTTTGTTCGGCGACCTGCCTTGTGAATTTCTTCGGACAAAATGTCCGAAGGAATTTCTTCGAACATTTTGCCCGAAGAAATTCAGCGTTTGTTTTATCTTTTGCGTTGTCTTTTTCGAAGGAAAACTCTGCCTCGTTTCGGCCCTTTTGACCAGCTGCCTTCCGCAAGGGCAAATCAAATCCAAAGTTGCTCTTCGGATCTTTTGCAATGGTCCATTTTGCTCATCGCTGGCCCTCCGCAAGGGCTGCTTAACCTTTGAGCTTTTGAAAATGATCCTTTGGCCTTTTGAACTTAGTCTTTTTGCCGATTAAAAGCCCTCTGAAACGGTTTACTTGCTCCATTGCAAATACCTGCATAACCACTCCTTTCAACCCAGCCTGTTCTTTCCGCACCAAATGCTTGAAGTTGAGCCTTTTTCATGCCAAGAACGAAAAAATGTGTTGCAGAAGCATATTTCTGCATTATCTTTCATGTCTGGGCGTGGAAATGGAAAGAAAAGAGAAGGGGGACCGATTTTTTGCCCATGGGACCAAAAATGGTCAACAGTTGTTAAAGTGTAAGAAATGGTTATTGAGTTGGAGAATTTTGTTGATAAAATTAAAATTGGGGATGGTTCTGATAATTTTCAGCAAGGGTCGAGGGTTTTTGCAACATATAGGAGGCATGAATTTGGGGGACAAATGACTTGTAGGCTTATATAAGAAACATCAAAACTCCAACAAATTTTAGAGACCCAGAGGGAAACTAGTTTCAGTCAGCAGATAGGACTCATATAGAGAGCAGTTCCTGTAAGGTGGCAAAATTGCTGGTGTGTGCAGGGTGCGGTTGCAGAAGTGCTGGTCTTCAAACAGTGGTGGTTTCACTTGCATTAGCTGAACAATCATAGTAACAGTCTGAATCAATTGGTCTTCTCATCCTAGGCATTTCAAGAACCTCGTCTTCAAAGAGACATCTCCAAAATGGATAAGAAGGGTTGTGAATGAAGGAATTGGTACCGGTGATCAGGGATTAGTGATAATGGATCTATAATCTACGAAGTGTTGGAGGATGATTGTATGTGAGAGTAGCAGTGAGTAGCCAGCTAATCGGGCTTTAACTATTCTATGCTCTTGTAATTCTTTCATTACAACATTAGGAAGATAAGAGACAACAAAGATTGTGAGATGTATTCTCCTAAGAGTTCTTTGTATTGGCCCATTTCATTGAATGGAAGAAGAGGAAGATGTGTAGTTACCACTTCCAGCTGGTTTACCCTACATTGGGGTTTCTAGGTTAAAATTCTTTATGTCATGTGCATTGTTTCATTTCTTGCCAGTTGTTTATGTGTTGCAGGTATTCTACCTTTTAATGCACATTCTACCACTCTTACACACTCTAAACCAATTGCCATTTGAGAGATTCAAGTAGTTGCAATATGGATATAAAAAATCTGCATTTAATTTCCAACAAGGAAATTTCTTGAGAAAATTATAGAATAATTGGTATCAGAGTAGCAAGTTCCTTATGACCTTCAGAGATTTTTGTTAACATATTGGAGTTTGTGTCTATAACAAGATTATATGCAAAGTTTTTTGACAAAATGTTGCAGCAATTTGTGGTTGAATAGAACAGCCATGAGCAAATCCTTGAGGAGCTCCAAGCTTGCCATATACAGGTAAAAGAAGAGAATAGAGAACTGAGAACGATTGTGCAGCATTTGGAAATAGAGAATGTGAAGTTATAAGCGACAGGGTCCAACCATGGAGAATTCTTCATGGGTTTCATGGAAGAATTGTAACAAAATTTGTTGGCGAAGGAATTGTTGGTAAAGCTCCAACAAGGTGGTGGAGGAGTAGAAAGGAGAGAAGAGTCTACCAAGAAAAGGGGACCAGCCTCTACCAAAGATGCTCAAACCATGACAAAGGTATGCATGGTAAGCACTCCGTCACATGTTGTTTCTTTTAATGTTACATTGAATGAATTTCTTGGCAATTTTGAGAAACATACTAGAGGTATTGATTCTCTTAATAAGGATGGGTTATGATGGAAAAAGGCTTGGTAAGGATGGCCAAGGAATTATCAATCCTATTATGGTTGATGAAATACCTCAATATGCAGGCCTTGGATTTGGTAAAACAAAGATTAGAGATTTCTCTAGCACGGCACAAACAAGAGTAGCTTCCATTAAGGAGGACTCCATGCCATTTGCACACCAAGGACAGCCCAAAGAAGGTAAATTTTTTTCTAACATTATTTTTGTAAAGGCTCAAGATGATTGTAGGATGTCTCCAAAGAGTGAACAACAATCAATACAAGAAGAGGGAGGCATGAGTCTACTTCAAGAGGACAAGAAAGCACTTCTAAAAAGAGGGCAGCCTTCAAGTCATGAAGAAGAGGAAAGTGCATTACTATTCCTTCCACATGTTGCAAATGCAAAGAGGAAATGGAGAGATTACACACCACCACCTTCACCACTTGTAAGTCCAAGAAGGGAAAGAAATAACTAGAGGGGAAGCCCAATAAGATATTCCGAAGAGAAGTCTTCCGTCTTTTGTTTCAATTTTAAAAAGGAAGGCCATGCAACACAAGAATGTTGGTCTCTTGTTCCTTGCACGCATTGTGTGAAGAGTAACCATTATATGGCAATGTGAAAACAATCCACCACCAAGGAAACCCAAGTTTTTAGGAGAGATGTGAAAATAAGAAGATGATGGCCAAGACACACTTGGGGGAGGAGCCCTATGTCCCATATAGAATAGAGTGGGGTCCCTCTATATTATATTTGTCTAATCTATATGGCGATGGCTTATTATCTTATCACTATCTATATGGGGGAGGCGGGGGGGAGAGCCCTATATATCTATCTGGTGAGGGCCGCTAGTCAACTAGTAGATCGAGGTCTTCCCTCTCCCTCGCTCGATGTTAGGGCCCATAGGGCTTACCAACATTGGTTATAAGAAATCGGGCCCTATATATCCCTATCTAAACGACGGGGGGTGGGGGGGGGGTAATCATCCGCCTCCACTACTATAGAGAGTTGAGATGACATGACATTAGATTCTTTCCCAAATAGAGATACGGGGGTTCTCTTGACCCCAATTATTAAATGGGCGGCTCGATCGAAAGTCAACCACACCACATATTAGTCAGTCATGAGTTCGGAATTCCAAGGAGGTAAGAAGTCACATTATATGAGCATGTGCAAGTCTAACAATTTCTATACTCATTGCAAGGTAAGTGGGTATTGGATTGGAAAGTGCTAGAAACCCTAACTACATCTTCACTCAAAGCATGGAAAATGTAATAATGGGCAGCCACAAACAAGAGGGGAAGAAGAGCCTACCAAAGCACAAGAATTAAGGAGGAGAGAACAACTCTCACATGTTTTTTCATCACCATTGCAAGTAGCGGTAAGGGAATTTTATTTTATTTTTGGATTGAGCATTTACATGATTTGCAAAGAAGAAGATGTTGAGTTGCATTCACATGCATAGGCATTGAGTAGCACTCCAGATGTATCTTCAAAGCATTGTATGTATCCATTTGTTGGTAGAGAAAGTAAGAAACTAACTCCACTTGTGTGGAAAAGCATGGGAAGCCTTATACTCATCATAGGTGAGCATGGGACAACAAATCCACTTTGGAATAACGAGTAGGGGCAGCCAAATATCATGGTTTTAGTCTTTATTATTCACCACTTGTTTGGTTGCATGCCAAGGAAGGGAAAATAAATAGAGGAAAAGGTACTCCAGGAGAGAAAGCATCCAAAGCATGAGGTTGGACAGCAACTTCAAGCAATAAAAAAATCACAATAATTGATATAAGATGATTTATTCTTCTCCATTGTTTTACTTTGTATAATCTCTCCTTACAATTGTTACAAATGCAAATGGGCAAATGATTGTAGCATGAGGAAGAGTTATTTCAGCATCTTTTTAGTTGTATACACACATGACATGACCGCGGTAGGTTTTAAATTTGATTTTGATATGAAAGCACTATGGTACACACATATTGATAATATTGATAGCGACCATGCATTGTACAATGTATGTTTCCTCTATAGCAATGTGTTGTAGTTGGAATAATGGATGCAAATTGAACATGGTAGCTATTACATCATGTTTTGGCATGACAAAGAAGTTGTAACATGTATGTTTTAGTTAACAAATGAGTTGTAATGGCATCACACTTGGCTTACACTTCATGGGTAAGAGGAAAGGCACAAAGTGAAGAGCATTACTCTTTCGTTGAGAAGGATGAAGATGAATCATCAACTCCAACATCATGGGGGCATCATTAGGGAAACAAGTCCGCTAGTAGGAGATCATCACGGGACAACCATGAGTGGACACCATTGAGGAAGAATCATAGTGGAACAATAAAACATATCAGATTGCTGTAGAGCAAGAGGTTGGAATAGCCAATTCTATAAGAGGCAAATCAATTCATTTTTTATGTTGCATGAGGAAAATTGGCCACCACTTTTTAATAGGAGGGAATAGGTGAGAATTGCAGATTTTTGAGCATGTTTTTTGAGGATGTACATATCCTCAGGAGCCTTCCATGTTGCATGAGGAGGAAGATGGCAATACTACCTTTCAAATTGGATACTTTGCCTTGGGATGAATATGGGAGGTGTGATGGTGTTGTTTTGCAAGGAAAGTGTAGAGAAACCAGAGTAAGGCTTAAGCAAATTGGCAGGTTGGGGTCAAGGTCAAACATCTTCTTAATAGAAGCTCCAAAGAGGTAGAGAGGGAGATGTTTTTATATTTCATGAGTAAGTAAGCTTTTGTGGGACCAAAAGCCTGTAATGTCCCTTTTTTATAGCTTTCCAACATTTTTGGAAGCTCCAACTTTCTTGGAGAATGCCAACATTTTCGGAATGGGATTTAGTTAGTGGCATTGTGTTCAGGAGATCAAGATGATTACATTGGTTCTTTTAGGGAGCAGTTACCACATTCAACAAGGAGTACAAGGAGCATAGGAGTGAGATCACTATTCACCAGTTACTATACACTGGTACTATTCAGGGATCACTATTCATGAGTGATTAGGCATGATGATATGGCATAGGTGATGAGGTATCCCTTGGTGATGTGGTAGGGCCCACATAGGATATTTTAAGTGTTGAAAGTGGAGGAGAGAGAAATGGGGCACATTTCTTCACTTGGGCACATGAGAGGAATAGTGAAAGCATGTGAGGGACAAATTGATTGAAGATCTCATCATTCCACTCTAGCATGTGTTGTGAGTTACCTTTGATTGAAGTCAAAAGATGGGGAATCTTTTGACTTATGAGTATGCACATGGGAAAGTGGGGGACATGATCTACTATTCCTGCTTGAGGGTTACATGCAAGTGGCGCATAACATTTGAGGGCACATGGAGAAGATAAAAAACAAATCATGAAGATGCCTTGCACATGTGAGAGACAAATTGATTGAAAGTCACATGCAAGTGGGGCGTAGCAATTGAGGGCACATGGAGAAGGTCAAAAGCAAATCTTGAAGATCCTTTGCACATGTGAGAGACAAATGACACTATTAATGAATAGCACCACCACTTCAAGGATGACGCATTTCTCTTCTCTCTCATAGTTTCATCTCTTTCTCCTTCCTCATTTTTAATTTCTATAAGTATGAGTCTTCTCATTTTGTAAATGCATCTTTCAAAATCATAAACCCCCCTATTTTCAAAAATTGAACTTGTGTTCAATTCTTCCTCCCTTAAGATTAAATCCTTGGAGTGTTGATTACTAGTTTCGGTGGTGAGATATCCTCGCTAGCTGGTTTTGGTAATTCCACCCAGGAATTGCTGATGGTCTTCATAGCAGATCTAGTGGTGCAATGTGTGTGTGTTGTGTGTAGGCTCTCCAGTGCAGTTGTGTGGAGAATTGTGGTGTGTTGCAGTTCGTAGAAGTTGCTTAGTGTATGTGTGTGTGAGTTTCAGATTTCATGTAATAGATGTATTATCCGTTGGTATTGTTCTTTAGGCTATGTTTTGTGTTATCTAGTGGTGCAATGTGTGTGTGTTGTGTGCAGGCTCTCCAGTGCAGTTGTGTGGAGAATTGTGGTGTGTTGCAGTTCGTAGTAGTTGCTTAGTGTATGTGTGTGGAAGTTTCAGATTCCATGTAATAGATGTATTATCAGTTGGTATTGTTCTTTAGGCTATGATTTGTGTTATCTAGTGGTGCAATGTGAGTGTGTTGTGTGCAGGCTCTCCAGTGTAGTTGTGTGGAGAATTGTGGTGTGTTGCAGTTCGTAGTAGTTGCTTAGTGTATGTGTGTGTAAGTTTCAGATTTCATGTAATAGATGTATTATCAGTTGGTATTGTTCTTTAGGCTATGATTTGTGTTATTTAATATTGTAAGAGTTGTTGAGTAGTTGTTCTATTGTATAATTTAGTATTGAAATTAATGGAGTTATTGTGTCAAATATAATATATGTTGATAGTGTTCTATTTCTTGCAACTATGTGGTGTGAAAGTTGCATTGTGTAATGTTTTAAATGATAATAAGCTTATGTGCTTGTCAATATAAGTGTGGGATTTGGGGAAAAGAATTTCATATTAGAGTCTTTTAGCATAAGTGTTAAGTTTGGATCTTATAGTTTTCAGTGTATTTAGCAAATACCCTGAAAAGGGATATTTCAGTGGTATCAGAGCTGGTGATCTTGCCAGCTTGTGAGGGTTTGTGGATGTTTATTGCATATCGGATTTAGTGGCTTTGAGTTTCAGCAGGGATTCATCTTTCAAGGGATTGTCAAAGGTTGTGAATCATGACGTCATTTAGTGAAAAAGATTTGGGCAAGAAGTTTTATAAAGTAGGGAAGAGACTTGAATATCCACCACTATGAAAAGATTATCTTTTCATTTTGAAAGAAGTGGAGATTTGCTTATTTATGATATATCAGTTAGATTCAGTGAGGATGCAATATGCTATGACTCCATTGGTGAATTCTTTGGTTAAGCCAGAGCTTTTGAGACATCCCGATGAGGATGTAAGGCTTGCAGTTACTTTTTGTGTTAATGAAATTATGAGGATAACAATTCCTAGGCAACCTTATATCAACAATATCATGAAGGAGATTTTTGTGCTGATAGTTGAAAGTTTTCGGGGGTTGGTTGAAATTGGAAGCCCATCATTCGACAAGAGGGTAACAATTCTTGAGAATTTTGCAAAAATTAGATTATGTAACATCATGTTAGATATTGGGTGTGACGAGATTATTTTAAAAATGTTTCACATTTTTCAGATTGTTGTTGATGAGGCTCATACAGAGAATGTCATAACTTCCGTGCAATTTATTATGTCTTTGATTATGGGTGAGAGTGATGATATCTCTAAGATGTTATCTAACTTTTTGGCTGTTTGGAGAAAGGACTGGGTTGTTTCACCAGCTGCACATGAGTTGTCACAGAGATTGGTTAAACATAATATTGAAAGATTAAAAAAGCAATTGACAACAAATGAATTGCTTTCTTGTGGTTTACATAGTATAGGTTCTCGTAAATTGAGCTTGAATCAATTGGGGAGAGAACATTGTTGTTTCACTTGCCAGGAAGTTTGGACACCTAGTCACACATGTGGGAACAACAAATCAGTGACTTCCATCACATGTTTAGTCCAACAGAGTGATGAGGATAACAAAGAAGAAACTGTGACAATGGAGCTTGAAGGAAATGTCAGATCAATGATCTTGGTTACAAATTTAGATCAGTCCAGTGAATATTATGAGATCTATGGTTCCCATGATGGCACCATTGAAAGGTATGCAAATAATAAGATTTTTGAAGTCATGATGAAATTGGGTTGGCCGAAAATTCCAAATTAGTAGATAACCTTGAACACAGGAATTTCTAATGGAGCTTATTCAAAAATTGAAGAATGTAGCAAGGCTAGCAATGGAGAGGAAGCTGATTTCAAAATTCATGCCAATGAAGACAAATCAGAAAATTTAAGGTTTTCTGTGCAAAGTTTATTTTCTGATTTTGATCAAGGGCCTAAAGAATTGCAAGTTCTAAAGGATATATTAAGGGTACCAAAAGAGAAGATTGTGAAAGCTTTATCAAAATTTGATAGCACACATAGTTTAATTGAAGAACTCTACTGGAAGGTTCAGATTGAAGAGAGACAGAAGGGAGTTAAGGATGGAGTCACTTTTCTAATCTACAAACTATCAGAGAAGCAGTGGAATAAATGAAGATAGATTATTTGCATTTGCTCTTAGATAGGGATCATGCCATCACTCTTTGTTCAGAGGAGATCATGGATGCTTACCAAGAGAAGGAGAATGAGGTTGATAGGCCTTGCCTTGACCTTATAAGACCTAGCTCATTACACTTTCTACCAAGCTGAAAATCAGTCAACTATTGCAGTCATGAACAAAGAGCAATTAACAGGGGCAAGATTCATGGAGACCAAGCAACTGGTTGAAGGCATTAATGAGCTCCAAAAGGATTTTCATTTGGGGCCAAGTTGTTCAATGATTTATGAAGATGAATTCAGCAAAGATGAATTATTAAATGATGATTGTAGAATGCCCAAGGAAGTGCCAAGCCTTGTGACTGGTAACCCTCCAGAGAGACCACCTAATAAGGAATGTGTAAATTGGATGGAAGATGATGATGTCACTTGGAATGTGATGATTCATGGAAGTAACGACATTGCAAACTTTGAAAGGTTTTCCAAAAGAGATTTTGAGCTTGTTAGAATTTTCATAACAACAACAGAAAAATCAAGTTTAGATCTTATCTTGCATGAAGATTTGGTAAGACAGGGGTCTAAACACAATTCCTTCTCACTGGGCAATCCACCTCTTGGATTGGATGCTGAACTGACTTATAGAAGTTTCAAAACTCCTAGTGCTTTGAAGGTTCATTGAATTGATATCACTTGGGTTCATTGCATGAGAGGGATTCATTTTGGAAAAGATGCTTTTGAAAGGATTAGAGAATCTTCTGAGACACACATGAATAGCAAAGTTGCACAACACAAGTATAGTGGAGTTATATTTTCACCATGAATGCATGATAGAGATCACCATTAGAGTTTGTTGGAAAGCTATGGTGACCAGAGAAATGTTACATGGCATGAAATAGTTCAAATATTCAGCTTTGACTTTATTGAATTGATTGGTTGCAGGACAGCCACCATATGACTCCAATTGCATACGTAGAAGTGGATTGGAGGGAAATTTCAGTTAAGGAGTGGAGAAGCTTTCAGTTTGAGGTTGCTTGGGAGTTTTTTTGGCGTCGTCTAGGTTGATTTTGAACAATGCAATGTTCACCATTCATGATTATATTAGAGTGGTGCAATGAAAACTTGGTAAGGCAAAGGTAGTTGATGGTGAGTTTGGTAAATTCATGCAAAGTATTGTCATACTTCTATTCAAGAGAGATAATGAGGTGTTATTTACAAGTATGTTGCAGCATAGTGTATCAAACAAAAGTTCTTACAAACCTCCTAGATTGATCTGGGATCCTGGAACTTAATTGGGTTCTACTTGGGATCAATTAGAGTTTGAGTTGTGATTGGTTGAGGACAAGCAATCTTGGGGAGGGAAGACTTGTAATGTCCCCTTTTTATATCCTTCCAACATTTTTAGAATCTCCAACTTTCTTGGAGAATGCCAACATTTTCGGAATGGAATTCAGTTAGTGGCATTATGTTCAGGGGATCAAAATGTTTACATTGGTTCTTTCAGGGAGCAGTTATGGCATTCAACAAGGAGTACAAGTAGCATAGGGGTGAGATAACTATTCACTAGTAATATTCACAGATCACTATTCACGAGTGATTGGGCATGATGATGTGGCATAGTAATGAGGTGGCATAGGTGATGAGGTATCCCTTGGTGATGTGGCATGGCCCACATAGGATAGTTTAAGTGTTGAAAGTGGAGGAGAGAAATGGGTCGCATGTCTCTACTTGGGCACATGAGAGGAATAGTGAAAGCATGCGAGGGATAAATTGATTGAAGATCTAATCATTCCACTCTAGCATGTGTTGTGGGGCACCTTTGATTGAAGTCAAAAGATGGGGAATCTTTTGACTTATGAGTATGCACATGGGAAAGTGGGGGACATGATCTACTATTCCTGATTGAGGGTCACATGCAAGTGGGGCGTAACATTTGAGGGCACATGGAGAAGATCAAAAGCAAATCATGAAGATGCCTTGGACATGTTAGAGACAAATTGATTGAAAGTCACATGCAAGTGGGGCGTAGCAATTGAGGGCACATGGAGAAGGTCAAAAGCAAATCTTGAAGATCCTTTGCACATATGAGAGACAATGGCACTATTGATGAATAGCAGCACCACTTCAAGGATGACGCATTTCTCTTCTCTCTCATAGTTTCATCTCTTTCTCCTTCCTCATTTGTAATTTTTATAAGTATGAATCTTCTCATTTTGTAAACTCATCTTTGAAAATCATAACCCCCCCAATTTCATATGTTGAACTTATGTTCAATTCTTCCTCCCTTAGGATTAAATCCTTCGAGTGTTGATTACTAGTTTCGGTGGTGAGATATCCTCCCTAGTTGGTCTTGGTAATTCCACCTAGGAATTACAATTGGGCTACATAGCATATTGAGAATGCTTGCTGGTTTCAGTGGTGAGATATCCTCCCTAGCTGGTCTTGGTAATTCCATTCCAGGAATTGCAATTGGTCTTCATAGCAGATCTAGTGGTGCAGTGTGTGTGTGTTGTGTGTAGGCTCTCCAGTGCAATTGTGTGGAGAATTGTGGTGTGTTGCAACTCGTAGTAGTTGCTCGGTTTATGTGTGTGTAAGTTTCAGATTTCATGTAATAGATGTATTATCAGTTGGTATTGTTCTTTAGGTTATGATTTGTGTTATCTAATATTGTAAGAGTTGTTGATTAGTTTTTGTAATGTATCATTCAATATTGAATGAAATCAATGGAGTTATTGTGTCAAATCTAATATATGTTGGTAGCGTTCTATCTCCTGCAACTATGTGGTGTGAAAGTTGCGTTGTGTAATGTTTTAAATATGATAATAAGTGTATGTGCTTTTCAATAAAGTGTGGGATTTGGGGAAAAGAATTTCATATTAGAGTCTTTTAGCATAAGTGTTAAGTTTGGATTTTATAGTTTTAGGTGTATTTAGCAAATATCCTAAAAAGGGATATTTCAAAGCCACCAAAAAAAGAGAGGTATGATCTGTAGGGATCCATGAAAAGCATCAAAACTCCAACAAAATCTAGAGACCCAAAGTGCGACCGGTTTTAGTTAGCAAACAAGATTCAAACAAAGTATTTCTTGTAAGGCAACGAAACCACCAGTGTTTACAAGGGGTGGTTGTGAAACCACTAGTTTGCAAATAGAGGTGGTTTCATAACCATTGGTCTGCTTTACGTGGGAGTTTCACTTGCATCAACTAAACAGTCAAAGTAATAGTTTGAATCGATTTGGTCTTCTCATCCTGGGTGTTTCAAGAACTTTTGGTCTTTGAAAAGACATTTCCATAATGGATAAGAAAGGTTGTGAGCAAAGGAATTGGTACCAGCGATCAAGGATCTATGATCTACAATGTTGGAGGATGAATGATTGTGAGAGTAGCAATGAGTAGCCAACGGATATGGCTGTAGCTATTCTATGCTCTTGTAATTCTTCCATCACAACATTAGGAAGATAAGAGACAATAGAGAGTTTGGGATTTATGCTTCTAAGAGATCTTTGTATTGGCCCATTTCATTGATGGGAAGAAGAGGAAGATGTGCAATTGCCATTTCCAATTGATTTTCCCCACGTTGGGGTTTCCAAGTAAAAAGCCTTTTTGTTGTGCTTTGTTTCACTTCTTGCTAGTTGTTTATGGTGTAATATTATTGTACATAATATTTTGTTAATCCTAGGTGTAGGCTTTGGTCTTGTAGTTGGATATGAACAGTCATCTTAGAAGATGAATTGAACAACCATATTGATGGTTATTTAATTGTACAACTTCACTTTACTATGAATGAATCCAATTTTGGTTTGCACCAATATCATTTCTAATTCTTGCAATCAATTCTTGGCCTGAGATTGGTATCAAAGCGCATGCTTATTTATTTTATTTTCATCCTCCATTCTCCTCCTCTTGCTGCGAATTATTTTCTCAACCATTCTAATTTTTGTGCAAATTTATCTATCTTTGTGCAGGCCGTATGACATTTGCTACAACATTAAAATTGAAGTGCTGGAATTCTGCATTGATTTTCAAGCTCTGTGTTCGAGTATGTTGTCAAAGGTGAATTGGTCAACTTGGAAATTTGTGTCATTCCATCCATATCTTCTGTAAGCTGCAATATTCCTTGAGAAGTTTGTCTCGTTCAATCATTTGGTCAAACACTTGGTGAGCATCAAAACTTGTCATTGTGAAGAGAATTTGCTTTCTTGGGAATGTGTTGGCTGCGTTTGGCAATAATTGAAGCATTGGTGCTGATCGTAGAACCTTGACATTTGGCGTTGGTCTACAGTATACGCAATTGAAGTATTGGAACTTGCTATTGCCCACCTGCTCTCAACATTTCACCCTGACGTGGTTTGAATCTGCACATTGTTTTGCCTTCAACTTGCCATTCACTTGCTCCACCCATCTCTTCAAAGGTGACTTGCCTAGTATGAACAAAGAGGACATCAACGTCCACATGGAAGAAGGCCGTAGCTTTCAAGATAAGTTAAAAAAAAAAAAAAACCTTTGATAATATGAAAAAGCGTTTTGGAGGATTATTGACTTTAAAAAAATAAAAATAAAAAATAAAATATCATTTTGGTGAAAAAAATATAACAATTTTTGAAAACCTAAAAATTGTAGTGTTCGGTATATGTGGTGCCTCTGGTTCATGCTTATGAGTAAAGTCGTCGCATTTGAACTATTGCATCCAATGTCTAACATTGCTGCAATAACAATGTTTGAGGCTTTGACTCTATAAATTACTAGTGAGAAATAAGGATAAAACTTTCATTTTTCCATTTCTCTCCATTACCCATTCGTCTCTATCACTAGATGTAAATCCTTAATGTAAGAAATTTCGAGTATATAGGGAAGTTATGCCTGCGTACAATGATTTCTCTCTAAGCACATATAATTGATAGAGTGAATCCTTTTCATGTACTACCTAAGTGCCATGTATCACTCTGCGCTCATGTGATTCAACATCTCTTTCACGTATTGTTGATTATATCGAAAGGACGAGCTTATTCTACATATCGACATGTATATAGGAAGGGTTAGGACATTGAGAGGTTTGATGTATAGGTTTGGTGGTATATAGAAAAGAAAATCTATTATAGTGATAAGGAACCATTCCATCTCCCGTTGTTAGCAAAATGCATTCAATCAAAACAATAGTTGGCACAACATTAACTGGGAAGGACACCTGGTTAGATTGGTCCAAACAAGTTGAGAACACTTTCATCTTTAATGAATTGTGGTTCGACATTTGTGATGGAGACACACCGCTTGTTGAACCAATAGAAAAAACATAATCACAAACCTTGAAGCATAAAAATTCTAAGGCATTGGCCTTGATAAGGGCCTTAGTTGATGCAATTTTTTTTTCGTCACATACAAGGGTGCAACACACCATGGGAAGCACTAAATAATTTAAAAGATTTGTATGATTCCCATTCAAAATTTGAATGCATACAATTGCAATTGAAATTGTTCAGCCTTGAGATGAAAAATGGTGATATAATGAGTTTGGTTTTGATAAATCCGCACAATCAAACATGATGTTGAAGCTGCTGGTGCAAAAAATGATTTATATATGACCGGATTCATAAAAACTCTTCTTCCCACATATTCAACATCTTTGGAGTCTTTGCAAGCAAACAATCAATTGAAGCCTCTCACTTTTGATCAGTTTGTTGAAAAGATAATTAAAACCTTCCAACAAGACTTCTGCTTCCAAGAATGAAGGAAATCATGCAAAGGAGAAATAAGGGATGAGGAGACAAAATTGGCAACAACAATAGTCAACATAATGAAAACAAAATGATAGACAAAACTTGTTTTGCAAATGATGTGGTAGAAACGGGAGTCATGAGGCTCATGAATGCAAAACATCTATCGAAAACAAAAAGAAGAAAAAGAAAAGAAGAAAAACTTGGAACCAGACTCAGCTCAATTCACATGTGATTTTTTTCTTTCCATTTTGGATGAAGTCAATAGTGCTTTAGTAATTTCAACTTGGGATGATACTTGGGTTTTAGATACTTGTGCCACACAACACATGACTTTTCAAAGAGACTTATTTGAAAAGTTTCATGAAGAAAGATGTGGTTTGGTATATTTGGTAGGCATAATAAGTCTGAAATTTGAAGGGACAATTCAACTCAAGTCACCAGGACTTCCAGATTTCACTTTCCATAATGTCCTATACCTTCCTCAACATAAACGAAACTTCTTATTTTTGGTGCTAATTTGACAAGAAGGCCACTCCATTTTGCTGGATGATGGAGAGGTAAAAATTAAAAAAAAAGTGATAATACAATTGTCTTGATTGAATTTGAGGAAGTAAAGTTGTTGAAACCCAAAGGCGAGCCTTCAATTTCAAGAAATTTTGCTCATCTTGTTGAAGGAAAAATGTTAGCAAGTCTTTTTTGGCATGCGAGATTTGGGCATACCAACTTTGACAAAATTTGAACAATGAAAAAGAATGGTGCTGTAGGGTTGCCAACTCTGCCTGAAAAGATTGAAAAATGTGAAGCTTGCATCTTGGCTAAACATGAAGGAGAACCATTTCAAAAATCAGATTGGAAAGATGAAAAGAAATTGTAGTTGATTCACTTTGATTTGAGTTTTCTACCAATTCTTTATGCCGGTGGTCATAAGTACTTCATGTTGTTCATTGATCACTATAGTAAAAAAACTTGGATCTATTTTATGAAGCGAAACTCAGAAGCTTTTGAAACCTTTCAAATGTTTCAAATAATGGTTGAAAATGAAACACAAGCCCATAGTGGGACACTGAGAATTGACAATGGTAGTGAATTCACATCAAAAGTGTTTAAAACCTATCTCAAGGGAAATGGGATCAAGCATCATCTCACAGTGCTTTGCAGTCAACAAAATAGAGTAGTTGAGAGGATGAACAAAACCATTATGAACATGGTTCGGTCAATGTTGTATTTCAAAGGAGTAAACCTGCATTTCGAGGCAGAAGCAACTCAAACAACTACCTATCTTTGCAACAAGTCACCATCAACAATTTTTCAAATGAAGACTCCATATGAAGTTTGGTGTGGTCATTTTCCTTCAGTGCAACATATTCCTTCAGTGCGACATCTTCAGGGTTTTAGATCCACATGCTACACATTTATTTCCAAGGAGAAAAGGAATAAATCAAAGGAGTAAAAAATGCATCTTTTTGGGATATTTAGAATTGTCAAAAGCTACATACTATTTGATAAAAAAACAAGAAGATTCTCTGTAATATCCCCAATTAAATCACTGGAGATATCCTTAATTAAATTGTGGCAAATATTCAACCTTTGAAAATTAAGCCAATAACCAACAAATCGCCAATCCAGTAAATTGCTGACCACCATGCAAGCAAACACCAACATCAAATCGCCAATATTCAGTCAACAATTTGTAATCACAACCTTGAAATGAAGTGCCACAATTACTAGGAAATCTCCATTATGTGGAGCGCCAAAAAGAACAACAGACATTAATTAAACCATAGTCCTTAATCATTCAAATCGAGCACCCATGTAAACAACAACAATTAATATAGTATTAATTAATTATTATTTATTTAATTTGTAACCAACTTTAATTAGATGAATGGTCATCACCTTTGGAGAAGTCATGTCATTTGATGGAAGGCTATGAAGTATTAACAATCAATCATGGATATAGAAGGAATCATTCAATCATGTATTCAAATATATAACCATGTACAAGCAACAACTTTACATTACTTTTAGGGACGAAACCCCTTAATTGTAGAATCAGATTTCAGGGAAGAAAATCCTTGTCATCTCTGTAATCAAGGACGAACCCCCTTGAGAATTTACATTCCATTATTTTAAATCTGAAACTCTGAAGTAAACTATTAATCAATTGCATTTTATTATTTAAATTATTATTTTTAAGTGCAAATCTATATTTATAAAATATTATCTCAAAAGGAATTCCGAGGAATCCAAATTACCGTAGAATATTTCGATTTGGAATATTATAGTGATATTAGAGTTGTTTTCTTGCCAACCTGCAAACCATGGGGTCACTATACAAGGATATCATGGTCAGTTTCGATTCGTACAAAACTTTTTCAGCAGAGATTCGAAAAGAAATCTCTTTTTCAAACTTTATGGAATTGAGTGAATCATGGAATGGAAAAAGGAACTAGGAGGAAGATAACCTTGATACCCTGAAAGATAGAAAACCATTAAATGTACCTCACTTGTCGAAGGATATCAAAGTGACTTTCAATGGTATTATGAATAACAAACAAGACACTCCATGTGCACTTTTGCTTTTACATTTGCCTAGCTATCCTAGAAAAATAGGAAGTTCACATGTTGAACATGGAGAGTTTTTAGAGGTATGCTTAAAAAATCCAGAAGTCTATGAAGGCTGTGAATTAGAGACAAATTGCACACAATCATCCACAACAAAAGATGAATTGGAAGAAATAGAAACAGAAGGATTTGCCTTTGATGCTTAGTCATTATTTTGTCATGATGCCATTCATGACCAGCTTGTTCAGGTAACAACCAATTCTGTGAGGTTAGTAAGTGCATCGACACGAAAGCTGTTGATTGAATGGAGAGTGCCATTTGGATTTTCTATCATTGTGGCCACAACTAATGCTACCCAGGTTTTCCTGGTCATAGGAGGGGGAAATCTTGTTTACTTGGAAATAGGAGAAGGATCCCTAACCGAGGTCAAACATTTGGAGATTGAGTATGATGTATCTTGACTTGATATAAATCCTTTTGAAGACAATCCAATGCGTGGTGAGTTGGTAGTCATTGGACTGTGGAAAGAACATAGTATTAGGATTTTCTCTCTTCCTAATCTAGACCTAATTACAAGTAGAAACCTGAGGAAAGATGTACCACCTCGATTTGTTCTTCCTTGTAGATTTGAAGGGATTTCATACTTATTATGTGGGCTTGGAGATGGATGCTTATTTAACTACGTATTGGATATGAGCACTGGATATTTACTTGATGTAAAGAAGATTTCATTGGGTACAAACCCTATTACTCTTTGGACGTTTTGTTCTAAAAACACAATGCATGTTTTTGCAGCATCAGATAGGCCAATAATTATTTACAACAACAATAAGTCACTTTATAACAACGTGAACCTTAAAGAAGTTAATCACGTGTCCTTTCAATTCAGTTGTTTTCCCTAACAACCTTGCAATTGCAAAGGATTACCTGCTTATGATTGGGACAATTGACGACATTCAGAAACTTCACATCTGTGTAGTTCATCATGGAGAACATGCTTACCGTATTTGCCATCAGGAGTAGTCTCACACATTTGCCATTTACACTGTGAAGTATTCAAATGCAAATCTGGATGAGATAGAATCACACTTTGTGTGTCTATTGGATGATCAGACTTTTGAAGCTATTTTATTATGTCCTCTTCATCCATTTCAAAATGGATATTCCATCCTTAGTTGTTCATTTTCAAATGATAACAATGTTTATTATTGTCTTGGAACAACATATGTTACACTAGAAGAGAGTGAACCTAACAAGGGTTGGATTCTCATTTTCATGGTTGAAGATAGGAAATTGCAACTTGTTATTGAGAAGGTAACAAAGGGCGTTGTATACAATCTAAATGCACTTAATGGAAAATTGCTTGCAGGAATCATGGTGGATGCTCCGTGATGATTGTTCATGTGCGTTGCAATCAGAATATGGACATCATGGTCATATATTGGCACTGGATGTTCAGTCTCATGGAGACTTTATTGTGGTTGGAGATTTGATTAAATATCTCTCTCTACTGATATACAAGCATGAGGAGGGAGCTATTTAAGAGAGAGCTCGTGACGATTATGCAAAGGGGATGACAGCATTTGAAATCTTTGATGACATAAAGATCGAACTGTTGCACGGGTTTCTGGATTACCGACTACCATATAGAGAGCCAAACCAAGACGAGGAATTTCTTTTGCTTATGGGCGAAAATGAAGAGACCCTTGCAAAGGGGAGGATTGTGTAAGCAATTGTTCACAGGGTCCTTAATCAACGTGTTATTTGTGATCTAGAATTAGGCATAACAAGAATGATTATTAAGGAGGAGCTTTTTGATGATAGAGATATAGATCCTGTAGAAAAGATCATGGAAGGCAACATCCTTATTTGTCGGGTGAAATGTTTACAGAAATTAGAATACTTGTTTGAAATGCCCTGCAAACTGTGTGAGTTGAGGATTGATCACCAACAAAGTAGACAGGATAGGGATCGTTACTATGCAGAAGATGAATGCATTTTGCAAAGGGAAGAGAAGTCACAGAAAGAGGAGCTTGCAAAGAAATCTTTCAAACCTTGGATGATTGTGCATCCACGATTTTATAATATATCAAAAAGTGATGCCATTAAGGCAGACGATGTACTGCAAGTGTCCAAGGCAAGTGACACCACCCTACGAGAGGCTAGCATCAAATAGAAGTTGTTTGTAGATGCTTCCAATTCTAAGGAAAATCATGTAGAACAAGGTCAATGCTTTATGTATCTTTTCATTGATCAAACAGGAATGTTAGAGAAACACTCTTCAAAACTAGCACAACGATAGGAGGAAAATGATAGATGGGTTCGTGGACTTGTCAAAGGGCTTAATATTGGAAGTGGTTCGGATCGTGGCATGCTTGATCTAGTAGATATATCATGGCTGAAAAAGGATTGGAAGCCTGTAGATAAAATATTACTTCCATAAACAATCCTCACATATGGGCTGTCTACAAATAGATCCTTGCTTCGTATTCTAAAGACCATTGATAAGTTGAATGTGTAGGGATGTCTTTATGAATTTGCAATCTTCCATGACTTTAAACAAGAGAAAAACTTGGATCAACATAGGGCCACTGAAGGATCTGTGTTTGCATTCCATGGAAGTTCTACATGTAATTGGTACTCTATCATAAGGACTAGCTTAAGGGGTTTGAGTAAGACTAAGTACACGACTGTTAAACATGTATAGGATGATGGCATCTACCTCTCAATTAAATATCAGCTATTTATATTTTTATTGCTACCCTTTGTTGTTAAGTGACAATGAGAAAATTAAAGATTACAAAATGTTGATTAATTATGAGATTTACTCATGGGAAAAGTATACAAAACCCTCTGACATTTCGGTGGTCCCCAATGAGAATAATCTAGTCATACGGTATTTGATCGTATTTAGTTCTTATGATCTTTCTACTCATAGATTCCCAATAGAAGATGGCATGTGGGAAGGATCAATCAATCTTGAACATTTCAATTTGCAATTGCTTAAGGACAAACAATTTGAGGAAGGGAGGTTTGTAATATCCTCAATTAAATTGCTGAAGATATCCTTAATTAAATCATGGTAAATATTCAACCTTTGAAAATTAAGCCAATAACCAACAAATCGCCAATCCATTAAATTGCTGACCACCATGCAAGCAAACACCAACATCAAATTGCCAATATTAAATCAACAATTTGTAATCACAACCTTGAAATGAAGTGTCACAATTACTAGTAAATCTCCATTATGTGGAGCGCCAAAAAGAACAGCCATTAATTAAACCATAGTCCTTAATCATTCAAGTGGAGCGCCCATGTAAACAACAACAATTAGTATAGTATTAATTAATTATTATTTATTTAATTCGTAACCAACGTTAATTAGATGAATGGTCATCACCTTTGGAGAAGTCATGTCGTTTGATGGAAGGCTATGAAATATTACTATTCAATCGTAGGTATGGAAGGAATCATTCAATCATGTATTCAAATATATAACCATGTACAAACAACATCTTTACATTACTTTTAAGGACGAAACCCCTTAATTGTAGAATCGGATTTCAAGGACTAAAACCCTTTCATCTCTCTAATCAAGGACGAAACCCCTTGAGGATTTACTTTCCATTATTTTAAATCTAAAACTCTGAAGTAAACCATTAATCAATTACATTTTATTATTTAAATTAGTATTTTTAAGTGCAAATCTTTTTTTTATAAAATATTATCTCAAAAGGAATTCCGAGGAATCCAAATTATCGTATAATATTGCGATTTGGAATATTACATTCTCATTGCAAGAGATGTCTTCTGTGAAACCACAAAAGACAATCAACATTGATCAACAATTGAGTCGACTTGAAAAATTTGCAAAATTTGATGTTTTCACATAGTTCCCAAGAATTCAGGATGGGGTTTCCGAGACGGCAAAAAATTTCCAAAATTTTGGGGATGGCTAATTAAAATAATATATAAATATTTTAAGTTTTAAATATACAATTAAACTAAAAAAATAAAGTAGAACTAAATACATCAATGATAGTTTAAATGATCATACATTATAGTTTTGATGTTTTTGATTAATACATCAACTATTCAACACGTTGCCTAAGGGTCAAAACAAAATGAAAAACACAGTCCATGAACATCCAAGTAAGTCTGCAACTAAAAAATTAGAATCATCATCCAAAACATCCATGAACTGCTCCTCGCTACAACTACTGTCATCCTCATCCTCAAAGTGGATCCAATCAATACTTGTTGCGCTTTATGCTCCTCTTCAACTTGACTCGGTTCCTCAGGATCTACATCCCTTTGTAATGCTGGGGTTTGCATGTATTGAGGAGTCTTGCGATCCATCAGATGCAAGTTACTGTGTACAACAAGTTGCTTCTCCACTCTCTTAGAGGTAAGTTCCTTTTAAGAGAGTGGATCCAACCATATGTCTACCAATTCCTCTCAACAGTAGAGGAACTAAAAACCAGTGAAAGGAGATGAATTGCAAGTGTTCATAGCTGTCCTGAATGCCCATACAGCCTCCACCAACTCATTGGCTTCTCTTGTGCCAATATTGCCTTGACTATACTCACTGATGTTTTGTAGCCATCAATTTTTGTAAACTTGATCCACTCGATCCTGAGATGTGAAGCTGCCTTTGCAGCATGCATTTTTTACAGGGTCTTCATTAACCCCCCTTCACCTTGTCTTCCTCTCAAGGGGTGCATCTACCAGGTTTGTCCACACACCATTTTGGATTAAGGGCATATGCAACCATATGTAGCGGAGTGTTCAACTTCTCCCACCTCTTTTGAATGATGGGCTGAATATGCTCATTGTAGAAGTCTTGGGTGGGGTCCCTCACCCAAATAGTGGCCTTCATTTGGCCAAGCATGCTGTTGATGCATTCATATATCTCACCAAGGTTGGGGCTATCAGAATCCCCATATTTGATGACGCTGAAAATTGGAGATGTAATAGATGCAATGTATTTTGCATCGGCCCAAAATGTCTCTCACCACCACTTGACCCTCGTTCCTTGCTCTATCTTGGACTCTGACCACTGAGTCCACTCCAGTGTCATGATCATAAGTTGCAGGGGCTTCTGCAACTCAAGCATCCTATCCAACAAAACAAAGTAGGATACAAAACGAGTGTCAACTAGCTTGAGGAATTGCTTCCTTGAAAAGCTTCGGAGTGCCAGAGATGTGTGGTGATTGCATATGAACATCTGCACCTCCCTAACCTTGTCCATTATCTGCTTGACCCATTGAATTTTTCCAATCTCTTTCAGTGCATTGTTGATGGCATGCACACAACATGGGGTCCAAAAGATATGCATGAATGTAGATTCCACTATCTTTCTTGTTGCTCTGCACACATATGCTACATCTGTGACTACGTATACAACATTGATAGGCCCAATCTCATTAATGGTTTCATTCAAAATCTGGAACTGAAATTTTGCATCTTTGCGCTTTTCAAAACAGTCAATCGACCTCAAGAAGTACGGTCCATATTTTCACGATACAATGACATTAATTAGTGGATGGTGTCTAATATCCATCCACCCATCCATGATAATGCTACATCCATGGGACATCCATGTGCCTTTCATTTTCTCCATCACTAAGTTAAACTTAGAGTACGTCCCATCCAAGATTGTAGTCGTCAATTTGTTATCTCTTAGGGGAACATAACTTGGACCAGCTTTGACTACCTTAGCCATGGTCTCCTTGTACTAAGGAGAGCGAGCAACATTAAAAGGGATCCCTGTGGTGTATAAGAATTTTCCAATTACATCATCAACCTCCTCCCTAGCCTGTGCATCAAACATGTTTACAACTGCATTGGGGCCTGGCCCTACGACCTTCCTCTTCCCCTTGCCCTCCAATTCAGTCACCCCAAAACTTGTTGCAGCATGTGAGAAAGAACCCTTAGAAGTCATATTAGAGCTACTAGTCCCAGTGCTAGTGCCAATGCCACAAATTACTGGAATGTCGGGCACAAAATCTCCATTGTAAACCCTGATAATCTCTGCCTTCTGCTCAAGGTTGAGTTTGTCACACTTATTAACCCCTTTTCCAAGAATGTGTAGTAAGTGTGCATTTGTCCTATTGATGCTTCCATGCCAAGTCAATGGACAAAAATTGCAGTGCCGTTTTTTACTCCCCCTCCTTTATTGGATTTATGAATAATGTGAGCAAATTGTTGCAACGGTTTATTTGGGTTGAATAGTCCTTTGACATATTCAACGAATAAAGTAGAGAGGCAATTAGTCTTTTTGGCACTTGCAATTGAATTGCTGTTTTGCACTGCTGCGACATCATCTCTCTCTTTTTGCTCCCCACATTAAGATCATCACCAACATCTATCTCATAATCACTATCATTATCAGAAGAAGTAAAACTCATTTTGAAATCTGCAAATATACATATTTAAAAAAAAAAAAAAAAATGATAAATATTTTAAGTTTCAACAAAAACAACCTACAACCTAACCCTAGCAGCCCACCCATTTTCTATTTTACATTTCTATTTGCAATTTTGAACAATTTAAAAAAAAAAAATTAAAACAACCAAACCCTAGCAGCCCACCCATTTTTTATTTTACATTTTTATTTGCAATTTTGAACTAAAAAACTTAAAACATATAAAAAATAGCCTACAACCAAACCCTAACAGCCCACCCATTTTCTATATTACATTTTTATTTGCAACTTTGAACCATAAAAAAAACAGCCTACAACCAACCCTAGCAGCCCACCCATTTTCTATTTTGCATTTTCATTTGCAATTTTGAACAAAAAAAATTAAAAAAATAAAACATTTAACAACCAAACCCTAACAGCCCACCCATTTTCTATTTTACATTTTTATTTGCAACTTTGAACCAAAAAAAAACAAAACAGCCTACAACCAACCCTAGCGGCCCACCCATTTTCTATTTTACATTTTTATTTGCAATTTTTAACCAAAAAAACTAAAAAATAATAAAAAACAGTCTACAAGGCTACAACCAAACCCTAACAGCCCCCCCATTTTCTATTATACATTTTAATTTGAACCAAAAAAATTAAAATAACCAAACCCTAGGCCTTAGCCCATCCATTAAAAAAAAACAACCAACAATGTGAATGGACATACCTCTTTCCTTGGCTCATCCTTGCTCTCCTTGTGCCTTTGCTCTCCTTGCGCCTTTAAATCTTCACTTTTTCCTTGGCTCTTGCCTTTGCCTTTGCCCTTGCCCTTGCTCTACTTGTGCTTTTGCTGTTTGCTCTTGTCCTTGCTATTCTCTTGCCTTTGCTCTTTGCTCTTGCTCTCCTCTCTTTGAAATGTCCCTTTTAGGGTAGAATTTAGTAATTCTGAAATTTATAAACCCTTAAAATGAAAATACAAATTCTGATTTTTTTAATCAAACCCTAACCACATAAAATTTTAGAATTTTGAATCAAAATACAATATTTAATTGCCACAAACCCTTTCAAAGTATAGAAATTCAATTATTAATTTTTGGGGTGAAACCCTTGAACATCAAATCTGATTTTTAACCTAAATGCAACCCTGTAAATTAGAATTAAACACCATTGATTGTATGAGTGAAAAACAATAATATTCTAACCCTCAAACAATATCAAGGCCAATGTTTGACCCCTCTAGTGAAGTCGTCCCACTCCCAGAGGCTTCTTTGAGCTGCAACCACCTCCCAAACATTGCCCTATGGCTGTGCCCACCTCAATGAACCCTTCAAATAGCTGTGCCCACCCTCAACTGAGTCTCAAACTGCTGCGCCACCCTTCAATTAGGCCCTAGCTGTCAACAAAAATGATATTTTGCTCAACTGTGGCCCCTGAATGAAGTCACCAAGATGAATTTGAAGGTTCTCGTCGCCAAATCAGAAAGCTAATAAAGCTTTTCATCCTCAATGGCTAAACGTGCAAGCAAGCATGCTTAGCTTCAAAAGAATTGATTGTTAGATGATAGATAAATGCCAAAAATATACCTCTCCACCACTTTTTATACCTTTTCTATTCAAACTCCAAACGTATTTTATTTTAATAATAAAACATAAGTTGCCGAGATTACTTTTTGGCTATTTAGTCATATTATTAAGTTTACTTTAAAGTATTTAAGAATACTTTTATTTATTCATAATAATGATATTAAGTTGCCCAAAAGATTAGAAATCATTTGGCCCAATTTAAATAATATTATTAATTATTTTAATCTAAAAAATGGGACACTACAGTCCGGCCTTCCAAAAATTGCTTGCCCTCAAACAATTGCAACCTTCTACGCTCAAGTATCACTATGTCAAAGTGATAGGTCATGTTATAGCGCCCATAGACCCTGGATCTTGTACCTATAAAGTGGGATAACTCCTGCAAAAAGACAGTATAAGATATCTCTGTTATCCAAAATGGATAATGAATGCAATTCATCCCCAAAATGATCCTCCAAAATTTGTTGATGTCTTAAGGCACCCACAAACTCTGACAAGACCGAACGCTGCCATATGCTCTCCCCATTGTGTTGCTGCTGTCTCATAGTTGTCAAGTGGTACAACCTCTGCGAACAATTATCATGGGGTCTACTGCACCCATTACCCACATCTATATGCTCCCCTTCGATGAAGTCATCTATCCAGTGTATGAGAACATCTTCCATACATTTCTTTAAGGCCAAAGGCTGCCCCAAGGGCTCATCACTGTGTTTTTGTTGTACCCATATGCTTTTCTCATATTATAAAGGATCCCAAACACTTGCTTCATGACTATAGCCTTGAGCTCCAATGGGTCCCATAATGTTATTGTGGGCTGATTTCTCCAATTCATGGCACAACACAGCTTGCATGTAAGCTGGAAACGAGGCATAACAACGACAAGTCGCTTGGAATTCCATCCAAATCAGAGCTAGGATTTCTGGGATGATTGTCTTCCATAATAGGACCCCTCCACTAACATTACCATGCAAGGAAACCCTCTCAAATTGCACAAATGTACAACTGTTCATGACTGTAATATTAAGACTAACAATATAGAAATGATGTAACAACTATAAATATGACAAACCCAAGCAAAATTCAGTAATGTGATCGATGTAGAGGCAATAGTTAGCCATGCTAGGATTGAAAGCTCTCCATTAGTCGTCACCAACTGGAAATACTCTTTCCCGTGACTGGAAACCCCTGAAAAAACACTTGTGAGTGCCCACTCAGTGATGTGATGGCTGATAATACTGATGACAACAACATTAGTGGTGGAAATTAGGCCCATAGCTGTCCTGGGTATGTTTCCGTTGTCATATGATGATATCACCTCATCATTGTTTCCATATTCATCACCATGTGCCTCTAATACTTGGAGAAGTATCTCTTCCATCCCATCAGCACCAACTGCAACTCTATACTCTTCATCATTAGCTTGAGCTGATAACAAACTCAGTTGCTCTATCTCATCCTTGTCTTCTTTCTCCATACTCTCTGCCTCCCTTCTACGCTGATTACACTTTTCTTTTTTTACACTTGATAGTGCATTCTCCAAAGCTGTATAAACTGCCATAACCTCATACTTGATCTACCAAGAATTGGAGATAGTTGTGGCCAAGAAACAACCATTTCTCAAATGGAGGCAATGGCTTTGCCTGAACAACCTTTATGTCTCCCAGCTGCTGCAATTGGACTTCCTCTTGCATGTTTTTTTGGGAACATCCTTACACAATCACTTTCCCACTCTCTTGTCTCCATGATGGCTTGAAGACTATTCTCTACTGCTGTCATATCCTTATCAACTATCTCTTCAATTGTCGTTGTCATACTATCATCTTGTTTTACTTCACTTCGCTTCTCATACCTATGAGCATGCTAGACTGAACCACACTCATCCCTTTTCTTTTCTGTCTTCTCCATTATTGGACTGCACATAGAACACACACATTAGGGAAATCAAGAGCTTCCGACATCACTTCTTCAATTGCTTCATCATGCCTCATAGACATGTTGACCAACTTTCTTCCATTTCTTGCATTTTCCTTATATCTTCCATTCATATGATGGACTTTCAAAGGTCCATTCATGCTGCCCCAAGCATGGCTGTAGCATTGCCTATTCTTCCTCAGAATCAGACTTGTAGTGGCTGGAAACCAATTTGCACTAGTCGTACATGCCTCAACATTGATAGTAGGCTGGAAATTTTTCCACCATATAACTGAAAATCTTTTTATGGCTATCATAAAAGGGTAAAGGGGGCTGAAATTGTCACTGGCAACAAACGAAAGAATGGTACAATAGATGTCATATTGAAAATCCTTCATAAAATACATCAATGGGAATAATCTAGAGGCTAGAAACAACCACACTCTGAGTAAAAATATTTCAATCGCAACGACAAACTGAAAAACACTCAACTTTCTACTAGGAATCACTGATATGGTTGCCAACAACAAACTAGAAACTTGGATAACAACAGGTCTACAATCTAGAATGGTGAAGCCATTTTGTTGACTTATCCTCCTGACTTCTCTTTCACACATCCAAGGGTGGCAAATCTGTATGTAGCTCGACTCCAACAAAACCATGCATTGTTTAGTCATAGAACTTTCAACAACAACCAACTAACATCTATTGTACTTACCACTTTCCCACATCTAGTATCTCGTTGCCTCGACAATGGTGACTTTCTCCATAGCCTTGTCATGAAGTGTAGGACTTGGTTCTAAGGAGTGATCATCCTTGCAACTCAAATGATCACTCGGATCCCACTCTTTTATGCACACACCATTTGGAATTTGTATGAAAGGATCTATGTGCCCCTTGTTACTCAACGTGTTCTTCATCTTATCACTATTTTTAACATGTTGGACATGATGGAAAACTTCATGCAATGACATAGTAAGAAGCAATAAATCTGGAATATGACTTCCTTTTCATACCTTGGGCTGTAATCAAATTGCTTACCTCCTTTTTCTGATTTAGAAGTAGGAGCGTTTTGAGAGATTTTTCTCGACACAATCAACCTTGTAATTCAGAATTTCAGAATTAGTGGCATCAACTGACACGTTCTCCTTGCTTGCATGCTCATCACTATAGTTACTCTTACTCTCATATGACAATGACTCAATTTTTGCAATGCTTGGAAGATTGATAGGAACTTTTAGGGTTGTTTCTATTGAAGAACCTTCACTTTCCACTTGCATGGCAGATTTCTTTATGTGTTGCTCACTAACTTCTTTCAAATTTGAATTCTCTTGCTTCTCGATTTCTTCCTTGGGATTGTTTTGAAGTTTTGGCTTTCCATCTTTCTTATTCAAACTTCTATTTCTATTTTCTTCATATACCTCAAAGAATTCTTCAAAGGTATTATAAAATGTGTATATATCAACCTTCTTATCATATTCATCAAAAGTAAAACGTTTGACCTCATCTCTATCACACTGCGCTTCCAACCATGCCTCTTGATTATGATAGAAAACTATACATAAAATATGTAGGAATCATGATATATCAAATTGTCCATACATAATATTATAAACTACATGTGTCAATTAAAATTGGCCCTTTACCATTATCAATCAATTCATAAATATAAACATTCTCAACTCTTTCATCTATCAATGGGACATGCAAGGTCAAAGTACCTCAAATATATCATGAACTCAATCTCATTCAATTCCTATCATATGACTCATAGTCCACTAACCACTCTCTAATAGTCACATGTTCCCTCTAATGATGAACATACTTATAAAAATAACTCACACTCAACTATGATTACATAATAAATGATGGTATTTTATATACAAATAAATCAATTTGAAGCTAATCTTGCTCACTACTAATGCATCCCTATCCACTCTTAGTGCCTCAAAGTCTAAATTCATTTCTTATAATATGGTTTATACTTGAATGTATGCCATTTTATCAATAATATCTCTATAAAATAGATGGGAACATGGCCCCAACACATCTACTCTCTCCATGAGGCCCTCACGAATAATAATATCTAGCACATCTTATAAACACAAATGAATCTAGGGCTTTATAGCTGATAGAAAACTACTTCATACGCTGATTCTCAATATCTTGGCTTTTCGTCTGTAGATCTTGTCTTGCTTTTCTGTTGATTTTTTCAAGACGATCCTTAGCTTTTTGCTGCTCTTTCAGTATTTGCATCCACACCTCTTGGATATGATATATATATTCTTATTTTGGTAAGAACTTGGGTCGCCAATCCATTATAGACAACCCAAATCCCATAGCTGGCCAAGAGATGGCTTTGGTACCACTAAAATGTCCCTTTTAGGGCAAAATTTAGCAATTCTGGAATTTGGGATAAATGCTTAAAATGAAAATACAAATTCTAATTTTTTATCACATCCCAATCATAGAAAATATCAAAATTCTGGAAACACTTATTTTAGATCAAAATACAATATTTAATTGCCACAAACCCTTGCAAAATATGGAAATTCAAACATTAATTTTTGGTGTGAAACCCTTGAACATCAAATTTGATTTTTAGTCCAAATGCAAGTCTGTAAATTAGAATTAAATACAACTGATAGTATGAGTGAAAAACAATAATATTATAACCCTCAAACAGTATCAAGCCCAATGTTTGACCCGTCTAGTGAAGTCGCCCCACTCCGAGAGGCTTCTTTGAGCTACGACCACCTCCCAAACACTACCTTATGGCTATGTCCACCTCAATGAACCCTCCAAATAGCTGCCCCCACCCTCAACTGACTCCCAAACTGCTGTGCCACCCTTTAATTAGGCCCTAGCTGCCAACAAAGGTGATATTCTGCCCAATTGCAACCTCTAAATGAAGTCATCAAGATGAATTTGAAGGTTTTTGTCCCCAAATCAGAAAGCTAATGAGGGTTTTCGTTCTCAATGGTTGAATGTGCAAGCAAACATGCTTAGCTTCAAAATAATTGGTTGTTAGATGATAGATAGATGCCAAAAATAGACCTTTCCACTTTATTTTATACCTTTTCCACTCAAACTCCAAACTTACTTTATTTTAATAATAAAACATAAGTTGCCGACATTACTTTTTAGCCACTTAGTTATATTATTAAGTTTACTTTAAAGTATTTAATAATAATTTATATTTTAATAATAATAATATTATTAAGTTGCCCAAAAGATTAGAAATGATCGAGTCCAACTTAAATAATATTATTAGTTATTTCAATCTAGAAAAGGGGACTTTACATTCTTCCTCTTTCTTCTCCTTTCCTCTTCTTCTCAAAGCTCTTTGTTTTGCTCAAGACTCAAGTGTGTTTTAGAATGATAGAAATTGGTCTATTTATAAGTTGGAAGTCACTTTGAGGGTTAGCTTTGAATTATTTTAGGTTTTTAAGTCGTTTAACATTTTTAATTTTATTTTATTTTTTAATTATATTAGAAACTAATTTTTTAGCTGCAAACTTTATGTAGTCGTAGAGGACACTTGGGACATCCAGGATGTTCCAAACGTCTTCTACAAGCTCTCAAAAATAGAAGGTTTCCAAAACTTTAAAAAATGGGCAAAATGTCCCCATGTTATTTCCCAAAATTTTCATTTTTCCTTAAACGCCAGAGGGAAGATTCCCAGGAGTCCCTAAGTCTCATAAGCATTTAGGATGTCCAGGGCTTGCCAAAAATGGGGGGATGCATCCCCGGGTAAGATTGTGTTTTCAAGGAGAATGATATGGAGATTCCAAATAGTGAAAGGGGGACATGTAATTGGGAATCAATTGAATCTGTATTGTCTCTTGTAACTGTTGTCAACCTGGAGTTGTACCCTGAAACGAAGACGTATTGAAATGGTTAATCCTCTCTCTAGTTGAAACAATGGGATATTTTTACGAGGGTGGGTGCTTCAATGGTGAGAAGAACCTCCAGAGAAGGCTGGTTCCTGTAAGATGTATCTATGAGGATTTCTACTCTGCGTTTGTTTTATACCATGGAAAAGGGAGAAAAAAATTTGAAGGAAAAATCCTACCTAATGACGGTGATACACCAGAATGTTGATCCACTCTACTTGGAACCTTAAACACTGAATCAAACAAGGGAAAATGAAGACCTTTGATTTCAATTGATCACTATGCATAAGTATTTCATGAGAAGGTTCGATCCAATGACAAAACATGAGAAAAAACGATGGAGAGAACTTTGATACAAGACACTTTGTAGCCACCTAACATCCACTTACAGCGTCAGCAAAAGACATAAAACACTGAACATGACCTGCATAACATGATAAGTTAGCAACTAGGTACGAATCATAATTTGGGAAGGGAGAGAAATCTACCACGTGTGCAAATTGCTGAATGAATGTACACTATGCCAACACTTGAAATTTGAAAGTACAATCCTTCTATTGATTAAAGAGGTTACACAACTCACCAATGGCAGAGTCTGGTCTTACCAAGAGAGGGATGGATTTTACAACGCTGAAAAGCCATTAATATAGAAAATTACAAAAGCCAAGAGATTGACATTGGAAAATAGAGAGGGAGTAAACTCAAACCAACTCAGCTTTTACAAAAGTCTATTTTGTTTTGCATGAAAATTCCTTGCGTTGAAAAAGAAGAAGACAAGCTTTGGATGCATGAAATCTACGAATAGATGTCTTGACTTGAAAACCAGTCAACTTCAAAACAAGAATAGTCAAATCCACTCGAATTGCTGGAACGATTTAAAGTCTCTCCTTTGCATGAAATCAATGCAAATGCCAAATTGAGAATTACGTTTAAACCACCGGAACGTTTCAAGCTTTGAGACAAACTAGAGTGCGTGCATGGAATTTTTGGCTGTTTGAAACGTTCAACACTTTGCCCGTTCATCATGCAAGACAATGCTATTTTCAGAACTGAAGCATGCTTGTTTTCTTAAACGTGTTCACTTCGTTGGAGTCATTCACGTTAGTTTGTGCATGATCTTTGTTCATCTTGCCTTTGTCTTTATTCTGCGTTTGTTTGATTCACTGTTCATTCTTATGTCCATGTTCATTTCTGCTTCAGTCTTTGCTCATGCCTCTATTTCTGCGTGTCTTACTTGTTCAGTTCTAGTTTAGTCCTGTTTGTGCTTACGTTTCTATTCATGCTATTGATCATGCTTAGTTCACTTCGTGTTTTCTCTGGCTTTTTCTGTGTTTTGCTTTAATTTGGGATTCGGGCTTTATTTTGGTTTTCGTCCTTCAAACAAATTGTTCGAAGGACTCTCTGTCTCTTCTCTTTCCTGGGCTTGGCATTTCCTTTTCTCTTTTAGGACTCTCTGTCTCTTCTCTTTCCTGGGCTTGGCATTTCCTTTTCTCTTTTTTGGCCTTTGCTTACGCCCTAGCTTTCGGGCTTTTGGTTCTTTGCTTGTGGCCTTATCTTTTTTATCGAGCTTTTTGTCCCTCCCGAATTCCTTTGGACTTTTTGTCCGAAGGAATTCGTTTCCTTGTGCCTTTGTTTTATCTTTATTGGGCTTTTCCCCGAGTATATCCTTCGTAGGGTCTTTTCCTGAATTCCTTCGAAATTTTTGTCTGAAGCAATTTTTCTCCTTTGGCTATCTTTCCCCCCAAGGGCATGTGCCCTTCAGGAGCTTTGTTTTTGTCCTTCGCTTTATGAAGGTGCCCTCCGCAAGGGTAAGGTTCTTCCAGAAGTGCCCTTCTGAAGAATGGAAAATGTCCACTTTGTTGCATAGTGCCCTCAGCAAGGGCTATTCGTCCTTTCAAAAGTGTCTTTCGGAACTTTTGAAAGGGTCCTGCCACCGCCCAAGTGCCCTCCGCAAGGGTAGGTGTCCTTCGGAAAAATTGATTTTGTCCTTTGGAGCTTTTGCCAAGGTCTTCTTCGTGCTTGAAGTGTCCCCAACAAGGGCACATATACCCTTCGGGGTTTCTGAAAATGACCCCTCGAAAAAAATGAAAGGTTCTCTCGCCGCATGAGTGCCCTCCACAAGGGAAGTTGCCCTTCGGGCTTTTTGAAGGCCACCCGAGTTTTTTGAAATTGTCCTTCGGATGAATATTCTGCATCTTTAGAAACATAAAGTGAACCAACTCGAAGGGTACATATCATTCGGGACTTTTGAATTGGACCTTCCCGAAGGGCAGGTGCCCTTCGGGTCTTTTCAACTGTGCCTTTCTTTTTCCTTCAGACAAAAGTCTGAAGAAAATAAACTTTGAACGACTGCCACTTAGTCATTTTTTTGGACCTTTACACAGTCCTTTGAGAGCTCTTTCTCTCGAACAAAATGTCCGAATAAATAGTCCACCTCTTATAGCCCGAAAAAATCCTTGGGAAGACAATAAATAAACTTACAGCTTGTATGTCTTGGCTTTTGGCTGTACGTGATGCTTAGAAGAGGAGGAAAACCCTTTCAAACTGCTGTAGATGGCTACTTGGGTGGCTGCAAATGCACATTTAAGAACCCTAAAACTGATTCACAAGACAAACTTGGCACTATAGCAAAGTTCTGAATAGTAGGGGTGACAATTTGCCTTGTGGGGGCAAAATTGTCAACATTTTTGGTGACTCAACTGGGAAGCATGCTGCTATGCTTGAGTACTTAGACCATATAGATGCTATTCGAACTCCCAAATGGTGAACTTGATTTTTGACTGAAAATCTCCTCCTGACCTTGGCTGAAGTAACCTTTCTCCCTCAAATTAGGAAAGGAAAAACACAAAAGCAGGAAAACTAACTAAGAAGCAAATGTGCAAACAAGCACTTATTTGAACAAAATTAAACGAAATTAATGCGCTGGAACAACACTTGGAGGAAAACAATCTAACAAAGAACCTAGCTAACCATGATAAAACATGATCCGCTTGGATTAAATAGGAAATTCTTGAACTCCTTCCAAGAGATGTTACAAGTTGCAAAGCAGGTTGTTTATTAATCATAACCTTTGATGAGGCATTTTCCTTGTCCACCAATTGTATTAGCATCTTCTCAAATGAGTCATCAACAACAAACCAGTCACCAACAAAGACAAACTCATCAAGTACCTCCTGATCTTTTTCATATTGCTTGTCATCTACCACCTTGTCAAGTGATACCTCATCTATGCATGGTTCTTGAGTGGCCACATCCTTTTTATCGATTGCTGCAAATTCATCTAGCTCTTCAAGGAGCTTTGAGCAGGCAACCTGATTTGTACTGTGACCTTGAATAGGTGATTCTTGATCAAATTTTTCGTAAACGTGTCCTTCAATAGACAACATATCCATACAAAGTTCTTCAATCCCTTGAAGAGATTCAAGGTACAGCTGCCAATCATCTTTTTGTTTCTCATTTTGATCTATAGAATCAACGTGAAAGCTATCTGGATCCTTCTCAATAGGAGATACCTATAACTCACGTATGACTTCAATTTGTACCAGCTCCTCTTGAAATTCCTCTACATCAAAATCAGTCTTCTCACTCTCAACTATAATTGGATGTGCAACTACAACCTTAAGTGAAGTATCAATAGGAAATTCTTCCTCAAACACACTTGAAGCATCCTCTACACAATCTGCAAGAACTTGACATGTAGTTGCAACCTCTTTCTCAATCCTCCAAAGAACAAGTTCCTCCTGAGGAAGGGAGATGGTGGGAGGGTGATGAAATTCATTTGTTTGAGAGGAAAAATGAAGCATGGGAGGTTGATCATGATCAGATTTTGGAATCTTGAGGGCAATGGAATTATCTAGGGAGTTTTGGAGAGGAGAGAAAGATAAACTCTTAAAGACCTCTGTATTTTGTTCCTTCCACTTGGTCATTACCTCATCAAAGTTTGAAACTTGCTTGTCTTCTTGGACAACTTGAGCTTGAGGGATGATTGGTGAGGAAAGAGGACTATAGGAAGGTTTAGTCTCATGAATAGGCTCTTGAGTACAATTAAGAAGCTCCCTTGTCACACACTGGGCATGGTTAAGAGCTTCATGAGAATAAGAAGCACAAGATCCTTTTGTAGACAATTGGTTTAACTCGATTGTTTGCCTCTCCCAAATCTCCATCTTTTCCAATATAAGAATCGCAGCCCATTTATCTCTTCTGGATCATTGGACCCATTTTGAAATAGGCCATTCACTTCCTCATATTGAGAGTTAGAACAAACCTTTCTTGCATATGCTAGTATTCTGAGCTCTAATTTGTTCATTCTTTCTTGAAGGCAAGGCTGCTCATATGCAACATCGTAGCCATATGGGGAAGATGAAATCTGGTACTGAGATTGATATGGCTCACAAGGAAAGTAAGACTCATGCTCTTGATAATAAGGATCATGAGAAACTTGATAAGGCTCAACATAGCTTTGATAATACTCTTGATAAGGCTGATTAGGCTTATAGGTATCATGACAAGGGTGATCCATCATTGGGCTGATAAGGAAACATAGCATAGGAATTCTCTTCATACACACCCATCAAAATTCATTCATGATAATGCAATAAAAAGACTTACATGGAAACTGTGCTTGAACTATTAGAAGCAATTGCTTGAGCTTGGAATCACCAAATACTTCTTGAAGAACACTGTTGTAATTGCAATTTCATCAAGACCAACTCCAATAGGTCCCATCGGGAGTGCCAAAAATTGTTGTCAACATGGAGTTGCACCCTGAAACGAAGATGTGTTGAAATAGCTAATTCTCTCTCCAGTTGAAACAATGGGATCTTCTCACGCGGGTGGGTGCCTCAATGGTGAGAAGAACTTCCAGAGAAAGCTGGGTCCTGTAAGATGTATCTATGAGGATCTCTACTTTGCGTTTATTTTATACCATGGAAAAGAGAAAAAAACTTGAAAGGGAAATTCTACCTAATGACGGTGATACACCAGAATGTTGATCCACTCTACTTGGAACCTTGAACACTGAATCAAACAAGGGAAAATGAAGACCTTTGATTTTAATTGATCACTATGCATAAGAATTTCATGAGAAAGTTCGATCCAATGACAAAACGTGAGGGAAAACAATGGAGAGAGATCTAATACAAGACACTTTGCAACCACCTCACATCCACTTACAACTTTAGCAAAAGACATAAAACACTGAACATGACTTGCATAACATGATAAGCTAGCAACTAGGTATGAATCAAAATTTGGGAAGGGAGAGACATCTACCACGTATGCAAATTGCTGAATGAATGTACACTATGCCAGCACTTGAAATCTGAAGTACAATCCTTCTATTGATTAAAGAGGTTACACAACTCATCAATGATAGAGTCTGGTCTTACCAATAGAGGGATGGATTTTACAACGTTGAAAAGCCATTAATATAAAAAATTACAAAAAGCCAAGAGATTGGCGTTGAAAAATAGAGAGGGAGTAAACTCAAACCAACTCAGCTTTTACAAAAGTCTATTTTGTCTTGCATGAAAATTCCTTGTATTGAAAAAGAAGAAGACAAGCTTTGGATGCATGAAATCTACGAATAGATGTCTTGACTTGAAAACCAATCAACTCCAAAACAAGAGTAGTCAAATCCACTTGAACTGTTGGAACGTTTGAAAGTCTCCCCTCTGCATGAAATCAATACAAATGCCAAATTAAGAATTACGTTTGAACCACGGGAACGTTTCAAGCTTTGAGACAAATGATAGTGCGTGCATGGAATTTTTGGTTGTTTGAAATGTTCAACACTTTGCCCGTTCATCATGCAAGACAACTCTATTTTCAGAATTGAAGCATAGTTGTTTTATTAAACGTGTTCACTTCGTTGGAGTCACTCACGTTAGTCTGTGCATGATCTTTGTTCATTCTGCCTTTGTCTTTATTTTGTGTTTGTTTTATTCACTGTTCATGCTTATGTCCATGTTCAGTTCTGCTTCAGTCTTTGCTCATGCCTCTATTTTTGCTTGTCTTACTTCTTGTTCAGTTTTGGTTTTGTCCTGTTTGTGCTTACGTCTCTGTTCATGCTATTGATCATGCTTAGTTCACTTTGTGTTTTCTCTGGCTTTTCCCATGTTTTGCTTTAATTCGGGATTTGAGCTTTATTTTGGTTTTCGTCCTTCATACAAATTGTCCGAAGGACTCTCTGTCTCTTCTCTTTCCCGGGCTTGGCATTTCCTTTTCTCTTTTTTGGCCTTTGCTTATGCCCTAGCCTTCGGGCTTTTGGTTCTTTGCTTGTGGCCTTGTCTTTTCTATCGGGCTTTTTGTCCCTCCCGAATTCCTTCGGATAAAAAGTCCGAAGGAATTTGTTTCCCTGTGCCTTTGTTTTATCTTTATCGGGCTTTTCCCCAGGTATATTCTCCATCGGCTCTTTTTCTGAATTCCTTCGGACAAAAAGTCCGAAGGAAATTTTCTCCTATGGCTATCTTTCCCCGAAGGGCATGTGCCCTTCAGGAGCTTTGTTTTTGTCCTTTGCTTTATGAAGTTGCCCTCCGCAAGGGTAAGGTTCTTCCAGAAGTGCCCTTTGGAAGAATGGAAAAGGTCTACTTCGCTGCTTAGTGCCCTCCGCAAGGGCTATTCGTCCTCAAAAGTGTCTTTCAAAACTGTTGAAAGGGTCCTGCCACCGACCAAGTGCCCTTTGCAAGGGCAAGTGTCCTTCGGAAAAATTGATTCTGTCCTTTGGAACTTTTGCCAAGGTCTTTGTGCTTGAAGTGTCCCTTGCAAGGGCACATACCTTTCGTGGTTTCTAAAAATGACCCCTCGTGAAAAATGAAAGGACCTCTCGTTTCCTGAATGCCCTCCACAAGGGCAGTCGCCCTTTGGGCTTTTTGAAGGGCACCTGGGTTTTTTGAAATTGTCCTTCGGACGAATTGTCTGCGTCTTTAGAAACATAAAGTGAACCAACCCGAAGGGTACATACCATTTGGGACTTTTGAATTGGACCTTCTTGAAGGGCAGGTGCCCTTTGGGTCTTCTCAACTGTGCCTTTCCTTTTCCTTCGGACAAAAGTCCAAAGAAAATAAATTTTGAATGACTGCCACTTAGTCATTTTTTCGGACTTTTACACAGTCCTTTGAGAGATCTTTCTCGTGGACAAAATGTCCGAAGAAATAGTCCACCTCTTATAGCCTAAAAAATCCTTGGGAAGACAATAAATAAACTTACAGCGTGTATGTCCGGGCTTTTGGCTGTACGTGATGCCTAGAAGAGGAGGAAAACCCTTTCAAACTGCTGTAGATGGCCACTTGGGTGGCTGCAAATGCACATTTAAGAACCCCAAAACTGATTCACAAGACAAACTTGGCACCATAACAAAGTTTCAAATAGTAGGGGTGACAATTTGCCCTGTGGGGGCAAAATTGTCAATAGTAATTGAAAACGAAACTCTGTGTGGATGAAGTTGAAACTTTACAAGAAGATAAACACGTTTGAAAATTAAGTTGCTTCATATCGAAAAATGAGGCACCAGTCATTCTGCAAGAAACAAAGAAAATGATGCCAAAAAGGGGTGACACCGACATTGAAAGATGTCAGCGCTGATAAAGTTGGAAAAACATATACTAGAAGTACACAAATAGCCACACAGTAGATAGACAAGTTCCTCTAAGAGAGTCAAGATAAGCTAAAAAATTTTACCTTGGAAGACCCTCCAAGAGAAGAAATCAATATTGCTTATGATTTTGAACCAACTGTCTTCAAATACGCTGAAAAGCTTGATGCATGGAGAAGAACAATGAACACTGAATATGATGCTTTGGTCAAGAATGGAACTTGGGAGTTAGTTGATCCTCCACTCAATTGTAAACCCATTAGTTGCAAGTGGGTTTTTCAAAACAAATACAAAGCAAATGGCACACTTGACAAACACAAAGCAAGGCTTGTCCCAAAGGGATATGCTCATAAAGAAGGGATAGACTATAATGAGACCTTTGCACCAACAACGAAATGAATTACTATTCGGACTTTGTTGGCTTTAACAACACAATGGATGGAAAGTTCATTCGATGGACGTGTAAACAATCTTTCTAAATGGTGATCTCAAAGAAACAATTTACATGACTCAACAATTGATGGCCAAGATGAAATGTCCATTTTTCACTATTTATAAACTTTGAATTTTTTTGTAAATTATTTTTCCAATATTTTGTATCGATAATATAATAAGTGACAACATACAAGATTAATATTCTATATCCTACTGATAACACCAAGACCCCACAAATTTCTTTATTTTAATACGCTGAAAATACAATGCAATTGAAATCTTTTATTGTAATGCGCTGAACACTTATGAATATTGATGACTAGACAACTAGGTATTGAAATAACACATACAAAAATACCTAGTTATATAATATGCAGAGTACAACCCAAGTTTATTGTGGACATACAACCAAAAACATTCATTATAGATTTTTGTTTAACATTTGATCATAAATAAAGCTAATGACGCGTTACAAAAGTACTGTAGCAAAGGTATGGATAACTGTAATGGTGGTACGAATTATTGTAGCAACGGTACAAATCATTCTAGCAGAGTTGTAACATACTGAAAATGGAATAAATTCAATCTTTCGGCACAAATATGATCCTTGGATGGTATCACCACAACTGGAATTAGAGAGTCTCTGTCCTCCAATCTTGCACACCAAAGGGTTTTCGTCCTTGGGTGAAAAGATGAACACAAAGGCTCAAGCTCTGGAATAGGGTTTGATTTCAATGAGTAATGAATAATAATTTCTTTAGAGCCCAACTCCGCTTTTTATGATAATCTTTTTATTTTCAACCATAAAAGCATTTAAAACATTATAATAAAAGATTACTTTTTGGCCCACTTTATAATAATAATACATATCATTTTACCATGTTATAAAAATGAAGTGACTTACAATCACATAAGATATTATTATTAGATCATTTCTCTAACTTCATCCCTTAGCCTACGGGAAATAAGGAATAGGCTATGGGTCCTCTGATTAGACTAATTCGAAAAAAAAGACATGATAGTGTGCCCTTCCCAAAATTGTTTGCCCTCAAACAATGACAGATTAGAATGCTTAAGAATCTTTGCACCTTCCCATGTTGCGTCTTTTGGTGGGAGATCCTTCCAACGTACTAAGTATTCCATTAAGCTCTTGTTTCTTAGTTTCTTCACCTTGATGTCCACGATAGCTTCCGGAACCGAGATCAATTTGCCTTTATCATCCAAAGGAGGCAACTCAAATGAAGGCATGATGTGCTGTCCCAATGCCCTTTTGAGGTAGGGAACATGAAATACATTATGAATCTTGTTGTGTTCTGGCAACTCAAGCTCATATGCAACCTCCCCAATCTTTCATTTGATCCTATGAGGCCCATAGAAGCGGGGTTTGAGCTTCTTAGCTCCACTTTTATTGAGAGAAGATTGTATATAGGGTTGCAATCTCAAGAAGATCATGTCTCTAACCTCAAGATTTCTCTCAATACAATACTGTTCTACATATAACTTCTGCTAATTGTCTGCCCGTTGGAGGCTTTCTTTGAGTGACTCCAATATTTCTTGACTTTAGGTGACCAAGTCTTTTGCCGTTGGCACTCTACTGTCTGTGATGACCAAGTCCACAAAATAAAAAACATCATAACCATACAAGGCTTTGAAAGGAGTCATACCAATTGACATATGGTATGAGGTGTTGTAGCAATGCTCCTTCATATAGAGCCATTTGATCCAAGTTGTTTGCTGCCCTACTACATAGCTTGTCAAATATCCCTCAATCCACTTAATCACAATCTCCATTTGCCCATCTGTTTAAGGGTGGTAACTGGTATTAGGAGTCAACTCGATTCCTGCCAAACGAAAGAGTTCTTGCCAAAACAAACTAAGGACCCTGTTGTCCCTATCGCTTACTATGTTCTTAGGCAACTCATGAACCTTGAATATCTCTTTACCACTCATGGTGCCTTAAACTTAGATGAAACAACAAAGAAGTGAGTGTATTTAATAAAACTGTCAACTACAAGATATATACAACTCTTACCTTGAACTTTTGGAAGACTAGTGATGAAATCCATAGAGATGCTCTCATTTTTGATTTGGAATTGGTAAGGGCTGCAACAAACCTGCTAGAAATCTTTTCTGTTTTGTTTTGCTGGCAGACAATACACTCTGATGTATTGGAGGACCTCTCCCTTGAGGCCTTTCCAGAAAAATCTCTCCTTGATTTACTTATATGTCTTGAAATATCTTGGGTGACCAGCCAATGGTGTATCATGTACTGCTCTCAAGGCTTTATTCTTCACTTTTGATTCCAGGACGAGATAATTGCTGTACTTGTAAAGGATGAGGTCATCTATCACCGTATACCTATCATCCTGTATTTTGTCCTCAAGGATATCAATAGTTAAAACATTATTTGCATACTCTGCTATGATAGTAACCTTCCAGTTAACAAAGATTTTAGATATAGATCATAGAGTAGGTTTTTTGGATAAGACATCAACTACAACATTATTTTTACCCTTAACATGCTCTATATCAAAATCATAACCCTGAAGCTTACTCACCCATTTCTACTGCCTATCACTCAAATCTCTTTGGCCAAGGAAGAATTTTAGGTATTGTGGTCAATTTTAACCACGAATCTGACATACACTAGGTATTCCCTGAATTTTGCCAAAGCATGCATTATGGCCAACATCTCTTTATCATAGATTGAGAATCTTTTTTCTGTCTCTCCGAGTTTCCGACTTTCAAAAGCTATGGGATGCCCTTGCATTAAAATTGCCCCAATTCCTTCTTCTGATGCATCACACTTAAATTTAAATGGAAGTGAAAAATATGGAACAGCTAAGATAGGACATGAACTCATTACCTCTTTGAGCTTGTCAAAAGCTTGTTGTGCCAATTTTGACTATTTGAAAGCTCCCTTCTTCGTTAGTTTTGTTAATGGAACTGCCAACTATGAGAAGCCCTTAGCAAACCTCCTGTAATAATTGTAGAGGCTAAGGAAACCTCTCAACTGTGTCAATGTGGTAGGAGGAGGCCAATCCAAAATAGCTTGGATCTTTTGTTGATCCATTTGAACTCTTTGAGCGTTAATGACATGGCCCAAGTACAAAATTTAAGTCATCCTAAACTTCCATTTAGACTTCTTAGCAAAGAGAGTCTGCTATTCTAAAATTCCTAGAATTGTATCCAAATGCCTCAAATGATCTACCCAAGTCTTGCTATAAATCAAAATATTATAAAAAAAGACAATTTTTCTCAACTACTTACTGAAAATATGATTTATACATGACTGGAAAGTGGCTGGAACATTTGTCAAGCCAAAAGGCATGACCAAGAATTCAAAGTGCCCAAAGTGACATCCAGAAGTTGTTTTCTACACGTCCTTATCCCTTACACAAATTTGATGATACCTTGATTTCAAATCAATCTTTAAAAAATATACAACTCCATGCAACTCGTCAATTAACTCATCGATCCTGGGAATGGGATACCTATTTTTGATTGTCTTCTTGTTCAAGGTTTTGTAGTCACTACACATCCGCACAATACCATCCTTCTTCACAAGAACTATGATGATGCAAAGGGACTAGAACTAGGCTTGATGTGGCCCATCTCCAAAAGCTTCTTGATAGCTTTTTCAATTTCTTCCTTGTACCCTCTTGGATGGCGGTAGGGTGTAATCATCACGGGCTTAGAACCCAGTTCCAATTCTATTATATGCTGAAATCCTCTATCAGGAGGCAATCCTAGAGGTAAACCATTGAATAATGTGCCATGCTTGTCTATAATAGACTGGTTATCCACGTGATAGGATATCTTATTTGTGGGTGAAGCTATGGTGTTCACCAAACAATGGGTTGCCCTAGCTACTTGTCCTCTACGAATTGATCTCTCCATCCTCTTGGCTATGACAACTCTAGGGGCTCCATTGGCAATGCCTTGAAGCACTACTTCTTTGCTATCTAATTTGAATTTCAGCGCCATGGTTTTATAATTCTGAGTGAATTCCCCAAGGGAATGTAACCACTACACCCCTAATACCATATTTGTCTCTCCTATGCCCACACCATAGAAGTCATCACGCACCCTATCCCTACCAAGTGTGATATCCAACTGTTGAATTCTCTTAGTGTAAGGGATAATATAGCTATCAACCACAATAACATTGAACCCATTAAATTCGTCTATCTTCAAACCTCTTTTGGCTACCAACCCTTTATCTATAAAGTTGTGGGTTGCCTCATTATCAATCAACACTGTGATTTTATGCCCATGCAAAGCTCTACGAACTCGAAAAAGGTGATATCTAGGAGCGCCAGAAAGTGTAGCAAGGGTGCCCCTTGAATTACCCTCTTCTTCCTTTCTTTCAGGTTTTGATTTTTTCTCTTCAATTTCTGATTCAGGTTTCTCTGATTCCGATTCTGCATCTAATATCACTTCTATGTAATGCACTTGTACTCGCCCAAGACATCTGTGTCCACGCTCCCATGGGTCTTTGCAAGTAAAACACAATTTCTTTCTCGTGCGGTCGTTTCTGGTCTCTACCTCTTTACTTGGTTTTTGTGGCAGATCTTTCTATTGAGAAACTCCTGGTTGAAATGGTTTCTTTTACTGCCCAAAAGGTGATATCTTTTGTTGCCCAGCAGGGGGTATCTTTGTAAAATATTTATTCTTGGGTGCTGAAGTTTCCAAGTTCAAAGCCCTCTTAATAGCTTCTTGCAAAGATAGAGGATCAAACGCTTTTACCAAACCCTTGAGTGGTTCCATTAGTCCCTCTAGAAACAGAACAATAAGTCGCCTTTTAGTCACATCAGGAACAATTGTTGATAATCTTTGGAATTCAACAATAAAGTTGTCCATTGTCCCATATTGTTTGAGTTGAGTTAACTCTTTGAAGTGGATCTCTAGATCTTTTTTGTGAAATCTTTCTGACAACCTTTGGTTGAATTCTTCTAGTGTGGTAATGGAACCGTGCCCGTGGGTGACCATACCATGATACCACCACTCATGTGCCACTCCTTTCAAGTGAAGGGTAACAAATTTGATTGCCTTTTCTTCATACATCAAATTCAATGATAAGTAGGTATCCAACTTCGACAACCAAGCCTTGACAGATCATTTATTAGATTCATCATATGTAGGAATTGCATCTTACCCAAAAGTTGTTGGATATCTTTACAAAGCTGATCATGTTGGGGTTCTCTTTTCCCTCCTGTACTATTCTTTATTCTTAGATCACAAATCTCACAGAAAGTCAATGCTTGCTGTACTGCAAGGTTGAGTCCATATTCTGCATGATATGCTGCAAAATCATTACCTATGTGATGTTGGGGCTCTACTTCTTTTGGGTGTTCTTTTTGCATAAATTTTGCTTGGAAAGTCCTGAAGGGGGATTGATTGAGGCTCGCTTATTAGCTGAAGAACTTTATTCTCCTTGAGTTGCCTTATTTTGATTAATTTTTTGCAGAGCTTGTACTAACCTTGTCATGGATTCTCTCAATGTCATTTGGATTGTTGTTTTCAAATCCCTCTGACCCTGACTGATAGTTTCTTGCAAATAATTAATTTTATCTCTCATTTCCCTATCCTCCATGACTTCTTTTTGTGGTCACTGAGCCCTTCTTCTTTCTCTTTGATAATACATGATTTCTCTCCCACTGGCTTGCATAAGATATCACTGAATCAACTTTCCCTATAGGCTGGCAAGGTCATAGCTCTGATACCACTAAAATGTCCCTTTCCCACCATTTATAAATTCTAATTTTTTTTGTGAATTTTTTTTTCAATATTTGTTATTGATAACATAATAGGCAACAAAATACAAGATTAATATTCTAAACCCTATTGATAACACCATGACCCCACGGATTTCTTTGTTTCAATAAGCTGAAAATACAATGCAACTGAAATCTTTTATTGTAATGAGTTGAATAATCATGAATACTGATGACAAGACAAGTTGATATTGAAATAACACATGCAAACATACTTGGTTCTATAATATGCAGAGTACAACCCAAGTTTAATGTGGACATACAACAAAAAACACTCATTATAAATTTATGTTGAACATTTGATCATAAATACTGCCGACGATAGGGTACAAAATCATTGTAGTAGTATGGATCACTATAGTGGTCGTACATATATTCTAGTAGTGGTATGGATCACTGTGGAAGTGGTACAGATCAATGTAGCAGTGTTGTAACAAATTGAAAATAGAATAAATTTCAATCTTTCGGCACAAATATGATCTGTGGATGGAATCACCACAACTGGAATTAGAGAGTTTCCCTCCTCTTATCTTGCACACCAAAGAGTTTTTGTCGTTGGGTGAAAAGATGATCACAAAGGCTCGAGCTTTGGAATAGGGTTTGATTTGAATGAGTAATGAATAATAATTCCTTTTAAGCCTAGCTCCTCCTTTTATAATAATCCTTTTAATACCAACCCTAAAAGTGTTTAAAACACTTTAATAAAATATTATTTTTTGGCCCACTTTATCATAATAATACATAATTGTCATTTTACCATGTTATAAAAAATAAAGTGACTTATGACCATTTAAAATTTTACTCTTCAACCATTTCCCTAAATTTATCCCTTAGCCTACGAGAAATAAAAAATAGGCTATAGGTCCTCCCATTAGATTAATTTGGAATAGGGGACATGACACAAGAATACAAAGTGTGCAAGTTGGATAAATCGTTGTATGGATTGAAAAAAACCCCAAGAGCATGGTATGAAAAGCTCACTAAGCACCTCTTGAGCATGAACTTTAAGAGTTCTAAATTTGAAGATGCAAGTCTCTTTGTCAAAACAATTGACAAAATAATTGTATATCTAATTATCTATGTGGATGATCTACTCATAGGAAATAATGAAAGGTACATTGTAAAGGTCAAAGCAAAATTGACGAAAGGTTTTGAAATAACAAATTTAGGTTACCTTCATTACTATTTGGGTATTGAAGTGATTCGAAAATCCAAATATATCACCATACAATAAGCAAATTTGGAATGACACACTGTAAACTACTCAGTGGCCCATGGAACAAAATTTGAAATTGGCATCAGATGATACTATAGAATATGTGGATGCAACTAAGTATAGACAATTCATTGGAACTCTGATCGATGTAACCACAACTAGACTAGACATTTCTTTTACCATTGGTGTTCTTTCTAGATTTATGCAACAACCTAGAGAAAACCATTGGGTAGCAACAAAGAGAGTTCTTCGATATTTAAAGGGAACACAACATTTTGGGATAAAATACTTTAGGGTAGTGGACTTTAAACTATTTGGGTATTTAGATTCAGAATATGTAGGTGATTTTGAAGATGAGAAATCAATTTCAGGTTTTCTTATGAATTTAGGAACAACAGTCATCACTTGGAAGTCAAAGAAGCAGTCAATTCGAGCAATTTATTCAGCAGAAGCAAAATATATGGCAACTTCAAAGGCAACCAGGGAAATCATATGGCTCAGAAGGGTTCTTGTAGATTTGTAGGGAAAATAGGTTTCATCAACATCACTCATGGTTGATAACACTTTTGCGATCCAAATGACAAGAAATATAGTATTTTACGACCCAACTAAGCACACCAATACCAAATTCTATTTGATTCAACATTATGTGAAAAAGGATATTGTAAAATTGATACATTGTCCAACTGCAAAACAACTGACATATATTTTGACAAAAGCACTTGGAAGAGAGATATTTGAAAAATTCAGAGGAATGCTTGGTCTCACTATAACCCCTATGGATTAAGGGGGGATGTAATATTATTGTACCTAATATTTATTAATCCTAGGTGTAGGCTTTTGTCTTGTAGCTGGATATGAAGAGTCATCTTAGAAGATGAACTGAACAGCCACATTCGTGGTTATTTAATTGTACAACTTATTCAATTTACAATGAATGAATCCAATTTTGGTTTGCGCCAATTGCATTTCTAATTCTCTCACTCCATTTCTTACCTAATATATGGTTTTCAAGTATTCTACTAATTCTAATGAACATTCTACTACTCTAACACACTCTAAACCCACTGCCATTTGAGAGATTCAAGTGGTTACAATATGGATAGACAAAAATATGCATTCAACAAGGCAATTTCTTGACAAAATTACATTTCAAAAAAGCCCAAGGGGGTAAGGGTGAAAAACTCCATTCATTTCAACCTTTTGGGTTGGTGTCTATGAGTTTAGGACCAAAACCTTTTGGTCAAAGCACATTGCAGGGAGGCTTCATCAGTTATATAGTGGTAGAAAATTTAAGGTTTGAAGCAGTAGTTAGGTGGATAAAAGAAAGCTCTACAGGTGTCATGTCCCCTCCTTAGGGCGACTCGACATTTCACGAGGATTTGCCTATTCCTGACTCTCGTAGGCAGATAAAAGGTGGTGAGAGGGTCATTTTTGCAATTCGACGGCTCACGATGATACGGGAGATAACATATTTAATTATGGAGGCCAAATTGTTATAATTTAATTTTAAAATGCACTTTAGTTTTATTTTTATAAAAAAATTACTTTTATTTAAAAAGTATAATAAGTTTTGTGTGATGTATTACGGAAACTCTTGGAAGTTCCGAAAAATACATAAATAGACCCTATGGGTTATGTAATTGATATCCAGAGTTTTATTTTTGATTATTGAATCTCCTTGAGCATTTGTAAGACTGCAGAGTCTGCAAATCGTCACATTAATCCTTGAGAACGATACCTCTCAAGCGATTTGCATGACTGAGGGTGTGAAAGATCATCCGAAGGGTTGCACTTAGAAGTGGTATTCAGCTACTTCAAGTTGGGCTTATTTGGTACTCAGACATTTGTCTGAGGGTTCATATTTTCAGCGGTTACATTGATCCGTACAGGTACGGCTTGCACCTACAGAACCGTACGGACGACGTACGGACAGAAGTACGGACGGCGTCCAAACAGTCTCCTAGCCAGTGTTTGGATCTTCAACGATTCCTTCTATTATCCATTCAGATTGAAGGAAGACGCACAGGTGAAACCCTAGTCAATAGGGCATTCTGGTTCAGTACACGTTCACAGGAGAGCACCTGGTCGCACAAAAAAATAAAGAAAAACAAGCGAGCGGTCGACTGAAGGAAACCGCGGGTTGGGGACGCGTCCGCCAGGGGCATGTTTCGGGAAGAACAGAGCTTATAGTATTTGTGGCTGGGACATTGAAATCCGAGAGACACTAGCCTTGCGGCAGGCTGCACGTCGAAGGTGAAGGAAAGAATACAGGGTCGCGACATGTTTGCAAAGACACAGGGCCTCGCGAAACGCGTGGATGCAGAGATTACACGAGGGTTTTGATTGGCGGCCGGCGTTTTGAGAGTTATGATGTGGCAGCGGCGGTGGTGCATCTACAGGAGTTATAGAGTTCATCGATTACTTCAAAGAAGGACGATGCTCGCTGTACCGTTTAATGAAATTTCCAACCTAGACAATTAGTGATTAAAATAAGAAGATGGTAGGACATTTTGATGAAACTTTGTGAGTAACTTAAAATCTGAGGGTAGAAATCTATTGTAAAAGGATCAATATTTTCTTGAACAAATAAATTAGCTGAGTGGATATTTTTCGTATTTGGTTTCCACTTACAATAGCATAGTTTAGTTGATTGACAACTGTTTGACGAAATTACAAAGTTGTATTCAATATGCAATGTAATTTCTGATATTCTGTAAAGTGTCTGACAAAATTCCTTAGCATAAAACCAGTGTATTTAGTGTGCCCATTAGTAGGGGACATTACAACAGGCCCCGGGCACGTCTAGCTTTTCATTTAGGCCCAAAAGATGAAAGACAGCCCTAGACAAAGTGTTTGAAAAATTAAGGAAACCTTGTGAAGGTAGGCAAATCCACTTGGAACCACTCTGCCCCCACCAAAGATGGCATAAACTTCCTTTGCAATTGCAAGTGTAACTTCCAATTGCTACCAGTTTAGGGTTAGTACAACCTAATGCACAAGTTCAAATCCCACCTTCTAGGGAAAGTAAAAAATAGAAGCCAACTGATGATAAGGGTAAAACGAGGCAAGAAAGGCTCAACCTATATTTGAAATCCCTCAATTGTGAGAGCTTGTGAAATATTCCGAGCCAAATTTTTTCAACTTTTCAGATTTTGGATTATAACATAAGCAAGTTCCGTCAAGATTAAATGTTAATCTCAAATAGACTGAAATAACTTTGCCACTAGAATGCAAGAAATAGAACTCAACGTCCAGTATGTGCTACCCAGTCCAAGGCGGAGTAGGGGCGACCATAAGACGGAGTAATTACAGGAAATGGAACTCAACGTCCAGTATGTGCTACCCAGTCCAAGGCGGAGTAGGGGTGACCATAAGACGGAGTAATTACAAATAAAGAACTCTACGTCAAGTATGTGCTACCCATGAGGGGCTACCATATGACGGAGTGAGCTTAGTAACAATGCTTTAATGGAAATACTGAAAAGGAAACTACTCCACACCCAGCATGTGCTTGCTAACCCAGAAGGGAAAGTAGCTACCATAGGGTGGATGCTCTACACCTAGAATGTGCTTGCTAACCCAATAGGGAAAGTAGCTACCATAAGGCGGAGCTGTAAACTATTACAATATTTTAAAGGAAAATTAAACAAATAGAGAAGGGCTGCCAGTACTACTGCCAGCTTACAAAAATAAACAGAATTTGCTTTTAGAAGAGGAAAAAACCAGCCACTTATTAATTTCTTCAAATATTCATAACTCATGCAAAACATAATCAATCTTCCTGATTTCTGTTGCAAAATCTCTTCTGGAGGATGGCGCCCAAGTTAGCATCATGAAACTGATCAAATCTGCATCCAGAATGTTACACAAAAAACAATGCCAAACCCCACAGGGGCGTCCCAAGGGGAGAAGGGCGATTTCCTCTAGAAAATCAATGCTTGATCAAAAAATTCTACAAATTTAAGCAAAGGGGCGCCTAGGCCTACCCAACACAATAAGATGATACCCACAACCTGTTTTTTTGTACTTTCTGAATTGTGACTGAAAACCTAGATCTATTTAATACAATATCTTGAAATTCTGATAATATCAAAGGAACTAATAATGCAATAACTGAAAGTTCTACTTAAGCAAATACAAATATCAAAGATTAATTCACCACTAGATGCTGTCTTTCAAGCATGAAGAGATGCCTTTGCTAGGAGGCCTTCATTCCCCGAAGCAGTTCCAGAGCCAAAGCTGCAGCATAACAATGCACTAAAACCAAGATGCCCAAATGATAGCCCAATGCCTTCTTTTATAGGCTTCAATTGGCTTCTTCTAGAAGCTTATCCTCAAAAGTGGCGCCCCCTTTCCATGCAATGTGGCGCCCCCCCTTCAAGTCCCTCTTTTAGAATAACATTAAGTTATCAAGTCTAGGCCAAGGTCAACGTTAAAATATAACGTTATTATTATTTTTTTTAAGTGACATTCACTTATTCCGCCAAGACCGAATTCTGAAGCCCACAACTGAATGAGACAACTAAAAAGGGAAATAAACTCCTTGCGACAATTCTGCTAGCTGCCAAAAATAGAATTTACTAAAAATAGTAAATTCCTGGAAATGCTCAGAAAACTGAAACGAACATACCTCCGCGAAGCTCTCGAAAAACCCAGAAGGAAACTGCCGTCAAAACTTCGAACAAAGACATCCTAAAAAATAGGAAACCCTCATTTGCACCTTCCGAATAGCCTACGGATTTCCAGGAATAGGCCAACGGTCATTATGAGCTTAGATTCGAGAAGGGGTCATTATAGCTTGCTGGCAGCCGAGTCTAGAACTTGGTGAGCGAATAAGCTTGATGATCATGAGCTGAAAATTGCACTAAGGCATGTGGGCGTGAACAAAATATTATAGAGGCCTTACATATCTATGCATGAATTTAAGGCCTACTCAATACACATTGTGTCTAGCGACAATAGAGACATCTGTCAATCTTTTGTCAGGTACATGGAAAAAAGTTTTGATCACCTACATGCATGAAGATTTCAGCAGTGTTTGTGGTTCCCTTTGAAGGGCTCTCCATAATAAAGTCAGCTATCAAACAACTTGTTACACATACACAAAAATACTATGCCTTGCTGCAATTGTGCATGCCCAACCTCATTCGTTGAATAATTGGCCAACATTTGAGCAAAAGTAAACAAGGGTTTTTTTCTTTTGGCCACCGAAGAGTGGAGGTGTATTTTGGATGTTATCAAGGGTCGACTAGTGGTGGCCACTAGGGCATCTAACATCACCATCTAGCTGGCCTTCCAAATGGTATATTTGATTTAGGGTGAGGTGTATAATTAGGGAGAGTTATTGTCAATTCAGATACATGACTTTCTGTCCTTAAAACAAAGTGGCTCAACATGGCTCAGCAGGTAGTGGGACTATTTTTGGATGCGGTCTATCTCGAGGCTGCACTTGGCGAAGATATGAGGTGTGATGCAAACTATGACCCCACTTGGCTGCGATTTTAAAGATGGAGACATTTGGGTCTCACCTTGGACAAATTGAAAGGTCCAAATGATGATAGGAAGACAATGAAGACAGCACATAAGAAGAAAAGGCTGCTATGGTAGATGATGTGGTAACATCTGAAGAAGAGTAGAGCATGAATGAGATGGATGAAGAAGGGAATGATGGAGATAATGGTGAGGAAAGTGGGACACCCAGGGTGGCCGAAGCATGGATGCTGAATCTCAGGTATAACCTGCAGAATTTCTCTTCTCAGAGACACAAGCTTCTTATAAATATAAGGTAAGGAGTGGAGAGTTAGTTCGCTGCTGCTCATTGCATGCAATCAGCCATAGGGAGAGGGTGACTCTCTATAGTCAGCACTAACTCTCTATAGTCAGCACTCAACTGACCTTTAGGCACTCAATTGCTGAAAGGGGCCACTATGCAGGTACTTATGCAGATATCAGAAAGCTCCCTGTTTATTTACCCATGTCTACCTCTAGGCCTTTAGATTCTACAATAGACACACTGGATGTAGGAGGCAAGGACATCAATGTGGATGCTTGGTTGAGCATTTTTTAAGCCCCTGCAGACGAAGACCTCCCTGATACCCCTGAGTCTCTTCTTGACTATGACCCAATAGAGAAGATCCATGGAGATCTTGATTCATCACATTAGCAGAGGATCGAGTGCTCACTTAATAGTTAGTAGTATGTGTGCGTGAGCTTGAGGAGGAAGTTAGGGTGTTGACATAGGTGGATGAGCATGGGGACATTGAAGTTAAGTTCTAACTAGAGTTGAAAGCTGATTGCCATGTAAAGAAGTCAATAGAATAGAGGATGTATATGCCATTGAAGCCAAAGAAAAGTGGCTCAAGGTGGGTACAATGGGTTCTTCACAGTCTAGGTTGATTGGAGCATCAATAGGATCAATGGAAGGATCAATGACCCATCTCATGCAACAACACCTATACCATCTATTTCAGTCTCTTTGCCATCAAGGACGTCTTTGTCATCTCCCCTTGCTCCTCATAGTTATTGAGTCATGCACTAGAGTTTGTGTTGGTAGGGGCTTTGACTTTTTTAAAGAGGGAGATATAGATCAGGTCGGTTTATTTGTAATTGATTGTGATGTTATATATAATGCAAATGTAGTTGACAATGATTTTGTCTAGTCACATGTGTTTCTCGACTAGTGATCTTAGTTACTTTTTTGGTTAGTATGGTTGGTACTTTGGTGGTTGTGGTCTAACTGATGCAGCCATCAGTTGACCAACCTATATTTAGAATGATGAAGGTCAGGAATGGGAGCTCTCATATTATCATACTCTCCTTGTACCATGGCCATTGGATGTACACTAACCTTATATTAGTAAATTGCAGTTATCTAATTCTATATGTGCAATCTATGGTATGTTCATTCTTTTATAATCAACTTTCTATTGTGTTCTTAATTGGTATAACAAATGCAAATATTCCTAAGACAGCTACCAAAATTATGGACAAGAAAATAAATCATCATAAATTCAAACAGACATCCATAAACACACATACACATCCACAAACATCTCACAGGACAGATTTCATTGTAACTTCCCCTTCATTAAATTCCTAGGTGGTACACCCTTTTCTGATTAGATAGTTACATTTCATTCTCTTAAATAGAGTTTGCATCATTTTCTAAAAATAACCACCACTATAAATGGATTTTCATTTCTTTATTCTCCATGCCTATTTTCTCTCTCCAAAAATAGAATATATTAAACTTAACCCTATTCTAATTTAGCATGCTTCGATTAATTGGTGAAATTACTATATACAATTATTACTAGTGTTTCTCCGGGTTTTTGGGATGCGGGTGTAGTTCATCCAAGTTTGGGAGAGAATGGAATAAGGAATGATGAAAAACGACCAAGAATTGATTAGACTCACAATGTATGCGAAGAGATGCACGTCTAAGCATAGAGTTGAGTGCTAAAATGCATGCTACCTAGAAGCCTAATTCCATATCATGAGCTTAGGTTTTGCAAAGTGTTCTTGAGAATCGTTCATCGGAGTTGATGTTGATGTTAAGATTTTGAGACCTGAGCACAAAGTGCTTGGTATAGCAAAAAAAATTAGGCATCATAAGTATGAATAACTTAAAATGACATAAGATTTCAATTGCGCTGAGCCAGTTCAAATGTGAATACCTATAACTAAAAATAATGGTAAAACAATGACCAAAACCAGAGTTACAACGATTTACATTTAAACAACAACAAAAAGCAAAGACAAAGACAAAGAAAAAGATAAACATAAATGAACCTATCTCAAAATCAAGAAATGATCTTAAGTAGGAACAAAAATGTTTAAAAACAAAAGGCAAGAACATCTTAATGACATGAGACCAAGATATGAATAATCAAGATTCATGTGGATTGTCAAGGCATTTTTGAACACAAAAGAGAAAAGCAAAATCAAATAGAAAAACAAGACACCAACAACAATCAAATAAACAAAATGGTTCAAGAACAACGTAATAACATAGGATCAAGATATAAACAATTGAGATCCATGTGAATCATCAAGATGTTCTGAAACACAAAAGAGAAAAGCAAAAACAATGAGACAAGAAGTAATAAAAAGAAAAAAGGAGAAGAAATAAAAGGAGAGGTGCTAAAGCACAACAAAACACCAAGAAAACTCAAATAAACACACAAAAACAAAAATCAAGTTAGTGCAGTTTAAAGACAAATGTTCATGCATGTGCGGTAGAGGCGTTACTTTCTACCACATTATAACAAAGAACAATGACACAACAATTGTTCCCTAATTAAAGAGGAACAATGATAGAATAAATGGGGGAAAAGAAAAAAAGAAGGGGTTGGCCGCGCTGACTCCAGATGTATAAAACAAGTGGATGTTACCTACATAGTTCCATGGATGCATGTTGCAACATGAATTTCAGGGCAAATGTAGTTCTCCCAGGTAATGGGATAGAAGAAAAATGATGATCAAACCAGCATGATTAATGTTATAGAAGAAATGGAAGATACGACAAACAAACAAGAATGGTTTGGCAAACAAGAAGCTGATGAGACGAGAAAGAATGATCTTGCAAAACGACAAGTGCGTGGAACAAGATGAAATGAACTGGGGTTTCTGTGCTTGCAAAACTGCAAGAGCATAGCATGGTGGAACGGGAATGTACAAATGTATAGAAGCGTGAGACAATGTTTTTATTTTTTTGTGGATCATGTTCTGATGTTTTTGGTATTTTCAAAGTATTTTTAATGTTTTTGATGTTTTTGGGATAAAATATGCACAAGGTGGGACCATCTAGTCGAGAAGATGCACGTCCTAAGAGTAGAGGTTCCAATAAGATAGCTAAGCTAGCTGCAATGGCCCATGCTCGCAAATTGGCGAGAGCGAGGATCTTGATAAAACAATAAAGAGCACAATACTGAAGCTACACAATAATGTCCTGGCTGAACTGCTTTGTAGAACTGTTGCTGAAGATGTTCATAATGTTCATGAGACATAATCAAGATCATAATTGGTCAAGGGATAAAAAGTGTTCAAGCTTATAACATGCCCTAGACATAACAAAGAATATGCTTTCAAAGAAAGCAATCCAAAATGGGATGAAGAATGTGTTCAGAGTGCCAAGGATTCAAAGCCTTTACTGTTTGGAATCATGAAAAGTGGACTAGGGTAGTATAAAATGCGTTCAAGCTAAGATAAAAGGGTGGGATAAAATTATGTCAGCACAACTTGCCCCTAAGTTAGGGGTCTTGTAGACAATGGTTCAAAGTTGTTCATGCGTAGAACCTCTTAAGGTGTATGATGGTCATGGGCTCTGAAAGTTCTTTACCATTAGGTTTAGTCAGTCAATATGCTCCTGATCCATAGTTTGTTGTGACAATATATGGTCCTAATCAATTAGGCTGAAACTTGCCTTTCTTTTTGGGTTCAACATTCGTGTTCTTCTGGTTATGTTTCAAAACTAAGTCACCAATCTCAAATTCTCGAGGGAGAATGCATTTGTTGTAGCTTTTTCGCAATCTGTTTTGATAGGCCTGCAAGTTTTCTAGGGCAGCCAAATGCTTACCATCAAGAAGCTCTAGTTCTTGCAGCTGTGAGGCTCTATAGTCTTCATTATCTTCAATGTGCTCTAGCGATATTCTTAATGATGGGATCTCAATCTCGATCAGGATGATAGCTTCAGTGCTAAAAACAAGGGAGTATGGAGTAGCTCCAGTTGGGGTGAGATGATTGGTTCTATAAGCCCAAAGGGCAGGAAAGAGTTGCAAGTGCCAATTACGGCCAACATCATTGACAATCTTCTTTAAGATGGCTAGAATGGTTTTATTTGATGCCTCAGCTTGTCCGTTGCCTTGCGGGTTATATGGAGTGGATTTCTTGTGCTTGATCTCGAATTTTGCACAAAGAGATTTAACATCTTGGTTCACAAAGGATCCGTCATTATCGGATATAATACGGGCTAGGATGCCATATCGATAGATGATATGGTAATGAATGAATTTGGCTATTTGTTTCCCCGTAACATAAGTGAGAGGAATGGCCTCAATCTAGTTGGTAAAGTACTCGGTTATAGTCAAAATATGTTTATGGCCATCTGAAGATGTTGGATTAATTTTCCCAATGAGATCGAGACCTCATGTTGAGAATGGCCATGGTGTTGTGATCGGCTGCAATGGTAAGGAAGGTGCATGTATCAAGTTGCCATGTTGCTGACAGGGAACACACTTCTTTACGTAATTACAAGCATCTGTATTCATTTTGGGCCAATAATAGCTTGTTCTGAGGAGTTTCTTTGCTAATACTACACCATTGGTATGGGCACCACACATTCCTTCATGAACCTCCTTTAGTGCCAGCTTGGATTCTCCCAAAGATAAACAACGAAGAAGCGTTCCATCATAGCCTTTACGTTAAAACGTGTTTCCAAGGAGGATATAATGTTTTAAGTGATGAAGGAATAGTTTTTGTTGGTTGTTGGAAAGGTCGGCGGGGGATACATGACTATGGTAATAGTTATAAAAATCTTGGTACCATGGTAGCTCAGGGGAGGGATTAGGATCAACAATGGTGCATATCCTTTCTGAATCTGATAGAATATGGCCGGCTGAAGAAGATTTTCAATCAGGAACTGATACTCTTTAGCACTCCCATGCATTTGAATCATGAAACCAATTGTTTCCATGGCATCAACAGATTGGTTGCCTTGCGAAACTTGCTCAAACTACAGAGATTTAAAATGTGTTTTGAGGTTATCGACAATTTGCTTGTAAGGAACAAGCTTGTCATCCTCTGTTTGATACTGGTCAGTTGTCTGATTTAAGATTGGTTGTGAATCTCCATAGACCTTTAAGCTTTTAATATTCCACTGTATAGCAAGATGGAGCCCTGCAACCAATGCCTCATATTCGGTCATATTGTTTGTACAATGAAATTGTATCTGGAATGCTTTGGGGATCAGATCCCGCTGTGGGGTGATCAACAATATGCCGGCTCTAGACCCTCGGGATGTGAATGATCTATCAAAATAGAGCGTCCACTGTTTAGGTTCTTGTGACGCTTGTTTTATTGTCATGATAGAATCATTTGGAAGGTCAAAGTTGAGAGGTCAAGTGGCCTTAATAGGAGCTTCTGCAAATTGGTCAGCAAGAACTTGTCCTTTGATTGCCTTTTGATTTTGGTACTCAATATCAAACTCACTGAGGAGCATAATCCATTTAGCTATGCGTCCTTGAAGAGCTGCTTTAGATAAGAGGAATTTGAGAGGATCTACCTTGGAGATAACAATAGTTTTGTTATTTAGCATATAATGTCGCAATTTTTGAGTGGCGAACACCATAGCTAAACATGCCTTCTCAATAGGCATATAAATATGTTCATAAGCTACCAATGTGTGGCTTAAATAATAAACAATGCATTCCTTACTATGATCATCATGTTGAGCCAAAAGTGCCCCCAGTGCATGTTTGTGACTAATATATAAAGAAGCAGTGGATTTCCTTGTGTTGGAGGTCGTAAGACCAGTGGATTGACCAAGTATGTTTTAAGCTTTGCAAATGCTATCTGACAATCTTCATCCCACTGAAATATTACCCTTTTCTTTAAGAGATGGGTAAATGGGTGGCACTTATCTGCCAATTGAGAAATGAACCTGCATATAGATCGGATCTTTCTTTGTAGACCTCGTAGTTGTTTAAGATTGTTTGGAGGCATTTCCATAATAGCATTGACCTTTGCAGGGTCTACTTCGATTCCTCGTTGCGATACAATGAACCCTAGCAATTTTCCTGATATGACTCCAAAGACACATTTCTTAGGATTCAAGCAGACTTTATTTGCACGAAGCCTCTCAAATATTCTTTGTAAAATGTCAGGATGTCCAGCTCTTGTTCTTGATTTTGCTTGTATATCATCAACATAGTCCTCGACAATGTCACGCATCATGTCATGGAAAATGACAGTCATTGCACACTGATATGTGGCTCCAACGTTCTTCAAACCAAATGGCATGACTTGGTAGCAGAATGTCCCCCATGGAGTGGTGAACGCGGTCTTATGCTGATCTTCAAGGGCTATCTTGATCTGTTTGTAACTGAAAATTCCATCCATTAAAGATAACATCTCGTACTCAACAGTTGAGTCGACGATCGTGTTGATGTTGGACAAAGGAAAATCATCTTTGGGACATGCTTTGTTGATATCATGGAAATCAATACAAATACGTATGCATGGGGTCGTTTTACTCACTAGTACTATGTTGGAAACCCATTCAGAGTAGTCCAGTGGTTTGATAAAATTGACTCCTAACAACTTTTCCAACTCGGCCTTTACCAAAAGGGCAATGTGTGAATGCATCTTTTTTAATTTTTGCTTGACTGGTTTAGCTCTAGGGTGAACAAGATGATGCACAACTAAATCCGGGTCCAACCCTGGCATGTCGGAGTATGCCCATACAAAGATGTCTATATAATCCTTAAGAATGGATATAATATGTTCACGTTCTGCTTCAGTAAGGGAAGCTCCAAGATAAAAATTTTAGGGATCCTCAGAAGTTCCCAAGTTCACTTTTGTTGTGTTCTCCACAAGGAGTTTGGATCCATCCTCTAAAATTGTAAGCAATGTATGGTCGTGATCATTTTCCTCTGCTATATCTTGTTCCTCCCAAATATTCGGATAATATGAAGAATCGGAATCTGCCTTCTCAGGTAAAGGCCAATTGGTGAAAACCTCTGGAAACTCAAGAGCAAGATGCTCAAATATTTGATGTTTTGAAGAGATGCTTCTACTAGCTATGGCACTGGGGCTAGATGGACTTTCTACGTCCCGAGGGGATGAACAAACTTTCCCGCTTGGGAGCGTTTGAAACATGTTTTCACTCAAAGGCTTGTCTTTTTCTTTACTTTTTCCTTGATCGACAAGTGCCTGAAAGAGGTTTTCACTTGAAGATCTCGATGTTTGTTCTTTATTATGACCAAAAAAGTTTGCTTGCTCTCCAAAGTAGGCAGACGGATCCAATGAAAAATTAAAATCCTGCTTATGATCCCCAATGGGGATGCATCTTGTAGGCCCATGTATTCTGTAATCGATTCTTCATTTTGAAATTCATCAAGGCATATGACCGAATTTTGCTGGTTCCAATCTATGAGTTCAGGTTGACAAAGGCATAGGTTATAGTGAGGGTTTGCTTCAGGACGGGAAGCGCCAATAGTAAAGATATAATGCCCTGCTTCAGGAAGGGAAGCACCACTAGGATGGGTTCTTGCTTCAGGACGAGAAGCTCCAATAGGTGTTATGGTTAATATGGCATTTGAATCAAACAAATCTGAGTCAGCAAGCTCATCGAAAAGGCTATAATGGGATGTTGTGTCACTGCTAGGAGTCTCGTGACTAGTCACTTAGGAAGAGTCACTATCAAATGTCATGAGGTCATCCTTTGGTGGTTTAAATCCGATACCATGACTGCAATTCCTTGCCCCTGTGGGCCAAGGCCTTTCCCTGTATAGTCAAGATGATCCATTACCCTGTTAGGGATAGGATACTTTGGATTCTGAAAACAATCAGCAAGGCCTTCAGAACATAACCAATCTCCCTTGGTAAAAGCTTCTTGATCTTTTTTTGGTGCGATTGCAGGTACAAAAACCACAAGAGGTTTTGGTTGTTTCTTCTTTGGTTGCCAAATCTGATCGGGTCTGTTTGGACTCTGGGAAGTTTTAGGCTTACCATATGTTTTAGGGGATTTTGGTAATTTTGCACTATGGAGGACGTCCTTCAGATGGTACGTGGAAATGCCTACGTTTTTAATAACCTGCTTGGCCAGAGCTGTAGGAAATGGATCGGTCGAAGTGGAGGCTAGATCACCAGGGTCTATATAATTTGATGGATATGGATGAGAAATGATGGCTTTGTTCTTTGCAATCAATTCAGAACTTGGGCAACAGTTATAATTACGAAACTCTGTTTCAAGATGTTTGCAGTATTGACGTAGCTGTTGATCAACGAGAATAGTAACCTTGATCCCATCATGGGAAAACTTAAAGCATTGGTGAAGAGTAGATAGAACTGCCTGTACTCCATGGATCCAAGGACGACCAAGAAGTATGTTATAAGGGAGCTCAATATCCACAATATAGAATAATGTGTGATGAGAAATATACCCAACCATGACTGACAACCCAATTGTACCATATGACTCCCTCTTGACATTGTCATAAGCCTTGATTGTAATAGTTTCTGGCTGAATGTCTATATCCATGTAGCCCAAATGTCGTACCAATTTAAGAGATATGATGTTCAGCCCTGAACCATTATCTATAAGAACCCGCTTGATCTTGTGATTCGCAATGATTATCTCAATGTATAGTGGGTTATTGTGGTTTGGGCCGAGGGTGGACATGTCTTTTTGATCAAATGTGATTTGCCGAAATGAAGACAAGTGTCCAACTAGGTTCTGGAACTGGTCAAGGTTTATATCATTAGGCACAATAGATTCTCGCAAAAGTTTGTTGAAGATGGTTCTATGTACATCAGATGTCCGCAAGAGTTCTAATATGGAAATTTATGTAGGGGTTTTATCTAATTGATCCGTTAGACTATAAGGCCTTTGAATTGTGGATTGAACTATTTTAGTCTTTGTTGGGATAGTATTCGGCTTTAGAACTGTTGGCACAATGTTCTCATTGGGTTTTATGGAAGAAGTGGGCAAAGGGCCTTGGATGGTAATTCGCAGGCGTCTAGTTGCGACTGCACAACCTAGAGGTGGCAAGGAGTTATTATAATTAGAAGAGGAAGGTAAAGGGCCTTGGATGATGACTTGCGGGTGACTAACTATTTTGCTACAACTTTGGGTCAACAAGGAGCCTTTATATTTAGAAGAAAGGTGCTGTTGTTCAGAATTAGTAACCTGTGTAAACGGAGTTGCAACATGATGATGCAAACCCGACATGGTATTACTAGGGGGAGAGGGTGTTGACCCTATAATGATGGGTCTCGTGTTGCGAGGAACACGAGATTGGCCACGTGGTTTCATAGTAACAGTGGCAATGTGGGCTGCAGAAATGCATCCCACAGTATTATTATAGTCGTAAGGTACATTGTTATAAGCCACATTGTTAGTATGGGCATTATGATTTTGATTATGCTCATTACAACTCTGACCTTGTTGTTGGTTTTGATTTTGCCTCTGTCCTTGATTGTGACTATTTTGATTGTTTCTTGGTGGTGGTGGATCATGTTGAGGAAATGGGTCTTTGTAGATTTCTATGCCCTGATTTGTGTCTTGATTAGGGGCCAACTTAATTTCTAGTTCACCACTTTCAATAAAGTCCTCAATAATATGTCATAATTGAACGCAATGATATGCACCGTGACTAGCAACTAGATGAAAGTTACGCCATACGTTCTCTTTGTACCAATTTGGTTTTTGGTTGATCTTGAGGAAATGGCCTTGATACTGGTCATATAATTAAATTAGCTACAATGAGCTTTTGTAACACTGTTTCAACTGATTCTCCTAACTCGCTAAAGACTCAAATTGTTATGAAATGTCCTTCGTGGAGGTTGTCTCTGCAAAGTAGGTAGTGGATTTGGGGGAGTTAATTGTACATTTGGAGGAGGCATAGCCTGTACCGTTTGTACATGTCTTGTTTTAGTCACCCCATTTTCAACCATGTTCTTATTTTTGCTAAAGCCTTTAGGCTTATTCGGCATAACTGTTTGAATCGGTGATTTAGTCTGATTAGATGCTTGACCTTGCGCAAAAATCTTAACAAGGCCCTTAGCAATAAGAGCCTTCTCAATTTGTACTCCTTTGTCAATAATTTCTTCAAATGAGTTAGCACAAGCTAACTGTAGATTATGTGCAACTTCAGGATGCAAGTTCTTTGCAAAGATATCAACCAACTGTTTGTCTAGCAAGTTATGTTGAAAGTGCCCTGTCAATGCTCTCCACCTTTGCAGATATGTGGCGAAACTTTCACCATCACGCTGCTTGGCTTTGTATAAGTCAACAACTGTTAATTCATGTTCTATGTTATATGAGAAATGGTTAACGAACCTTTCTGATAAGTCGTTCCAATCTACAATTGATCCCTTGGGTAGTTTAAGTAGCCAATCAAGAGCTTGTCCCGCTAAACTTCACGGAAATAGTCGTAGTAAGTACTCGCTACTATAAGCAACCTCTTGACATAAGACAAATAATCCCTGTATGTGCTCGTGTGGATCTCCTTTTTCTTTGTACTTGTTAAATTTGGGTGCCTCAAAGTGAGGTGGAAAGGGGTTTTGGAGAATAGATAATTCAAACGGATATGGGCATATCTCATCGAATTTGTACTTTTTGACTCTACTATTCGTCTCCGATCTTTGAACAATTTCCTTCATAGAATTCTATTCTTGCATGTTTTGTGCAGTTGTGGATTGAATAAGATGTTGTTGGGGTGGAATGTGCGCTTGGTTTTGTGTGGATCTATAGGGAGTGTATACCTTTCGATCCATGACTTGGTTCTGATTTGCTCCTTGAGTTGAGAACATTGGCCATTGATTCTTGGATTGTAAAACATTCCCTGAATTCGGTTGTTTCGTACTTTGTTGATTTTGGAAATTCTATGTTTATTTACCAATTTTTGTGTTGGTTGAAAAGAACTAGCCAAATTGTCTTGAGGGATTTCCTTAATTCGAACTGAATGTTTGGGTTTTTGAGTTTGTAAAGTAACAAAAGGTTCTTGATGATTGAAGGATGTATGTTCTGTGTCAAATGGAACACTTTGTAAGGTCTCTTGTGACTTTAACTGTTCATTTAGATACCTTGATCCACTATGGTAATGTCCTCATCCAATATTTGTTACGTACTTTCAACCACGTTTCCTTGTTCTTTTGAAGCATCATTGTGAATTGAAGTGGCAACTAGGGAGTCAGTTAAGTCTGCAACAAGTTGATCTGCATATCGTTGACTTATTATCTTGATCTTAGCTAGAAGATCTGGATTTGTGGGTTTTGACTCTGTTTGTATTTCTTTTCCTTTGTTAGAGGAAGAAGGTATGTCTATTCGTGCAAAAGCTTGCTCTTGCCATCGTCGTTCTCCTTCTCTAACTAAGGATACTACTACCCCAATCAACATTAGTTACCCCAAACTGACATCGATGACCCCAATTGACATTAGTGACCAACCGATATCAGTCTTTTAACTGACATCAGCTACTATGGTTTTGAACCAAAAACCTAAAAATCACCTAACAACCTTCCCAAAATATAGACTTGACTTATTAACTTGAACTATATTATCTTCTGCTACACCTAGACCTACAACATGGTAATCAAAATTAAGGTATGTAGGAAAGTCAGAAGGTAGTCTAGCACCTGATTCTATCAATCTAAGAAGGGCTTCATCTTGATCTTCTTGAGGTTGATATTCATTGTAATCATCTTCGGAACCTACTGTTGCGGGGATGTCATAAAAAACAACGGGGTTATCTTGACCATCATAAAATTGCTCATCTTCATAACTAAGGCCATAAGAGGCCCCACTAAGAGTGTACCTTTGAATCATGTCTAAAAGAGCTGTTCTGTGTGTTGACTAACTTTGGACCAAGGCTTGGCAACCAAACAAAGTATGCTCTAGCTCTCTATTAAACAAATAACCAAGGTGCCAATGAGATTATAAGGGAGGGTTGTTTGGAACCACGCACAATTAGAAGATTTGGTTCACGAGTTTATTCAACCTTTGGTAAAGTTGAAAGTGTCTAAATCGGAAGAGGGTAAGGTAACTCAAAGACCCAAGGTGAAAACTAGTACACCAAAGCCTAGATCTTTGTGATACGTCCGTACTGTAAAAGCTAGTTTCAACTTCGACAAGTTGACCCTAGAAGTTTAGAGGAAAGCTCCCTAGATTACGAAGAAGACAAAATGGACTAAGCAACTCAAGATGTAAAAACATACACGAATCACTAAGTATAAGGCTAGGACCAAATAGGTAGCACAACATCGCCACATGGTTCCAGTAGGATAAAATATGTTCTAAGACTCAAAGCGTGAGTGATATGCAAGATGACTTGAGTCCCACCAAGATGATAATGTGATTTTTAGTCTTAATAAACGACCTTCAATCCAAATGAAAAATTGAGCCCAAGTTAGAACAAACTTAGTGTGCAGATGGCGAACCCACTTTGACACACCAACCCTTAGAACTCAGAAAGGTTCAATTTCGAATGTGGATTATAAATCTAGGATTTAAACAAATTGGGGAAAAGATCTAGACTCAATTGGGCAGCATGACTGCGCCAAAGTGGATGACTTGACACAAAGCTTTTGATAACAATTTGAACAAGGAAAAGATGAATTTTCCAATTGGACAGCGTAACGCCTCCCTTGCTCAAGAAAATTGAGGACAATGTGTTTTGGTTAAGTCCATTGAATTGACAAGTAGTTTTAGACACAAATCAAGACCCAGTAAGCTAATGACAAAAAACAAACGTCTTAAGTCTAAACTGACAAGGTATGGCAAAATGGGGTCTACTAAACTAGCAAGGTTTCGATTGTTCTAGGGGAATCAATTGCACAATGACTTTCATGTCAAATGATGCAAAAGACAAGCACGAAAATTGGGTGACTGTGGCATTGGCTAGTTGTAAAAAGATCTAGTCTTTTTTACAACCACTACATCCCGCTGTTCGCTCAGTGTAGTGTGATGTCCAAATGCAAATACGTCCCATGTGCAACTCTAATTAGGAGCCAATGAAGTCAATGCCAGGTGGTGAAACCTTGGGTCAAAGCTTCTCTAAAGAACTCGCGGGAGGTAATGACGTCCCCCTCGCAAACCAAGTTTGTATAAAAATAAAGCATAAAATAGAAAGACTTTAGGGTTGTTTTCAAGATTACCCAAACTTTAACGAGTTTTTTGGAAGCACTTTAGATGACATTCTTTCTAAGCCTTGGACTAGGCTTTTTGCAATAGGAATGACGGTTTTGATTCCAAGGGTTCTCTAAAAGAGACAAATGGAAGAGCATACACGCGACATCCCTCTTTTTGCCAAACAAAATCTAACTTAAACAACTAGATAAATACAAAAAAACTTGGAAAGGTGAGTTTAGTTTTAAGCCCAAATGGAAAATGAGGTGGTGTTCTTTTGACCCCTTGGTCTTAGTTGTAACTTTGAAAACTAATGCTAAAAATACTTAAGCACCTTAAATGTTACTTTAAGCACCAAAATAACGTTCCTAATTCATTTTTAAGCATGCAAAAGGTAATCTAAACATGTTTTTTAGCAAATGTCAAGCTTGGTCCTGCAACAAAAACGTTAGCATGTCCTTTAGCTATTTTGGGTTTGAAACAATGAACTTAAAAAACAAGAGCTTTCGGGTTTGTGTGTTTAAGAAAAACACAGTTGTTGACCATTTTGGTCCTGCAGGCCAAAATCGGTCCCCCTTTTTCCTTGCTGTTCTGAACCAGTCCAAAATTTGATTTTTTGCACAAGTCTTGTGTTTCTATGGACTCTTCAGGTGTTTCTACGAACTCTGCAAGGAAATTTCTACGGACTTTGCAGGTGTTTCTATGGACTCTGCAGGTGTTTCTACGGACTCTACAGAAAAGAACTACGGACTCTGCAGGCAGGTCTTTTGGCAGATGAAGACCCAGTTCAAAGAATGAAAGGGGCTTTTACAAAGTTTCTTTGGACCATTGAACTATTCAGTTCAATTGGCTTAGATTCAATTGGTTCAACGGCTTGTTTTGATGGCTCGGTTCAACGACTTGGTTCACTCAATTGGTTCAACGGCTCAGTTCAAATGAGTTGGTTCAACATTTGGTTCAAAGGGACCATTTCCAATGCCCTTGCAGAGGGCAGTTTCCGGACCCAAGTGCCCTTGCGGAGGGCAGGGAACATTTGCAAAGTGAACAAGGCAAGTTGGAATTTCCTTCGGCAAAGTGAACAAGAGAATTTCTTTGGACATTTTGTCCAAAGAAAATCCCGCAAAATGAAAGAAGGACAAAGCAAAGGCATAAATTGATTTCTTTTGGACTTTTGTCCAAAGGAATTCCTTTGGACAAAAAGTCTGAAGAAATTCAGAGAAAACGCTGTAGGAGGAAAACTCGAAGAAATGCCGAAAGTCAAACGAAGTGATCGAAACAATTCTTGCGGACTTTTTGTCCGCGGGAAAAGTAGCCTAGAGGAAATCCGCAGGAAAAGTGGCCGAGTGAAAAGACTCGGGGAAATAAGCGAAAAGCAAAGGAAGAAATCCTTCGCACATTTTGTCTGAAGGATTTCAAGACCAAGGAGCCGAAGGACCCCGAAGGGCAGGTGCCCTTGCGGGGGACTCTCGGCGAAAATGAAGGATACTTCTCCAAAGCCGAAGGGTCACCTTCCCTTCGGGAGGGTCCAAAGCAAAACCTTGAAGGAAAGGAAACAGAAAAGGCTGAGCAAAGGAAAAGGCCGAAGAAATTCAAAGGGGTGACGGGCCCGAAGACGTCAAAAATTGAGCACGGCGAACTAGCCGTTGAAAGTTCAAATGCAGTGACGGATGCACAAGCGCCAAATTTAAGGGCGGTGAAATAGCCGTTGATTTTGAAAAGCTAAAGGGCAGGCCGCGAGTGAACTCAGTGACCCGCCAAGAAGATAGCCCTTGAGGGCCGAAGGAGACAGAGAAGACAAAAACAGGAAGAGACAAAGTGCAAAAATGGACAAAACAACTCAGGTGGCAAAGGGGAAGGAGTTACTCCAGCGGTTGGAACAATACTTGCCAAGTGGTCATCAAACGGCGTGAACAGTGAACGACGCGCCCTGTTTTCTCCACTTTGCATTTACAAGCAGACAAACCGCGTGAATATCTAAAAGGAGCAGTCTTGTTTGCAAGAAAAGAGGTGCGGCTCGTGCTTTCTAGAAGGATGATATCAGCAACAACGACTTCCTCTTCTCGATGCTCTCAAACGCACATGGGCCACTTGTAAAAAGGGGCGCCAAAGTCTTTTCTAGAAAGCGCCAAAGTCTTTTCCTCTTCTCTATATATATTGTAAACTTCTCATTTGAGAAGGGATCTTCTTAGCTTGTAAGGCAAAGCTCTGCCCAAAAATTTCTGGATTTGTAAGGTAGAACTCTGCCGGATTTTACCTTGAATCCAGACATAGCATTTTTTACCTCCATTCTGAGTTTGCATTTTCGGATGTGTCTATGCCTTTGTTCTGTGTTACGTCATTTTTTTTTATGCTTTTGCAGGATGATTTCAGCTTGTCTAGTGCATTGTGAAGTTTCTTCTTCTGCAGGTCTGCCAGAAGTGTCTCCAGCAGGAATATAGGCGCATGTGAACACGCTGCCATAGAGTGTCTCAGAACACCTTTGGTAGTTCTTCCTCCCTGTATATCCACAGACCTCTAGCTCACTGATGCAGAAGGATTTTTCGTGTCAAATGAAGTGTATGGGAGCTTGTTCTTGGTGAAAAGCATAGGTTTGAGCTAGGTAGATCAATTTTTTTTGGTGTATCATCTTTTAGTTTAGGTTTAGGTTCTGTTTTCAGCATCCTTCTCCCTTTTCAACCCCCCCTTTTTCCATTTATTTGTTAGCAGTAGGAAATCCAGGGCCTAAAAGATACATCAAAGGGAGCTAGCCCTTATCTAGAGACTTTCCCCCCAATTTTGCCAGGCCCACAGGTAAGAGGGGAGTTTCCATTGTTACGTGTGAAAGGCAGGAGCGCAGTCTCCTGTCAAGGGTGCAATCCATTGCGTCAACAACAGTGATCGATGTCGGTTCTATAACCGACGATGGTTACACTTACTAATCGACGACGGAATAGTGACCGACGACGGTTATCTAACCAACATCGGTTATGCCAATAGTGACTGACGACGGCTATGCCAACCGATGACGGTTTTACTAACTGATGTCGATTACTGTGTAAACCCATGACCAAAAAAAAAGGCAAAACAGAGTTAGAAAATCAAATTGCAAGAGTTTTAATGATCCAAATGAAGATTTTAAAGTTGCATAATGATCTTCATGTGTGGGATGCATTTTGTCCCATCGGGCGTGCCAAGATGTAGAGAGGATTACAAAACAAGTTAGTCAAACATTAGTCCATAAATCATGAAAAATGCATAAAGAACTAAGCCTATCTATTCCTATGGGAATTACAAAGTATAGCAAAAAACAAATGAAAGAAAGCAACATCATATTACCTTTTCAAATGGATTCACCATACTCATGTGGCTCAAAAGCATGTTCTCCCTTGATCAAGCATCCTTGTCTTTGTCAACAAAAGTGGCGAACTCCTCCAATGTCTCAAGAACACTCCATAAAACCTAGGCTCACGATTCCAAATCACTAAACTAGCCTATCAATGAAGCTTGTAACTAATTCTAATGATCTATTGCAAAGGATTGTGGAGACAATTCTGCATAATAACTTTGCATAAATCAAGCTTAAAATTCATGTCCATGGCCTCTCTATTTATAGATTTTTGAGATTGGTTAGGATCGACCATGACCGTCCATCTCCAGATTGAGATTTGTGGCCATGGATAATCATAATATTTGGAATTAAACTCATAAATATCCTCAATATAAATAAGCATTAAAGAGGCATGAGAGGCATTAACTAGGCATGGGTGACCCATAATCCCGATATTTTGTGCACTTATGGCTTGATGGATGCCACCCCATAGATGATGTCACTAGGTGATGCAGATATTCAAAATCAATTTCCAATAATGAGATCTTCAAAAAGATCTATGAAATTCTTACTTAAGCTCTTAAATTGGATTAATTAGCTTAAGTTTAATCAAGTTTAGTGCAATTATTTGGAAATAAGTGCACAATTATTCAAAATGGTCAGAAAGTCATATTACTGGATCGTAATTTGACTGGAGAGGAACTGAAAGGCGATGTTAGATGCGTTGGAGTTGTATTCCCATTTAGGATGTTGTCAACACCAAATAACAAAGGTACGTGACGTGTACCAATGAATTAGAAAAAAAGAGTGATCTAGAGCACTAAATGGCGAATTTGTCATTTTGACTCGAAATGATCTGATCAAAGTTAGCTGGCCCATAAAATGCATTGCCCTATTTATGGATACTTTGACCTAAACTGACACTTGTAAGTGACAAGTTCGAACCATTTAAGGCGTTTTTATGTATTTTGACCTAAAATGTGCATTTGAGTACAATTCTTGTAAGATTGACAATTTCAACACAAATGGTGTTAGGATTTGGATGTCTACAATGGGGATGGCAAAAAATTCATGGAAATTGTGGATGATGGGGGAGGGCTATTTAAAAACTATATTAAAATAATATTTGAAAAAAAAATTAAAAAAATTAATTTTTAAATTTTAAATTTAAAAAAGCTCGATTGTTTGGGGATGCCCGGAGTAGGCTGAAACACAAGGAAAGTCCAAAAGCTTTGGGATGTCCCCATCTTTTGACGGGCTGGGGGGACACTAAGGGGATGTTTTTTTCCCTATCTTCCCATCCATGAAATGTCGGAGATGCCACTTTAGACCTGGGACTTGTCCACATGGAATGCTGATTATTACAGATTCATGAGGTCATTCATAGAATGTTACTTTATTTTTTGTCGTAATCCATTTTCCCTCTTTCTTGAAAGAGAGCAATGTCTAATTGCAAAGATCAATTAGATGATAAATTTTCTTAGGTATATGTTTCACATGTTTTTTTTTCAGATTGTTGTACGGAAGAATGGGTATGGGACACTCACAAACCAATTTGGTGAAGTGACAAGGTTAGCATTCCTTCTATATTTTAGTTATAACTATATCTTAAGCCATTCTGTGAATTGATAGTTTTCCAATTAAAAACATTATCCATATTGTTGTTACCGATGATTGCCAACACACAAGGTATAAAAAGTGTACATTTATTTTTCCATTGGAAGTTGGATTAGTTAAAAATTGATAAGATTCATGTAAATCATTGCAGTCATTTGCAGGGCATGTTTTCTCGGACAGCGAGATTGCTAAAAGCTGGGATAATGCCTGTGTGAGTTTTAACCAATTCCAGCAATATTGGGAAGCATACTTTAACATTAAATTTAGGGAAGTTGGATGCAAACTAGTTCAAACCAGATTAATTTGATTATGTGTACTGTTTTTATCATCCATTTATTAGTTCTGAATCCGGTTGGTGTTAGGAACTTGAGACATGTATTATATTTGGCAGGTTTGTTTTTGATGGAGAGCCTCCAGATCTGAAAAACGACCACCTTATAACAAGGCAAGTTTCTATTGTCTTATGGCGTACTCTGACCATCCTCTATTGGATTGACATTTCACACGGTGCTGCTTTTTTCTGGTTATCTCTGCTAAAATATTATTCATTTTTATCTATGGTCTTTCTACCCTTCAGGGATCTTTGAGGAATGGTGTACTTCACTTATCACTAATTGTCCTGTTACAAGACTGGCTTGGATATAATGTCTTAGTAGTTAGTTGTTTGGTTTGTTATAGGTTTTCTAGGAGTGGAGCAATGGATTGTGCAGTACAGGCCATCAAGGTGGATAACTTGCTTTGTTATTTGACGATTTTCTATTTTAAAATTAATTATGGTGATTGATTGCTTCTGTGATAATTATGATATAACAAAACTACTATAGATAACAGACAGTTAAGGTAAATGCATTTGTCTATTATCATTGCCAAAAACAAAATTTAGTAGTTTTTACATTCCAGTTTATATTATATGCGAACTTTGATCACGTAAAATTACAAATGTAAAATTAAACTTGGAACTTGATAGTTTTTTCTCTTTTCTTTTATCATAACCACAAGCCTTTAATTTATTTTTCCAATTCTTATAGACGACATTGGTTCATTTAGGTCTGGTATTGATGACCCATATTGATCCAAACTTGACTTGTAAGACAAAAGTACACCATATCTTATCCATCGGGAAAAATAATTAACCTATCTCGTTTATAATCTCTGTAGTTTATATTTATTTCAATTGATGAATATTTAAAGTGTTCTTGCATTAACCAAATCTTTGATGAAGAATCCTTGTGATCAATACAAGACATACTTGGGTTTGTTGTAAGTACTTTAATTGAGGCATGTATTTTTTCCATAAACATTTTTGCAATCATGACATGGTGTGTGCATGTCACGGATTAAAGAATATTTTTATCAATTGGTAACAAGAGAAAATTAAATCTTAGTCTTTGAAAAAGCATCTAGTGGCCAAGTGAGATGTGTTTGGCTATCTAGTACTTTGTAATAAACTGTAGTGGCCCGTAAGTTATACACTTGAGGAGGTTGACTTGACCAGCTGTAGGTGGACTATTAAGCATCCTAAAGGGAGGGGTACTTTTGGAAAGAAGGAAATATTTTTATAACATTTCAATTGAAGCAAAAGGGAAAGTGAAAGGACTTTGGAGTTGCAAAGACCATGAATGTTAGATTAATTTTTTTTTTTTTGAAGAAATGCATCATATAGGACTCCAAAGAACAAAAGATTTACATCAAATGAGCATTATAATTACACGGAAAATCTCTTCTTACATAGGCACAAAAAGAAAGCCCATGGGCTTGCGCCCCAATGGGTTGTGAACTTGCATCCTTCCAGAACTATAAATCTTAGCTTGAACAATCAAATCCTAATCTTGTCTAAAAGTTTCCAACATTCCCATAAGTGGAAAAATATCTTTGACCTATAAACTAACTCAAGAGAGCTAATTACCAACTTACGTATGATTAAGGATTGCTACCAATTACTTCAAGAATTGTGATTAGAAATGTGAAAAAACATCAAATTCCTTCCAAATCACATGAATCATACCAAACATAGAGAATAAAAAATTACCAAAAGACCACTCACCAATTACTTCAAGAATTGTGATTAGAAATGTGAAAAAAACATCAAATTCCTTCCAAATCACATGAATCATACCAAACATAGAGAATAAAAGATTACCTGAGGACCATTCACTCATGAATACCAAGATTTACCCTGGAGAAACCTAGTGTGAGAAAAATCCAGCCTGGAAATGGGCCTTATGGATTCAATTGAGCTCAAATATGCTAGATAAAATGGGGTTGTGGCTTATGAATGAGCAAGAATAGGTGAACTCCACTTGGAACTCAATCCTTATTGTTCCTAGTTCCTACACTGCTCTGCACTCTTTTCTCCGTAATTCTCCTAATCTCATCTGCTGTTGGGCTCAATAAATTGCCTCTATTTGAACAATTTGGATGGAAGAATGTGGACAGTCACAAGGTTTGTCCTATTCACCCCCTTGAAGAAGGGTAGCTGAACTGAAGCATCACATCATACGAGACAAAACAGATATTCATATATCTTGTCTTATTCACGCACTTGTAGATTTATGTACAATACACTAGATACAAAATATTGACAGCATTTACAATATTCACATAGATCCTCCCGTAGCATGCCCCCCATCTGGAGAGGTTTTTGGTACCCAAAAATTCAGTTCGGAAGATGAGGATATTGTTACTCCATGTAATATCCCTTTCCAAGCATAAGACAAGGGCATAGCGATTAAGGAGGGCGCAGCAATTAGAATCGCCCCTCTTGAGGGGAGCGCCACATTTAATAAAAAATAAAACTTATATAGGCAGACTGACCCACCTAAACACCAAGGGACGCCACCCTTTGGGACATTGCCTCCCTTGGGAAAAGATATTTGGAAGAGACACATCTTTCGATGGAAGGTGATGAAGTATTTATAGTCATTCATTGATATGGAAGGAATTCATTCAATTATGTATTAAAAATATATAACCATGTACAAGCATTATGCTTTACAACCACTTTTAAGGATGGAATCCCTTAATCGTGTAATTTGATTGCAAGGATGAAAACTCTTGTAATCATTATATCCCAAGGATGAAATCCCTTGAGGATTTATATTTTATTACTAAAACAATTATTATTTTTTATTTTAAATATTATTCTCAGTACAAGTTACGTTTATAAAATATTATTTTAAAAGGAATTCCGAGGAATCCAAATTATCAAATAATATTTTGATTAGGGATATATCACCAGTGGCACATACACTAGCTAAAAGTACTGTTGCTCAATGTTCAGAGAAACTGAAACTATTTGTGACAATTGAGAGGCACAAAGATATGTTGCTAGATGAAGAACCATGAAAAGTATTAGATGTAGTAGAATCTCCAAAGAAAGAAAAATAAATCATGGAGAATGAACCAAAGAATGAAGAAAAATCTGAGGTACAAGATTGTGAAGAGAAATTGGTGGTGCAAGCCAAATTTCCGGATGATTTTACTAATGTTCAGCTTGATGGAAATTTCAGAACAACCAACTACATGAAGCAAGTAGATGATGAAAGGGTTCCGTGCATGCATTAGACAGATAAAGTCAAGAAGGAAAGACAAAGGTATAATAGTACAAATGATTGGGACAGCAAGAGTGGACCCTTGAAAGGCCATGACATGAAGATAGATGCAGGAATTTTGGATCAGCCAAAGTACATCAGAACCCTGAGCTTGTGTTGGCAAGAGATCTCTCATTTGACAGGGACCGGATCAAGGCTTTGGGAGAACTTTATCATGTTTTATCTCTTGGACATGGTACTTGGGCATGAGGGCTTACAATTGCTTGAGGACAAGCAATTTTGGGAAGGGAGGACTATAATATCCCTTTCCAAGCATAAGACAAGGGCATAGCCGTTAAGGAGGGCGCAACAATTAGAATCGCCCCTCTTGAGGGGAGTGCCACATTTAATAAAAAATAAAACTTATATAGGTAGGCCGACCCACCTAAACACCAAGGGTTGCTACCTTTTGGGACATCGCCTCCCTTGGGAGAAGACATTTGGAAGAGACACGTATTTCAATGGAAGGTGATGAAGTATTTATAGTCATTCGTTGGTATGGAATGAATTCATTCAATCATGTATTAAAAATATATAACCATGTACAAGCATTATGCTTTACAACCACTTTTAAGGACGAAACCTTTTAATCGTGTTATTTGATTGCAAGGACGAAAACCCTTGTAATCATTATATCCCAAGGGCGAAATCCCTTGAGGATTTATATTTTATTATTAATACAATTATATATTTTTATTTTAAATATTATTCTCAGTACAAGTTACATTTATAAAATATTATTTTAAAAGGAATTTCGAGGAATCCAAATTATCAAATAATATTCCGATTAGGGATATTACACTCCATCTTATCTTTTCGACAGCCATGTTGCCGTGTTTGGATGTTGGTCCTTGGGCCAAACCGGCCAATACTCATGATCTCCCCTCTTCCTAGTCTTTATATTGTGCTGTAGGATGGTGTCTTCTTCAACTTCTTTGCAGTTTTCCATGTCTGGAAGGTTCAATTGTGTCTCCCCTTCATCTCATCAAGTATGGAAGTTTCAAAACAACCTCAAGTTTTCCACATTTATAACTGTTTGCATTTTTATGTAAGGAGGTATGTCAAGCATGAAAGGATTGTCACCAAATTACTGAAGTATCTAGAAAGGACCATGGTGAATAGGTTTGAACTTCTTACCTTCACCTTGGAGCCTCGTTTTTGAATCATACATGAATACCATGGTCCGAACTTTGAACTTGTGCTCCACCACATGATGGTCATTCCTTGCTTTGTATTTGACTTGCAATTTTTCCAGATTTTCTTGCACCCTTTGATGATTTTTTTTCACCTTTTCAATGAAACCTTCAGCCTTGGTTTGTTCCTTGTTCACGTCCTCTTTTTTATGTGATACCTCTATGACCAAATCAAATGGTGTTTGGGGAAGGTATCCATAACAAGCCTTAGCATAGCGAATGCCCCCCTCCCCCCAAGCCCTATATATCTATCTTGATTTTTTTGGCCCTCTATATAAACTAGTCTATACCATGCCCTATCTATACCGTCCGGATATCATCTCAACTGATTAGCTATTGTTGACTCCCTACTGTGTACAATATAGCTTAGTCTCCCTCGATCTATCGAAAACCTCCCTCCAAATAATGGGGCTGATTGAGTGATAGTATGGACTGATATATTGTATGTATGCTGAATGTTGGTAAGAATCTCACCCAAGTCTTTAGATTGCTTCTGTTATACCCTCTCAAGAGCTGAACCAATGTGTGGTTTACTAGTTCAGATTGCCCATCTGTTTGTGGATAGAAAGTAATAGACCTCTAGAATGTAGTGTTCATCTTTCCCTACAAAGCGATCCGAAACTTGCTGAAAATCTTGTATTCTTATCTAAAACAGCAGATTTTGGAAGGCTAAAGTGAAGCCATATGCAATTTTTTTTTGATTGGAAAGTGCCTTCTATTAATCATATACAAAATAATACATTACTAATTGTAGAAAAAGTGAGTAGAGTGGCATCACACTCCAAAAGAAGACCACACCGATCCTAAGGATTGAGAGAGGAGTTGAAAAAACTTTAAATAACTAAAATCCTAATAAATCAGAATAAGCTAAATAAAGGCATTATAAACTTTTCAATGAAAAAAAAATCGAGTATCATGAGCAACATAATATAAAGCCCATCGGGCACTTAAACGACATAACACATGCCCATTATGCAATTGGAGCAATCAAAGCTGTTGGCGGTGATGGAGGGTCATTTGTCTTGTCACCTTAGCCACCACCACTAGGAGAGTTTGCCATTGAAGTACTAGCTCCCACCCATTGTTATTTGTTTATTTGTCTTTTTCTTGTTCTTGTTTGGACTAAGAAATTGCAAGGGCTAACTAAGGAAATTTTCCTTCTTGATAAGTCATCCATGCATTGGTGTCAATGAATGACCAAACCCACCACCACCTCCACTGCTGCGGCGAGGCAAAGGACACCGAGAACGTGGTGAGAAATTTTGCCACCTACTTATTGAGCAGTGTTTGCCGTGACCCCCATGTTTGTGTCCCTGTGAGGGTGGGGAGAAATTGAAGCAACTTGGCTAGCAGTACATGAGGCACTTCCCCAATGGTCTAGAAAAGACTGCAAATGGTCCATGTCCAGATGGACCCTCTCGGCTTGCACTTTTATCTAAAGCATGACATTAAATATGACTAAAACTTTGTTAGCAACGAAAAATAACCATACATACAAATATGGTTAAATATAGCATTATTCTTTTCTTTCCATTATTGAAAAAGAATTTCAGATCGAAAAATATGCCAAAGTTGATACATTACTGACCAATAGGCTTCATTTTACGCTCTTGCCATTTTGCGAGATCGTTCCCATATTCCTTTAGAACAGAAACTTGTTTTTCTCGATCATCATTTTCTTCTATCCCATATCCTAGGAGAACTACATTTGACTTGAAGTTCATGTTGGATCTTGTGTCCATGGAACTATGTAGGCAGTGTTCACTTGCCTAGTGCATCTAGAGTCAGCTCGGCTACCCCTTCCTTTTCTTCTATTCCCTCATTTCATTTGTTTTTTACGTTGTCTCTTATAACGCAGGGGCAATTTTTGCTGTCTTGTGTCATTGTTTCCCTATAGCCTAGGGGCAACCTTGTGCCATTGATTCTTGTGTTACTGTCTAGCTTAGGGGTCACCCTGTCGCCCATAGTAACACCTCTATTACACATACACGAACAATTTGTTTTCTATTTGCACTAACATTTTGATTCACCATTGTTTGTGTTTGTTTCATTTTTAATCGTTTTGTTCACTTTTTTTTTCTTGGTGTTTTGTTTGCTTGTTTGCCTATTTGTTTGCTTTCATTGTTGTGCTTTGACTTATTATATCTGCGTTCATTGGGTGATTCCTTACACATTATACTTAAGTCCATTCATATTCATACGTTAACATTGTCATCATGGTTTTTATCATTGGGCTATTGTTTTCAATTGTTTATTGGATCGAGAGTCAGTCCTTATGCACATTATGGCTAAGTCATCATGCTGTTTTCTATCATGGTGCATACCGTCACGTCCTACAACAAAAATTAACTCGGGGAATCTTATAAGCAATGACGCTGTAGTACTCCTTGGTCACCTGAAAAATTATTGATATCTCCAAATCATTCTCCACATATAGAGTAATTAAATCACAAAAGAATATTAAATCCTTGCTAGTTAGGACGTTCATCTCCATATTAGCAGGTTACCCAAATTCATCTTTCTCCTCTGTCCTGGATTACTCTTACTTTGTGAGTACGGATTTAGTCTGTAAGTCCCTTTTTCTAATTTGCTATATTGTTACAACTGTAGTGCCAATGATTATAACCGCCTTTGGGAAAATCATTATCTCAATCCGCCCAACTGGGGCATGTTTTCATTGTGCAAATGATTCTAATTGCCTTTGGGCAAATCATTATGTCTATCTGTCCAATTAGGGCATGTTTTCATTTTGCTAATGATTATAATTGTCTTTGGGCAAATCATTGTCTTTTTACCTTGCTATGTCGATGATTATAACCGCCTTTGGGTAACTCGTCCTTTTTATCTACCCCAACTAGGGCATCTCACTGTGCTACTGATTATAACCGCCTTTGGGTCAATTAGTCTTTTCCACCCATATTACCTTTTTGGTCCCATCGTTTTCCTTCTTTCGAGGGACCGATCGTTGACCTTTATAGACTGCTCCCTCGAGGGGGCATCCATGGCTCATCCATCTCTTATTGGGGCATTAGGCATACATGACCTTTTCATTTTTTGAGAAAATGTTATTGTGCCTATAGCTTGCAACGCCTTCCCAAACATGGGGCAAACTGTAGATACCCCATTCTGGCTACAATTGGCTTCCAACTAGACTTTAGACTGATTTCTACCAATCATTGCAAATTAAGCTTAAGAATCATTGAACGTACCAATTTCATCCGCACATCATTCATCAATGTTCAAAATCATGTCAAGCATCCCTATTTGGGGTACTAGCCCATACGCAACAATAACCTTTCACGGATTCATCTCCGATCACCTTGCAACCTAACAATTGACAGTTTGACTTATGGACCCATTAAGCAAGGCACTTAAACAATTCCTAAAGAGCTAAAATGCTAATCAAAATGAATCAACTAATTAAATTAGATTAAATGCGTAGCTAATTAATCCATTTGCAATTAATGAATATCTAAAATTGGAAATTCAAAAATACAAAATATCAGGGTTATTCATCATTGCTTTTGTGAGTTGTCAATCCACTTGCAAAATATTTGAATTAAGTGGAAGACAATCATTTTGACCTACGTCTCTCACATGACCCTCATGGTTATCCTAACTCAACTCCGGGTTAGTTTGAACTCAATTGTAGTTAATTCTAACCTATCTACACGTAGGTTAGGTTAGTTTTGAAGGTTATAAATACAAGGCCTCACCCATTGATCCATAAGCTCTTATAAGCCAAAGTTATAATGCTCATTTGGATGCAAAGAAGCCTTTTAAGTAGTGTTACCATGCCAAATTCATAAGCCAATCAACCAAGCCATGGTGCCAAGGAAAGGTGGAGCAAATGAAGCTTCATTGATAAATATTTTTTGATGCACAAAGCTGAGCAAGCCACTTCAACAAGCCATTTTGGAGCTACAAAGAAGGTAAAAGGATGATTTCCTTTGTTTTCTAGTTGTGCTTTCATTATATGCTTGTTATATATGCTCCCCTTAGTGTTTAGGCTACAGGTGTAAGAGTTTAGTGGTTATTTTGATTTTGTTTTATTGGATTAACACAATACTAATCTCCTCTCTATGTATTCTTTGTTCACATGATGGCACGTCCGGTGGGACCACGCACCTCAAAAACATGAATTGAGTCTTTTGAGAGCTTTTTGGAGCTAAGAATACTTCATTATAGAGCTTAATTTCATGAATTATTGCGAACTTTTCCATGTTTTTGCTTATGACCGTGTATTTGTGAATTCCTGACTACGTAATTGCAAATTCAGCATAGAAAACCATGAAATCGTAAATTGAATCTTCGAATTTGACTAAAAAAACTATGAAATTGCTCTGGTTTAGCCTTAGCGTTGCAAAACTGTGAAATCGAGCACATAAATGACGAAATTGTTGAGCAAAACCGCTAAATCGTCCTTACTGGAAAAATCCCTTTTCATTTTTTAGCTAATTGCGAAATTGTTATAGATTAGTGAATTTGTTATTTTTAATAACGAAATCGTTATTTTTAGCAATGAAATCGTTAGATGTAGCAGCAAAATCATTTTTAAGGGGAACGAAATCGCATTTTTAGGTTGCGAATTTGTTCTGCTTAGTAGTGAAATCATTTTTGCTAGCAGCAAAATCGTTGTAAAATGTTGGAAATAGTCATTGATATCTGTGATATTGTCATTGATGTCAAAGGAAGCAGGTGCTATTTTGCATTAATGCCAAAAGATGAGTTGAACAGACTTGTAGTGTTACTCGGATTTCTCCAATGCCTTTACTTCACAATCTTGTCAAGTCAAGTTGGATGAAAAGTCCGAATGGGTCAAGCCAAGCAATGTAAATCGGAGTTTCGGCATGACTTAACTTCCCTTTATTTCTCAAGTCAAGCAATGGGAAAAGTCCGAATTGGTCTAGCGAAGAAGTGATCGGGGATTTGCAAGTGCTTTACTTCTCTTGTGATTATAAGCTAAGCAAAGGGAAAAGTCCAAAATAGTCTAGAGAAGAAGTAATCGGGGTTTCGGGAGCATCTTCTCTTATGATTATAAGCTAAGCAATGTGGGAAACCCAAAAGGGTCAGTGAAGAGGTGATCGGGGATTTGCAAGCACGTTACTTTTTTATGTTGATAAGCTAAGTAGAAGTAAAAACCCAAAAGGGTCTAGAATAGGCAATCGAGATTTCTGAGTGGCTCTACTTCTCGTATGTACATAAGTCAAGAAGGATGGAAAACCCGAAATAGTCTTGAAGAATTCCTTAGGAGGAATTCTTTCGAAAAAAGTGGTAAGGACAATTCTTTCAAAAAAATTGTCAAGTCCTTTTTGGAAAACTGTCCCTTAACAAAAATCCGAAGGGTACATTCAAAAAGTCGAAGGACACTTCGAAGAAAGCCTAAGGATATGTGAACCCTTTGAAGAACGCTGAAGGACACTTTGAAGAAAGTCGAAGGGTAAGTCGAAAAGTCCGAAGGGTATATGAACCTTTCCAAAGTCATCGAAGGGCACCTTTCAGAAAGCTCGAAAGGCAAGTGCACCGTTGTAAAAAACCCGAAGGGTAGTTTTGAAAGAGCCCGAAGGGCAAGTGCATCGTTGTAAAACACCCGAAGGGTAATTTCATAGAAAGATCTTGAGAGAAAAGAATTGGACAAAAAGTCCGAAAAAATGTCTTGGACAAAAAGTTCGAAGAAATTCAAAAAAGGCCCCGAAGACCAAAAAGAGAGATGGGCAAAAAGTCCGAAGAAAAGAAAGTCCGAAGGAGACATATAAACTTGGAAAAATAGCCCGAGAAAGAGAATAGCTCGAGAAAGAGAAGAGCCTGAGAAAGAATATGAAGAAGATGAGCTTGATAGAGCCTGAATAAGAAAAGCCAGAAGGAGAGAAAGTTCGAATAGAAAGGAGCGAAAGCGAACCAAGAGAATATCGAGACACGAGATAAAAATTGACGGTTCTAGAACAGGGAAAACAACGGATGACTCAAATAGACGGTGACTGGCTCCAAAGACAAAATGAGTAAATCCTCGATTCAAGAAAGCACCAGGCAAACGGTGAGCTCGAAAAGGTCTACACGGGGCTTGAGACTGATCGATTCAACCGATCAATCTCGATTGGGGAAGCTGCGCGTTTATGAGATAAACTAAGCAGTCGTCAAATGAAGAAAAGAGTTTTGACCATTGCAAGGTGACGCATAAATTGAGGCATGATAAACATGCAAGTATAAGCCATCCTTAATGAGAACCGGTTTAGTGCAGCTGGGTGTGAACGCAAGGAGAAGATGAAAAACCCTAAAAGGTAGTTCAATATAAACGACTTCAAGAGGACTTTACGGTCTGTTGTCGCTGCTGCCATTGCGTTTTCAAGTGAGAAAAGGGGTTGTCGATAAAATAAATATGCTGACAGAGTAAAACACAGAGAAGGAAGGGGAATGAAGTGTATCTGAGTAAAGCATAACAAAATGTACGCAGATACAAAGTGAGAGACATGCAGACAGAGATTAAGCAAGCAAGAAGATAGAGCACACAAACAATGAGAAGAAGGTGAGCAGTTACAGATTAGACTTGTAACAAAGAACATTGAATTGGATTCACTTGTGAATCCATCTTGTACATTGGAGTTATAGCTCCATAGTTCAGGTAGGTTGGTGCCTACATACAAACTGGGTTGGTGCTCAGTAAGGAGATTGGTGTCTCCTAAGGATCGATGTCTTTGAATGTAACCAGTGAGGTTTGCTAGTAAGACATTTTATTGTGAGGCTGGATTAGAACAGTAGATTCTAGCAACTGATTCACACAGTGGCTTTTCCCTTTGGGTTTTCCACGTAAAATCTGATGTTATGTGTTTTTGTGTGTGTATGACTTTTGCATTTGTTCTTTGATTTACACATGAATTTACATTTTTTGTAAAAGGTTCTAAATGGATTAGTTTTAGATCATCTACTGATTCACCCCCCCTCTCAGTAGATAGGTGTGTTCAACATAAAACAACGAAATCATTCTTATGTGTTATGTATTTTGTTGCAGGTTTTCCAGAATTGCAAAATTGTCACCTAAAGTGTGAGATTGTTTGTCTAAGTAGTGAATTCGTTTGCCTAAGTACCGAAATTGTGAAACAGAGTTGCGAAATCATTCAGAACTATTGAAATCGCTCACTGTGAGTTTTTTAAGCATTTTGTTTTAACTGTTTTTATGACAAAACTTACGCAGTTAATAGTTTATTGTGTAACTGCAAAGTCATTTCAGAGAGGTGATTTTATGCTTTGTTGAGCTAATTTGTAAGGATAGCACTTTTGTCAAGCAACAAGTAAAACCACTAACATCTTTTGCAGGACTGAAAGGCCAAAAAGAGTTAAACATTCTAAGTTTCAAAACTCACATTTAAATTTGGTGTTTTAAAATCATTTGCTTAAGTCATTTTCGTCTTTCAAGGTTTTCACACAATGCCAAGGGGCTAAAATTTATGTCATATTTCATTTGGTGTTATAAAAATGAACTCACACTTTAGTTAAATACTCATAAGAGTTTTCATTTTATGTTTGTTGTTGAGTGTTTGTTTAGCAAGATGTGTTGCGTGTATGCTCTCCACGCGTCCGTTTTAAGGAACTTGGGAGATAAAAAACACTCACTTATTACATTTTTTGCTTTTGTCCAAAAGCGTAACAGGAAACTCACTGAGGCCCTCCCCAAAATCCGAACGATTTAGGTGACTCTAAAGTCCTTTCACTTTCTTTATTTCATGCATTTTGGCTTGTGGGTGGGAGTTCATCGCCTCCCCACGGGTTCTTTAGGGAAGTGTTGACTTGGGAATTCATCTCCCGACATCACTTCAATCTCACTCCACGGTAGGGGTATACAAATTGAGGTCAACTTATTGGGACACTTGTTTGAGCGGTTAAGCAAGTTTCGTTAGTAAGAGACTATCTCAGAATGTATGTTTAACTCAAATATTGCACTACATTGAACAATTGACGGATATAGTGGTTGTGAAAATGACAAGACCTTTCACAATAAGACGGATAACGCGGACCCAAATAATGTGTTGCGTTTGTTGACGTTGTGGATTGCACCCTTTGAAAGGAAACTCAGCTCCCTTCCTCCACGCGGCACAATGGAGACTTTCCTTTCGCTGTGGGTGGCAAAACTGAGGAATGAATCTCTAGATTAGGGGCTAGCTTCCCTTGATGCACCTTGAGGCCCTGAAACTCTACTGCTAACAATGGGGGGTGAAAAGAGAGAAGGATACTATAAAACAGAACCTAACTAAAGTGGTGATACACCAAAATTGATTGGTCAGCTCAGCTTTACCTACACTTTGCACCAAAAAGAACGAACAGACATTTCATTTGAATGGGAAACTAACTACATCAATGCTTCAACAAGGGGTTTTATGGAGGTATAAAGAGGAAGAACCTACCAGAAGTGTTCTAAAGACACTGTTGGATAGTTGTTCACCTGTGCCTATACTTCAATTTGGACACTTCTTGTTGACCTGCAAAAAAGAATTTATAATACACCAGATATGATGGCATAGACTTATGAAAGAATTAGAATAAATGACTGAACATAAGACAATACACAGGCATATGCAAAAGTGCAAGCTCAAATGGAGGTAAAACACTTCTTTTGATTAAAGGTAAATTTCTTCAGGGCTTCGCCATACAAAGCTGAGAGATATCCTTCTCAAAATGAGAGGTTACAATATATAAAAAACTTTGGAAAAAGAACCTTGACCAATCAAGAGAAAGAGGTCCATACTGCATTAAACACTCCTGCAATGAAGAATTAGCCCATGCTACTATCGTCTCTCCTTAAATGCGCCTGTGAAAGCTATGTTGTAGGTGTTTTAGATATTGACTTTGCTGTCCGGGCTGCATTAAACACATCTACAAGAGCATGGGTCGCTTCTCTTAGCAACCGACAAGGCCACCCCTCATGTTCTGGGCCATGCTCTCCCTTGAATGCTCGCGCAGCTGGCTACTTATTAATGTCAAAACAAGGAAAATCGGGCTGCTCCCTTGAATGCTTGCGCAACTCTCTTAATGGCTATTCGGTGGAGACTATTCCCCCTGAAAGCCATTTACTTCTCCCACCGACGCCACCTGTGCCACCTGCCCTGGTCTGGTTTGTCTTTGTGCTTGACGTGCTATGCCACCTGGAGTGTTTTGGGCATTTGTCTTATATGTCTGTGGTTGTGTTCTGGGTTACCCGCTTTGCTTTTCTCTTTTCTTGCTATTTCTTGTCCTTTTCCTGGCAATTAGGGCTCTCGGGGCTATCTTTTCTCTCTCGGGCTCCTTCCTTGGCGGGTCGCTGAGTCTTCCTTCGGGCCTCCGGGCCTTTGAAATTCTTCGGGCAAAATGTCTGAAGGAATTCTTCCTTTACGCTTGCCACTTTTGAAACCTGCCTTAGGCCTCTGCTCATGAGTTCTTTCGGACATTTTGTCTGAAAGAATTGTTCTTTGGCTTCTCTCCAACGGTTAACCCATCACCTTAAATTTGACGTCTGCGGGCCTGTCATCTCATTTGAAAAGCAACGGCTATTTCGCTACTCTGAATTTGATGTTCACGGCCCTGTCACCAGACATTTGAACTCCAATGGCTAGCTTATTACCTTAAAATTGACGTCCGTGGGCTTGTCACCCCCATTTGGCAATTCCTTTGGCTTTTTTGCAAACGGATTTTTCCGAAGGGAAAGTGACCCTTTGGAAAAAATGAAAAGGTCCTTTTTTCATGGCCAAGTGCCCTCCGAAAGGGCACCTACCCTTTAGACTCATGTCTTCCGAATTTCTTCGGCTTTCTTCACTTGTTCGAAGAAATTTGACAAGTGAAGAAAGCCGAAGAAATTCGGAAGACAAGAGTTTGAAGGGTAGGTTTCTGGACATTTTGTCCAAAGAAATTTGTTCTTTGGGTGTTCCTCTTTGAATTTCCTTCGGACAAAATGTCAGAAGGAATTCTCCTTGTCCTGTCCAGTTTTTCGAAGGGCAAGTCCTTTTCGGGCTTTCTGCCTTGGCCTTTTGCTTCGACCGTCTACCCTCTGCAAGGACACCTTGAGCCCAAGGTTGCCCTTCAGACTTTTACAAAGGTCCATTTTGTCGATTCCCTGCCTCCCGCAAGGGTTTCTCGACCTCTAAGTCACCTTTCGAAAGAATTGCAAAGGTCTTGTTTGGCACTTAAGTGCCCTCCGCAAGGGTACTTACCCTTCGGACTTTTTGTAAGACCCCTAGCCCTTTGAACTTGGTCCGTTCTGTTGATAAAAGGCCCTCCGAAGTAACCTACTTGCCTTGTTAAGCATTCAAGATCAAAATGGGTTTCAAGTCGAACTCTTGCTTGCCGAACCCAAAGCACTTGGCAATCAGAAGAAGGAAAAAACGTGGTTTTTTTTAATGGAAAAAGACCCGTCAAAGAAAATCGTCAAGGCAGCTGTGGGATGAAACTTGTTAGAAACTGGTTAAAAGACCCTGCAAGGAAAAGGAAAGAGGGGTGCTCAATTTGGCCTGTAGGTCCAAAATTGGTCAACACATTTGGTGATTCACAAGGGAAGCATGCTTGCTATGTTTGAGAAGATTGGTGGCTTAAAGGTCCATTGGGCATGGAGTCAGGATGCAGCTTGAAAGGCTGGCAATAACCTTGAAAAAAAAACTAAGAACCAATAAAGATTTTACCCCAAATGGTAAAGAAAACACACACAAGGCTAAAAACTACAAACATGCATAAAAGGGAAAATGAGGAAAAGACAGGGAAACTATTTACATAACAAGAGAAAGCTAGTGACAATGTTTAAGATATATCCCATTGAGTAGGATATGTAGTTCTTCACCATCCAACTTGGACAGTTGGAATGTATTATGTTGCTTGCATTGGGTGATGACATATGGGCCACTCCACAAGGCGTCAAACTTCGTGTGCCTTCCAGGTTTGGCTCGGTCCTCATCCCACTTCAAAACAATGTCACCTTCTAAGAAGTCTTTTGACGAAGATCTCTTGTCAAAATGCTTCTTTGTTTGCTGTTGGCGGCTGGTCATTGCATACATGGCTTGGTCTCTTGCCTCTTGAAGCTCCATTAGTTTACAATATCTAACCTTTAGGTTGTCGCACTCCTCCAATTGCAGCTGATGGGCAAGATCCAAGGCTGGTAACTCAAGTGAAATAGGAAGTCTAGCTTCCCTTCCATACACAAGTGTGTATGGTGAATTGCTAACAGCTTTTTTTGGAGTGATCTTGTCTGCGCACAGAGCTGTCTTCAGCTTGGCATGCCAAGTCCTTTGATTTTCCTCCATTGTCCTCTTAATGATCCTGATCAGGGTCTTATTTGTGGACTCAGCCAACGCGTTCCCTTGTGGGTAGTAGTTGGAGGAAGTGCTGAGATAGATGCCATATCTTAATGCCCACTCACTTGTCTTTGTTACCAAGAAGGCCAATGCATTGTTCGAAATTATTGTGTTTGGGAACCAAAATCTCGTCACTATGCCGTCGTAGAATTCATAGAAGTCTAGGACTGTGCTCTCATTAGCTTCCTTCAAAGCGACGGCTTCTACGCATCTTGTGAAATAATCTGTAGCAGTCAAGACCCACTTGTGGCCAGCACTAGAAGGGTTATCCCTATGAAGTCCAAACCCCATTGCATGAACGACTGTTCCACTTGAATAGGATGTAGAGGCATTGTAGCCAGCAGTTGCTTCTCATCAAAGAAAGCACATTTTTGACATCTCCTCACCCAAGCATGAGTGTCTCTGAACAAAGTGGGCCAAAAGTAGCCATCCCTCATAATCCTTGTAGTTGTGGGCTTGGGAGCAAAATGACCACCAACTGGTCCATCATGAAACTCGGACAGTACCTTGTTGACTTGATTTGAATCGATGCATCTTAAGAGTACCCCTAAAAGGTCCTTTCTAAACAACACCCCATCAACCAGGGCTTAAGGAAGAGATTGGAGCCAGAAGTATCTCATTTTAGTTCTATCAAGACCTTGCGGACACTCACCAATTCGAAAGAAATGAAACATGTTTTGTGCCCAGCTCTTCATGATTGTAGGTACTTCCGCTGCAGCTTCATCATGGAGTACCAAAACACCTTCCTTTGGTTCTTTGAAGTTTGTAGCAAGGTGTTCGCACAACCCTCTTCCCCTTATCAACGTGGTGGTCTTGATCTCCACATCGTACTCCATTACCTTGGTGATCCATCTTGCCTTTTTTTCATTCAAGTCACGTCTCAACAATAAGTCCTTTACACTAGGGTGTGGCACCATGATGTGAATCTTGCTATTAGACAACATATGTCTGAATTTTTTCAGGCTTTGTATGACTGCAAGCGCTTGCTTCTCAATATGTGTACCTAATCTCGTAGCCCTTTAAAAGCTGGCTAAAAAATGCGAGAGGTTGTTCCAAATTTTCACCATTCGCTTGAGTGAGCATAGCAGAGATTACCTTTTCATTGCCAAAGGTGTAGAGACTGAAGTCCTTGGAGAATTTTGGACTAGTCAAGGTGGGAGCTTGGGTGATAGCTTGTTTGATGCCTTCAAAGCTATCTCTCCTCTTTGCTGTCCATGTGAACGTCTCGTCCTTCCTCAGTATGCAAGTTAGTGGCTTGACTAATTTAGCAAAATTAGGGATGAATCTCCTAATAAAATTTATTTTGCCAAAGAAGCTTTGCAGGCCCTTCTTGTGTTTAGGCAAGGACAATGCTAAGATGGTGTGCACTCTTTTCGGATCAATGCTCAAGCCCTTTTTGGAAACGACATGGCCTAGGAGTTTGCTTTCGTGGACAACAAACACACATTTCTTAGGGTTGAGAGAGATGCCAAACTCTCTACACCTCGAAGATTTGCCTCAGGTGTTTCAGATGTTGTCCTGCCTCCTTGGAGAAGACTATCACATCATCAAGATAAACCAGGACAATGTCATTTATCAAACCTTGGAAAGCCATATCCATAGCTCGTTGGAAGGTAGCTCCAGCATTTGACAATTCGAATGACATCTTGTAGGCGAAAATTTCCCACTTTGTGGTGAACGCTGTCTTTTACTGGTCGTAGTCTTGCCCCAGAATTTGATTGTACTCAGAGTGCCCATCGAGGAGGGAGAATTGTTCAGTCTGTCACCATCTGGAGAATCTGCTCCATACTTGGGAGCGGATAGTGATCTCTTAGTGAGACTCTATTTAGATCTCTAAAATCAATACAGTCTGATCTCCCCATTCTTCTTCCTAACGGGGACCAAATTGGCCAGCTAAGAAGAGTGTTTGATAGGAAAGATGATCTTGGACTCGATCAACGTGGTGAGCTCCTTCCTCATGAGAGGCTCAATCTTTGGATTGATTGGTCTTTGTTTTTGCTTGATGGGTTTGGCATCTTCTTCCAGCTCGATGGTGTGTTGGGCCAAGCTTGGGTCAAACCCCTTCAAATCGTTATACTCCCAAACAAAAACATCGGCAAACTCTTGGCATAACAAAATGAAAGCATGCCTTTCCTCATTGGTACATACCTTCCCAAGTGCAAGCAACGTATCCTTGAATATCTCTACCCTTTTGTAATTCTCTTTCTTGGTTGACATGCTTGCTTTGTTGCTCTTGAGTTGATCATCCTCATTGAAGATGCTCTCAAGAGTGACCAACCTTTATGAAGTCTGTTGGTCTTCAGCTGAACAATCTGCCCCTCATACTGCTGTTGTAGCTTGGATTGATTTCTAGAAGCGAACTCAGCGTCCTCCTGTAAGAAAAGTGCTATCTGTTGATCGCTGTCAAACACCTGTCAATTGATGATATTGTCTGGTATGGAAGGCCTCACTATCACCTTTAAATGGTGTTGATCGTTACCCTGTCTCAGCCCCTTGGGAATATCAAATTGAGCACCAATTGCTGCTAGTCTATTTGCATGCTTGTTCTCCTCTCTTGGGATGGAAGTGATGTTGAAAGCAGTGAAACTCTCCATTAGGTCCCACACCCTGTGCTTGTAAGACTTGAGTAGGAGTTCTCGATCAAGTTTTGACCCCGCACCTGGTTCACAATCAACTCGTTGTCTCCAAATACTTGCAATTCTTTGATTCCTCTTTTCCTTGCCCACTCTAAACCATGAACAAGAGATTCATACTCCGCTATGTTGCAAGTGCAAGAGAACTGGACCCTGAAAGCTGAGAAGTATTTTTCCTTTGAAGGTGAAACCAACATTACTCCACCATTAGGTCCCAACTTGCTTCTAGATCCGTCAAAAAAACGCTGTCACAAACCATAGCTTTCTTGATTTGCCTTCATCAAATTTGGCATGAAAGTATCTTTTTCATGCATGCAGTAAACTCCAAGATCTACCTCTTCGATGAACTTGTAAGGATCATGTTCAAAATTGTCATTTCCCCATTCATCTAGGAGCAGGTCAACAACTCCTACAAGGGAAGATGACGGGGATTGGTCTACCTGGAGTTCATCAATGATGGCGTAGCTGACATTCGCTACCTTGGGCGAGTATGGCTCCAGGTGATCTTTGTGGATGGGCTCTGATTCAATCTTCACTTTAGTTCCATACTTCATCCTAAAGACCATGTAAGACCAATTTGCTGCCAAGTACCCACCTATCTTGGACGTGAAACCCTGGATAAACAAAGAGCGAAGTAAGGGGGAACATCTGCCACTACCACGTCATGGGGAATTGAGAAGTTTGGACAGGCATGAAGAGTTAGATTCGAGCCTCTTACCACTCCCAAGGTCTTGGCTGGTGATCCATCCAACTGCAGAACTCCTTTGGTCATTTGCTCATATTTGAGTCCTAGCTTGTCAGCTATGCATTTGGGCATAACTGAGGTGCTTGCTCCACTATCAATGATGCAATTGTGGATCAAGAAATCACCAATAATCAAGGATAGATAAAAAGGAGGGACCTTTTCATCCTTTTTTGCTTGACCTCCCATGGGAGGAGCCCCATTCACTATCAACACATTATCAGCCTTTGCTGGGACAGCTTGCTCACTCAACCCGTGCAATTCATTTTGGAGTATATCCTTTTGCCCTGGCATTGCTAAGGAATCCCACAATGAGATGTTCATGTGCAACTTTTTCATTTGATCCACCACATTGATCGAAGGATTACCCCCTTCTGAGTTCTCCTTGGAGACATTTGTAACTTGTGGTGCGACCCGAGGAGTTGAAGCTGCAACTGGCGGTCTATAATTGGGAACCTTCTAATTTACTTATGATAAAAGAGATGCTGCAGATGTTTGAGTAGCTGCTTGAGCTTTCTCCATAGCACTCGTCTTGGACCTGGTGTTGGTTGCAACACAATCATCTTGATTATTTGTGCTCCCCACATAATTGACTGCATAGAACTCCCTTTCCAGGTGCTTCATAAGAGTGGAATCAGATTGAGTCTGCCCGCTGTCCATCTTAGGTTGTGTTGACGCCTCAAAACTTGAGAATTGGGCTGCCTGATCACGTTGTGTGGTCATACATTGATTTGGTAGCTCATTGGCATAAACAACCTATTTTTGACCATGCCCCAGGGGTGGATAATTAGGCTGCTCCTGTACCAAATTATTTTGAGTGGGGACAAGAGCCTTAGACGATGAAGGGGCATTTGGATTGTAACTCTGATAAGGCCTGACTTGCGTAATCTGACTGCCCTTGATTATAATTCTAGAAAGGAGGTCTATTTGTCTGTCTGAACTGCTAGTATCCTTGATTCGACCGATAGCTCCGAGCTCATTGCCTCTTGAGGTCAACTAATTCATTGGTAACACTCTGAAGTAGGCTCTTAACTTCGTCTATGAGGTCTAGGAGCTATCTTTCCTGTTTGAACCAAACAATTTTCAGCAGCTATGGCTATTTCATAAGCAGCGGGTAGAACATGTCCACCCATGGACTGTATCATGACAACAATGTCACTATTCAAGGCTTTCAAGTAGTAAAGGAAGGCATAGCTTGGGGTTGGCCTCACTAGAATTGGGATTCTGTCCCAAGTCTTTTGGAATCTAGTGTTAAAATCTTGCATAAATTCATGTGGGGCTCTCTTCATAGTGGTCAATTGCTTAGCCAGAGACAAATGGTCACTTTTCTCTCCAAACTTATTTGTTAAGAGGGTCCCTAATTCATTCCATGAGCCAACCGAATTCATAGGCAAAGTCCCATACCAGTCCAAAACTTTTTCTTTAAAGGACAAGGCCAACAACCTGATGGCTACATTTTTCTCAGTAATATTATGGATGTTGTAGAGGTTGGCTATGTTTTTGATATGCTCAATAGCAGTGATTGGCCCCTCACCACTAAAGGGAGGAACACTTTTGAGAGCTATCCTTAGAATTGGGTCATACTGTAGAAGGTTCAAAGGACTCTGATCATTAAAGGCCACAAAAGGTAAAGCCATGGTTGTGACAGGATTCAACCAAGGTCTCCTTTTGTAGGTGTATTTTATGGCAAGTCTGGGAAAATGGTTTGTTGTGCAAGGATGAGTTGTTGCAAACCTTAGCCTCTTTGCTGAGTTCAAAGGTAGCTCAACAAATTCGAAAGGAACACCCTTATAAGATCTTGTGGTGACTTTAGGCATGGGATGCCAGGCTGATCAGTAACGAGAAACTGAGTTCTTAAAATGGAGTCGCCAGATGTTGGATTATAGCTCTTTCTTTTGCATTTTTCACAGTAACAAGACCAACACCAATCCTGAAACTCATAGGACGCAAAATTTGTCTCACCATACGTGCCAAAAACCGTTGACGTTGTGGATTGCACCATTTGAAAGGAAACTCAGCTCCTTTCCTCCGCGCGGCACAATAGAGACATTCCTCTTGCTGTGGGTGGCAAAACTGAGGAATGAATCTCTAGATTAGGGGTTAGCTCCCATTGATGCACCTTGAGGCCCTAAAACTCTACTACTAACAATGGGGGGGTGAAAAGAGAGAAGGATAGTATAAAACAGAACCTAACTAAAGTGGTGATACACCAAAATTGATTGGTCTGCTCAGCTTTACCTACACTTTGCACCAAAAAGAACGAACAAACACTTCATTTGAATGGGAAACTAACTGCATCAATGCTTCAACAAGGGGTTTTATGGAGGTATAAAGAGGAAGAACCTACCAGAGGTGTTCTAAAGACACTGTTGGACAGTTGTTCACTTGCGCCTATATTTCAATCTGGACACTTCTTGTTGACCTGCAGAAAAGAATTTATAATACACCAGATATGATGGCATAGACTTATGAAAGAATTAGAATAAATGACTGAACATAAGACAATACACAGGCATATACAAAAGTGCAAGCTCAAATGGAGGTAAAACACTTCTTTTGATTAAAGGTAAATTTCTTTAGGGCTTCGCCATACAAAGCTGAGAGATATCCTTCTCAAAATGAGAGGTTACAATATATAGAAAACTTTAGAAAAAGTTCTTTGGCCAATCAAGAGAAAGAGGTCCATACTGCATTAAAAACTCTTGCAACGAAGAATTAGTCCATGCTGCTGTTGTCTCTCCTTAAATGCCCCTGTGAAAGCCATGCTGTAGGTGTTTTAGATAATGACTTTGCTGTCCGGGTTGCATTAAACACACCTGCAAGAGCATGGGTAGCTTCTCTTAACAGCCGACAAGGCCACCCCTCCTCATTTTCTGGGCCATGCTCTCCCTTGAATGCTCGCGCAACTGGCTACTTTTAATGTCAAAACAATGAAAATCGGGCCGCTCCCTTGAATGCTTGCATAGCTCTCTTAATGGCTATTCGGTGGAGACTATTCCCCCTTGAAAGCCATTTACTTCTCCCACCAACGCCTCCTGTGCCACCTGCCCTGGTCTGGTTTGTCTTTGCGCTTGACGTGTATGCCACTTGGAGCGTTTTGGGCGTTTGTCTTATATGTGCGTGGCCGTGTTTTGGGTTACCCGCTTTGCTTTTCTCTTTTCTTGCTATTTCTTGTCCTTTTCCTGGCAATTAGGGCTCTCGGGGCTATCTTCTCTCTCGGGCTCCTTGGTGCGTTGCTGAGTCTTCCTTCGGGCCTCCGGGCCTTTGAAATTCTTCGGGCAAAATGTCTGAAGGAATTCTTCCTTTACGCTTGCCACTTTTGAAACCCACCTTTGATGACCCTCTAGGCCTCCGCTCATGAGTTCTTTCGGACATTTTGTCTGAAAGAATTGTTCTTTGGCTTCTCTCCAACGGTTAACCCATCACCTTAAATTTGACGTCTGCGGGCCTGTCATCTCATTTGAAAACCAACAGTTATTTCGCTACTTTGAATTTGACGTTCGCGGGCCTGTCCCCAGACATTTGAACTCCAACAGCTAGCTTATTACCTTAAAATTGACATCTGTGGGCTTGTCACCCCCATTTGGCAATTCCTTAGGCTTTTTTGCAAACGGACTTTTCCGAAGGGAAAGTGACCCTTCGGAAAAAATGAAAAGGTCATCTTTTCATGGCCAAGTGCCCTCCGAAAGGGTACCTACCTTTCGGACTCTTGTTTTCTGAATTTCTTCGGCTTGCCGATGACATACTGTTGATGTAGGGTGAGTAGCCCGAAGTTCCACGTTGCCGTATGAGCTCTTGAGAGAAGAGGGGCCTAAAAAACCCTACTTTTCATCCGCTTTTAATTTTTGGATTAACAACTTCGTTTCTTCTCAAGAGCTAGTATATAGACAAAATTTGACAATACGATTCTATTTTGTCATTTTTTAAGATTTAGGATGTTACACTTAGGTGTTTTTGTCATTTTTTTTTTACTTGCATGGTCTTGAGTCAAAACTATTTGTTTGTCATACCACGTCCAAAATGAGTCATGTTTGCACATCACCCCTTTGTTTGAGGAGGCGTTATGTCGTTCGTTTGACATCACACTTTGCCATAGTTGTTTGTTAAAATTTTGTGTCACTTGTTTGAAAGGGGCGTCATTACGATGCCCATTTCATTCAAAGTCTTTTGCCTTAGGGTTTTTGAAACAATACATTTGACGTACCTTTAGAGCACGATAGCATCGTTACGCTAATCGCATCCTTTCAAAGACTTGTTGCCTTTTGTCAAATTGCAATTTCAAACCCACGTGCCCTTTTTGGTCTAAATGCTTAGTATCGCTATGTTGTTCGTCTTGGTATAGCTTGTTGTCTATTTTGAGGATGCTAGCCTTTTAAATCGAGTTCGAAAGTGGTCTTGATAAGTTCAGATTCATACATTGATTGATTTATACCTATGCCTCGATTTAAACTAGTTTCTTGCTCAATTTAAAGAGTATTTGTGTGCCTAGATTTGGGAAGTGGTCTATCTTCCACGTGCCTAAAGTCCAATGTTTTCTGCCAAATGATCAAGTGTATGCTTAAATCCGAATGTCTAGTTTGTGTCAAAGTGTTTCAAATTTGTTAAATTTCTTGCCTTTTAGACCTAGTTTTGTTTTAAGTCTAGCTTTTGTGCCTTGTTCCCAAAAGACCTAGCAATTCCCATTTATTTTAAACCTAGTTTGTGCCAAGTCTAGCTTTTGTGCCTTGTTCCCAAAAGACCTAGCAATTCCCGTTTATTTTAGACCTAGTTTGTGCCAAGTCTAGCTTTTGTGCCTTGTTTCCAAAAGACCTAGCACTTTATTCCAATTTTTTCTTAGACCTAGTTTTTGCCAAGTCTAGCTCTTGTGTTGTGTTTCCATGAGTCCTAGCATCATACCTCTTTTTTTTAGATGTAGTTGTTTTGAGCCTAGCTTTGTGCCTTGTTCCCAAAGACCTAGCCACCTTTTTTGTTTTTAGACCTGGATTAAAAATTGTTTGAAACACTTTTTACCTAAGTTTGGCATTCGGTTTTATTCATCCACTTGGCTATTTGACGTTAGACCGTTTTAGACCAAGTTTATCATTGCCTATTTTGGAGAAGCAGCTCCATCTCTAGACCAAGTTTTTATATCAGGTTGGACCAAGTTCGGACCATTTGTCTTTTAGACCTTGTTTTTTAAGAGGTTTTCACTTTGGGACCTCAATGTTTTATTCTTTTGTTTTTGGCTAAGGGTGTTCACCCGCTCTCCAAAATAGGCTGCAGTATCCAGTTTGATAGAAACCCTTGTTTGTGGTCTCCCAACAAAACATTGTTTCTTAGGCCTAGAAAATCACAAAAGGCCTCATCATTCTCGAACTCGTCTACAGGGATTGTGGATTCTTGTTGGTCCCAGGCTATAAGTTGAGGGTGATATAGAGGAAGCGGGTTACGTCTATTAACTGAGGTAATGGTACAAATGGTATGTGGGTCAAATAGGCTGGTATTGGCAAGGTCTTCATAAATGCTATGATGAGACTTTGCTTCGCTGCCGACATCGTCGTCACTAGATGTTGGCGTTGGAACACAAATAAGATATGTGGGGTCACCCCCAGGCGGTTTAAATCCGAGACCATAAGTTCCTTTGTAATGAGTTATAAAAATTGGTTCCAAAGTTCCTTGTTGATTTGGCCCAAGGTCTCCTCCTTCATAGGCTTGGTTCTCCATGATCTTGTTAAGAATGGGATATTTGGCATTTTTGTAGCAATCAACCAACTTGTCATTGTACAACCAGTATTCATCATTGGCAAGTGGGTCCTTTTTCTTGCCAGTGGCTGGTGTGAAAATGACAGGAGCTAGACTGTGAAGCTTGCCTTTTCCTTTTCATTGCCATTCCATGCAAGGTAGTTTAACTTTAGGTCTTTCATAGGACTTGGGGTTCTATGGAAGCTTCGCAATATGAAACGTATCATGGGTCAAATACTCTCTTGGGCCATTGTTCGAGATGGTAAATTGATTGGACATTTTCATAGGAGGTATAGATGAAGATGAGTCAAAGCTATTTGGGTCTATACAATTGGCCTCTAGTAATTTGACAAGTATTTCTTTGTCTTTGTTCTTTTGGGAACTAGATCTAGGCCAAAGCAGTAGTTGTAACTTTCGTACTCAGCCTCTAAATGTTTGCAGTGTTTATATGGCCGTGGATCTCCATGGATAGTTACCTCCATCCCCGAGTGCGAGAACTTGAGACATTGGTGCAATGTTGAAGGGATTGCACGAATTTCATGTATCCAAGGTCTACCGAAGAGCAAATTGTATGATAGGTCAAGGTCCAACACATGACAAAAGTGTATTGAAGCTTATGGTGCCTTGTGATTCTCGTTCTTCGTTGTCGTAGGCTTTGATAGTAACTGTTTCTAGCTGTAGATTGGCTTTTGTATATCCAAGATGGTAAATTGATTGGACATTTTCATAGGAGGTCTATGTGATGAGTCAAGGCTATTTGGGTCTATACAATTGGCCTTTGGTAATTCGACAAGTATTTCTTTGTCTTTGTCCTTTTTGGGAACCAAATCTAGGCCAAAGCAGTAGTTGTAATTTTCGTACTCAGCCTCTAAATGTTTGTAGTGTTCATATGGCTGTGGATCTTCATGGATAGTTACCTCCATTCCCGAGTGCGAGAACTTGAGACACTAGTGCAGTGTTGAAGGGATTGCATGAATTTCATGTATCCAGGGTCTATTGAAGAGCAAATTATATGATAGGTCGAGGTCCAACACATGACAAAGTGTATCGTGGGTCAAAGGCCCAACGATAACTGGCAAGCTTATGGTGCCTCTCGTTCTTCGTTGTCATAGGCTTTGATAGTAATTGTTTCCGACTGTAGATTGGCTGTTGTATATCCAAGATGCTTGATGAGCTTCAAAGACAATATTTAGGCTCAATCCATTGTCTATGACAACACGTTTGTCTTTGTTTCGTGTGATGACAACTTCAATGTAAAGGGGATTGTTATGTAGAGAGCCAAGGGATGACATATCACTTTGGTAGAAGGTCAACTGTTGGCTTGGGAATAGATGTTCAACCAAAGCTTGGAATTTGTCTAGGGTTATGTCGTTTGGAACTTAGGATTGGCCTAGGAGCTCTGTTAGGATATTCTTGTGGATGGTAGACGTATGCAACAAATCCAAGATGGAAATTTGTGCAGGTGTCTTATGGAGTTGTTGCGCAATGTCATATGACTTCTCCTTAACAGTGATAAATGGCTTGTTCCTAGCCAACACAGTGGGTTGGATTGGTTCGGTTGTAGGAGGTTGTTGTGGGCCTAGAATGGTACTCTTAGACCTCTGAGTTGTGATTGTACAATCGGAATTAGATACAAGACCATTGTAACTTGATGATGATGGAGGTGGGTTAGATAGGGTAAGTCTCGATTGCTGGTGCACTTGGTTGTGTCACGGGGCAATGACGAGTTATTCGTATAAGGCCTTGAAATAGTAATCCTTGGTTGTTGTTCTTGGTTGCAGTCCCAAGTCAAAGAAGAATTACTGGCATAGGTAGGTTGATTGGAATTGTTTGGCAACGGTCTTGGTCTGTTAGCACTTGGTCTAGAATGAATGGTGATGGTTGAAACACGACTTCCCGCAATATGACCTACAACTTTATTGTAGTCATGTGCAATTGTTGTTGGTTGTTGGGATCATAGTTCGCATAACCGGTTGGGGCGAGTACTTGCCAAAGGACCAAAATGGGTAACTAGAGGCCATTCGACCCAGTTGGTCGAATAATAGACAATAACCGACAAAGGCAAAAAATACTTGAATTTATAAATTTTTTTTAAAGAAATTACATAAGCAAAATAGATGAAATGCGTTTATAAAACATAGGGAAAGTGTTATTTATTAGATTTGAATACAAAGAAAATACAAAATTGCATAATCATGCGAATACAACAAAGTCACAAAGTAAAAACTACAATGATACTTATAGACTTAGTCTTATACAAGAATCTACAAGACTACAAGTACAAATTACAATAATCTAGAATTTTCTCTTCCCTGCTCTCTGGAAAAATAAGGGAGATTGAGAAACTCTAGTCCTTCCACTTAACTGCTCCACCTCGCTCTGTGTAGAAGGTTGCACCTGCCGCTGTGGCTCCGCCTCTACCTCTGCTTCATCTTCAAGGATGTCCTCCAATCCAATGTCTCCTCTTGCTTCAGGTGCACCCTCCATAGCTTGCCTATCGAAATCAACAATCTCTTCTGTGAACATGGGGGCCTCCTCCTGTGCAATCCAATCGTTGTAGGGATTGATCTCATTTAGATCGATTGGCTCCTCTGATGCGTTTTCCAACTTCTTTGTGCGAAGTCAAAGGTTGTATTGCACAAAAACCAAGTTATTGAGACGTTGTTGGCTCAATTTGTTGCGTTTCTTCATGTGAATGGAGTCAAACAAACTGCAATTGCGCTTACATCTACAAGCACTACAAGGTTGAGATAAAATCCGGAGGGCTAGCCTTTGAAGATTTGGGGTATTTTCACCCCAATCTTTTCACCACGACTCTGCAAACAAGATATTCAAAACTTTGCAAGAAATTAATAATTGTAAATTTGTAAATATGTAATTGGTAAGGTACAAGTAAAAACTTCATTTTGAATTACTTGATGACTGCGTGGCTCTCCTTTAGATAGCTAGTGCTAAAGAAAAGAGCCTTCCCCTTGCCGGTTTGTAGTTCTGCAACTTTGCAATAATGAGGTCCGTCACCTCAACGTCAGGGGTCATACTTTCAATGCATGTTTAGAGCCCCTCCATAACCTCTCCACTAGGATCTGTGAAACCATCAGAGTAGAAAAACTTGGGGTTAAGGTAGTACCCCGCTGCATGGATGGGTTGGTGGAGTTGATTGTTTCACCTCTGATCAATTAACTCCCAATTGGGATCAAATCTGATTTCCATCCCCTCTATAATAATATTGGACTACCTTTTTGGCCCTATCCATGCCCTCATAAATATAACCCATTGGATTTTGGTCTCTATCCTCCAATCGCAAAACTCTCACCAAAGGCTTGGACAGCTACAAAGTTACAAACAAATTAAAGTTAGTGTTACAAACTTATATATAAATTATAAAATAAATACTTTAAGTTTAAATAATTGAAACAAGGGAAACACTTTGAAATATAAATTGCAATTTCAAGTTACCTTGACGATCTCTGTAGCTCTTGTTTCGAAGGTCTCATTGAAAACTATTTTTGCAACCTTCACTCTATTAGCTTTCTTGGAATAAGATGACTCCATCCATGTTTGAGAGACAAACCTCTGTTTCAAAGGAGTCAACAAACTGCAAATTCTTTGCAATGTAAAAAAGTTTATTGCAAACCTATTGACTTCTGCTCGAACAAGCTCTTTTCCCTTGATATGCTCTCTCATCAAGTTGAGAACCCAAAGGTGATTGTAGATATATTTAGTTATTTCTCTAGTTTCTACAATTGGTCACACCCAATCAAGTTTGCATATGTTCTCCAAAAAAAGGTCAAGGCAATGGACCGCACAAGGTGTCCAAAAAAGAGATGGAAGTTTCTCCCTAAGAAGTCTTCCAGCTGCCACATATGCTGTTGCATTGTTTGTGATAATTTGGACACCATTCTCAATCCCCACCTCTAAGACAACCTCCTTTAGCATCAAGCTCAATTTTTGCATTTTTTATTTTACTTGATACATTGATAGACTTCAAAAAAACTAGTTCATCATTTGAAAATGCCAAAAAGTTGATGAGGGTGCGGTTCTTTCCATCCATTCATTCATGGGAAGAATGGTGCATCCAAATTTATGCTACAACCTCTTTTGATCTTTGACAATCACCTTTGCATCTTCAACTGCATTCTTGAACAACTTTCCACACAAGTTTTTTGGAGAGGGTGCCTTGTACCTTTTCCCTACAACTGTTAATGCTGTGACCAAATATTCTCAGTACGGGCTCCTCACCATGTTGAAAGGAAGGTCGTTGAAGTACCAAAAATTTGTGTATGCTTTATTTGCTTCTACATGCAGTTGCTTATTCCACCCTGTAAGCATGCGCCGGCTTATTCCATCCTGTAGCTTGGAGTGAAGGTTGTGCCTCAGGTGTGTTTCTAGGCACCAAAAAATGAGTTTAATTGAGTCGAAGTCGGTGTAGATGTGCCATGGCTCTTGCATGGACCACAACTAGAGACCCCATTTTCTGTCATCGTTGCTGCTTCTTCCTCTGTTGATGTGGCACCAATGGTCGCTGTTAAGGCTGTTTGCATCCTTGCCCTCTCTAGTTTTTTTTTGTCTAGTGATGCAAGCTCCGCTATCATCTCTCATTTTTCCTCTTCAGTGGCATTGGGACAAGGTGACGTCTCAACAAGGAATGCATGAAAAATGGTACTTCTTGTGATTGATGTCTCTTGACATCCTCTTCGAGCAAAAGTTGCAAATTTAAATTGTTTGGGATGTTCTAATTCGCGTAGCATACTTCCAAGCACCGATGCGAGCATTAGAGGGAGCCGATTGGCTACCATTGATTGAATCTGAGCCCGATGCACTATCGGATACCGTTGTTTGCTAATGGATAACCTGCAAAGCACACATGTTAAAAACATTAAAAAAATTAAAAAATAAAAACATTCAATACAAATTATTAATTAAAATACGATAAATAATTTATAATTATAAACTATAAAACGGAAACTAAAATACATTTATGATTTAAAATTTTAACGAACAAATTGAGAACTATAATCTATACCTGTTAAAAACAACAATAAATAAATTGTAATGATAAATGAAAACTAATCATAATGCCAACGTTATAAAAACATTTTTAATCAAAATTTAAAAAAATTTAGGCATAAATGGTAAATACTAAACACAAAAATTTAACGGAATGCATGAAATTTGACATAATGCATGAAATTAAAATGAAATGCATCAAATTTGTATGCTAAAATTAAAAATATTTGTCAAACATATTTTTAACTAAATTACAATTCCTTTACATGTTTGGAAATTTAAAAAAAAAAAAACAAAAACAAATGCAATAATCCGGAAATCTCTTTGCTCAATTCTCCTCAATCTGCTCTTGAATGCTCTAAATCTTGTGGGAATGAAATGTGTTGCATTTTATAAGACTGAATTTTGCATTTTTTTGTGTTTTTTGAGTGTTTTGGGACAAACCCGTGGTTTTCTAGCGGTTCCGTTGGGTCTTCCGCAGGACACAAAATTTGCAAGTAACTGGTGGTTATTCGCTGATTTTTTTTGCTTTTTTTGGGTTGGGGGCGGTTTCGTGTGGCAAGTATTCATTGTGGGGGATATGCAACGAGTAATCGACCAACTGGTGGTTTCTCGCCGGTTATTCCATCTATGGTTGGGATCATTTTGACCTTGGTTCCTCCCATTCGGTTGACGTTATTGTTGTTGCTGCTGATATTGCTATTGTTGATACTATTGTTGTTCTAGCCTTCGTTGGTGCTGTTGATTGTTATTGTTATGTTGTGGAAAAAGGTTTTGGTATATACTTAGGTTCTGATTGGATGTAGATGCTCTATTATCCAATGTATTCTCCCTATTTTCCAACATATTTTTGATGAGGTGTTTGATTTGCACACAACGGGGTAGATTATGCCCATGAACATGATAGTATTCACATAATTCATTTTCTTTGTGCCAGTCCAGATATGGAATACCCTCAGGTTAATGTTTCAGAATTGGCTAACTAATCATATTAGCTGCGGCCAGCTTCCGAAACACTACTTTTGTAGGTTCACCAGGGTTGCTGAAGACTAGAGGAGTGGGTTTTCTTCTTGGAAGAGGGGTTTGCAAAGCTGGGGGTTGCTACATTTGTAGAGCAGGTCTAGGTTGCTGCAAAGGCTGCACTTGCTGAATAGACTGTTGATGAGAAGTACGCTGCATTTGCGACATGGGTTGAGCAAACAGTGTTTGCACCGTTTGAACATGACGCGACTCGGTTACTCCGTTTCCAACAACTTTCTTATTGTAGTTGTATTGCTTGGGTTTTTCATAATTATTGGCTTGGGACGGTGTCGACGCTTGCCCTTGGACTTGGTTATGGTTTTGGTTTGGCCCTGTACCTTGATTTTGGTTGGAGGTTAACTTAATAATCCCTTTGTTAATAAAGGCCTTTTCAATTAGTAAACCTTTGTCGATGATCTCTTTGAAGCTATGTGCACACTGAAGTTCCAGATGATAGGATATCTCACTGTGCAAATTTTTAGTAAACACAACGGCCAATTGTTTGTCTGGTAAGCTGGGGGTGAAGTGACTCGCAAGCGCTCTCCATCTCTGTAGATAACTTGCAAAGCTTTAATTGACTTTTTGTTTGGCCTGAGTCAAATCTACTAATGAAATCTCATGTTCGAGATTATATGAGAAATGCTGCACAAATTTGTCCGAGAGATTGTCAAAATTAGATACGGAATTCTTTGGCAATTTTAGGAACCACTCCAATGTCTGTCCTGCTAGACTTTGAGGAAACAAAAGGAGGTAAAGGTCGTTGTAAGCCACTCGTTGGCAAGCAACAAAGAATTCTGTCAAATGGGCCTTAGGGTCTCCCTTACCCTTGTATTTATAAAATTTCAATGGTTCATAGCTTGGAGGAGTAGATACTCCATGTTGAAGGGGTATGAACACACGTCATCTAACTTGAATTTCTTGGTCTGCTTCCCTGCTTGAATGGCAGCAATCACATCCTTCATTTGTTGCAGTTCCTAGGCCAAGAAACTCGATGGAACATTTGGCTGAGGGTGAGGCTAGGTGGTCAAAGGTGGATTAACTTGACTGGGGTATAATGGAGGTATGGTTTGTTATGGAATGTTGGTTTGATGAGTGAACCGACTAGGAATATGCATCCGCGGACTGGGATGTGGTTGTTGAAATTGCACACGTACTATATTCTAGTTTGAATTTGGTATATAGCTCTGGCTTTGAGGGAATTGTGGTTGCGATGGAAGGATATGGCCTTGGGTGAAATATTGTCCTTGCTGAAGTTGAGTAGGGACTTGCTGCCGATTAGTCAAACTTGGCTGAATAAGGGGAACTTGTTGTGGACCAAGGCATTGTCGTTGAATAAGTGGCACGTGTTGAGCAAAAGGCAATTGCTGCCTAATTGGTACTTGTTGGACAGTGGTACCTCTGTGTTGCGTGAACCCCTGTTGTGAGCTAGACGCTTGTTGGGTGGTTGGCATTTGTCTTTGATCAATAGACACATGTTGATTAAACAACGTTTGCGATTGTAAAGATATATTGTTCTGCGATTGTAGAGGTACGTTATCCATTACCTGTCGAGGTGGAACATTAATTGCCCCCTGTTGAGGTGGTGTAGTGTTCTGCCTTTGTTGCGGTGGAATATTAGTCATCACCTGTTGAGGTGGAGTAGCATTCGTCACTTGTTGAGGCAAGGCACTAGTCAACACTTGATTACTTAATCCTTGTTGTTGCGTGCTTGAAGAAGCAGCTGGTTTGGGATTAAAGGTAACTTGTGGTTGGGACGTAGGGGTTCCTGCCCCCTGCTGTTGCGAACCACTCGTGGTATTAACTAAAGGCACTTGTTGCGGATTATTAGTTGGTGTAATTAAACCATTTTGGCCTAGATTGTAAGACACTTGCGTGTTATCCACCGTGTTTGGCACATTGTTTTGCGTAGGAGTAGTCACTTCTTCAATAGATGGGACATTGTACATGTCATTGACTGAAGTGCTTTGCGTAAATGGGTCTATACTTGAATTATCTTGACCCGTCTACTCTATCAATACTCTTGTTGAAGGAGCTAGCTCTATGAATGGAGCGTTTAACATGGTCATGGCATTAAAGTTGTGTGCTAGATTCAAATAGGTTTGATATCCCTATTGCATTTGTATGAAGTGGTCCTTCATCAGGGCATTGTCTTTGACAAGCATATTTGGGACCTGATATGACATTGGCATGAGCGCTTGAGGATGGCTAGTAGAGGCATGTTCAATGGTTTGGGTATAAGGTATGTTGAGAGGTACTCTAACTAGACTAGGTCAATTTTCGTGGGAGAAGAAACTTGGCCCCTACCTCTGCGGCTCTATCTAAAACCTCATCCTTGTTTTCAAGCAAATGACGATCAAACAAGGATCGTATGTCGATGGCATAGTAACCTAATACGGTTGTTGTTGAACTTGTTCTAAAACTGATGGTACGCTAGCAAGGTATTACGCGGTTTGCTCTTGGTCTTGCTCCGTATATGGAGGTGTGTTAACCAAATAATGGGCTAACAGATCTTGACTTTGTTCCCCAGATTGATCAGTGTAAGGAGGATAAAGATCCATCTCTCAAACCACATCATCACCATAGGGGTCTTGAACAAAGTTATTGTTTGGAACTACATTATCATAACCTAGATTGTACATGGCTCCACTATGAGTCTAATGAGACATCCAAATTAATGACTAATGTTCCACGAAGATAGGCCTAGAGTTCTACAAATACTTAAAAAACAAGGTCTAAAAGACAAATGGGCCGAACTTGGCCCAACTTGGTATAAAAACTTGGTTTAGGGATGGAGCTGCTTTTCCAAAATAGGCAATAATAAACTTGGTCTAAAATGGTCTAACGTCAAATGTATTACACAAATGGTCAAGTGGATGAATAAAATCGAATCCCAAACTTAGGTAAAAAGTGTTTCAAACAATTTTTAATCCAGGTCTAAAAACAAAAAAGGTGGCTAGGTCTTTGGGAACAAGGCACAAAGCTAGGCTCAAAACAACTACGTCTAAAACAAAGAGGTATGACGCTAGGACTCATGGAAACACAACACACGAGCTAGACTTGGCACAAACTAGGTCTAAGAACAAAATGGAATAAAGTGCTAGGTCTTTTGGAAACAAGGCACAAAAGCTAGACTTGGCACAAACTAGGTCTAAAATAAACGGGAATTGCTAGGTCTTTTGGGAACAAGGCACAAAAGCTAGACTTGGCATAAACTAGGTCTAAAATAAATGGGTATTGCTAGGTCTTTTGTGAACAAGAAACAAAAGCTAGACTTAAAACAAAATTAGGTCTAAAAGGCAAGAGATTTAATAAATTTGAAACACTGACACAAACTAGGCATTTGGATTTAAATATACACTTGATTATTTGGCAGAAGACATTGTACTTTAGGCACATGGAAGATAGACCACTTCCCAAATCTAGGCACACAAATAGTTTGTAAACTGAGCAAGAAACTAGTCTAAGTTGCACAACCCAAAATTGAGAGATATATATTTAAACCAAAATTACGCGAGGCAAAGGTATCAATCAATGTTTGAATTTGAACTTATTAAGACCATTTTCAAACTCGATTTAAAAGGCTAGGCTCCTCAAATAGACAAAAAGCTAGACCAAGACAAACGACATAGTGATACTAGGCATTTAGACCAAAATGGGCACGTTGCTTTGAAATTGCAATTTGACACAAAGCAACAAGTCTTTGAAACGATGTGAGCAGCGTGAAGACGCTATCGTGCTCTAAAGGTACATCAAATGGTTTGTTTCAAAAACCCTAAGGCACAAGACTTAGAATGAAATGGGCAGCGTAACGATGCCCTTTTCAAACAAGTGACACACATACAAAAGTTTGAGAAACGACTAAGGCAAAGTGTGATGTCAAATGAACGGCATAGCGCCTCTTCAAACAAAGGAGTGATGTGCAAACATGACTTGTTTTGGATGTGGTATGATAAACAAATAGTTTTGACTCAAGACCATGCAAGTAAAAATGAAATATGACAAAAGCACCTAAGTGTAACGCTCTAAATCCTAAAAACTGACAAGGTAGCTTCGTACTGTCAAATTCCATCTATATACTTGCTCTTAAGAAGAAATTAAGTTATTAATCCAAAAATTAAAAACACATGAAAAGTAGGGATTTTTAGGCCCCCTCTTCTTTCACGAGTTGGTACGACGACATGGAACTTCAGGGTACTCGCCCTGCATCAATAGTATGTCCACGGCAATTGGGGTTGTCTAAACTATCAATTTTTGTTCATTCTAAATGGTCCCATATGTGTGGCTAACACTAGGACGCAACATGTCATTTGGATCTGCGTCAATCGGCTTGTTGTGAAAAGGTCTTGTTCTTTTTACAACCACTATATTCTTAAACTGTTCAGTGTAGTGAGATGTTCGAGTTAAAACTATGTTCTTAGGAAGTTTTTTAATAACGAAGCTCGCTTAACTGTTCAAACAAACATCCCAGTAAGTTGACCTCAAGTTGTATACCCCTAGCGTGGAATGGGGTTGAAATGATGAATTCCCAGGTCAACACTTCTCAAGAGAACCCGTGAAGAGGCGATGAACCTCTGTCCATAAGCCAAAATGCATGAAATAAAGAAAGTGGAAGGACTTTAGGGTCGTTTTGGGGTCACCCAAATCGTTCGGATTTTGGGGAGGGCCTTAGCGACTTTCCTTCCATGCTTTTGGACAAAAGTGACAAATGCAATAAGTGAGCGTTTTTAATCACTCAATTTCCATAAAGGGGACGGGGGGAGAGCATACACGCGACACTCGTCTTGCTAAACAAACCCTCAACAACAAACATAAAAATGAAAACTATTATGAGTATTTAACTAAAGTGTGAGTTCATTTTTATAACACTAAATGAAATATGACATGAAGTTTAGCCCCTTGACGTTGTGTGAAAACCTTGAAAGATGAAAATGACTTAAGCAAACGATTTTAAAACACCAAATTTAAATGTGAGTTTTGAAACTAAGAGTGTTTAAAAATGTTTTTTCTTGGCCTTTGGGTTCTGCAAAAGATGTTATTGTGTTTACTTGTTGCTTGACAAAAGTGATATCCTTATAAATTAGTTGAACAAAACATAAAATCACCTCTCTGAAATGATTTCACAGTTACCCAGTAAACTGTTAACTGCGAAATTGTTCTGTCATAAAAACACAGTCAAAACAGAATGCTTAAAAAAACTCATAGTGAGTGATTTCGCGGGTTTTGAACGATTTAGCAACTCGGTTTCATGATTTTGCTACTCAGACAGTCGAATTTGCTACTCACGCAAACAATTTCGCGCTTTAGGTGACAATTTTGCAATTCTGGGAAACCTGCAACAAAATACAGAACACAGGAACAATTTCGCTATTTTACAACGATTTCGATGCTAGCAAAAATGATTGCTTTGCTAAGCAGAACGAATTCACTGCCGAAAAATGTGATTCCGCTCTCCTTAAAAACGATTTCGTTGCTAAAAATAACGATTTCACTACTAAAAATAACAAATTTGCTTATCTAGAACAATTTCGTAGTTAACTAAAAAATGAAAAGGGATTTTTCTTGTAGGACGATTTAGCGGTCTTGCTCAACTATTTCATCGTTTATGTGCCCGATTTCGTAGTTTCAAAGTGTCAAGGCTAAACCAGAGCGATTTCACAGTTTTTCAAGACATTCACAGATTCAATCGATAATTTCATAGTTTTCTGTGCTGAATTCACAGTTATGCAGTCACGAATTCGCGAATACGTAGTCATAAACAAAAACACAAAAAAGTTAGCAATAAATCACGCAATTAAGTTGTTTAATGACGTATTCTTGGCTCCAAAAAGCTCTCAAGAGACTCCATTCATGCTTGTGGGGTACGTGGCCCTATCGGACGTGCCATCATGTGAATAAGGAATAAGTAGAGGGGAGATTAGTATTATGTTAGTCCAATAAAATAAAATCAAAATAACACACTAAACTTACACCTCTGTTATATACAGTAGGGGGAGCATAAGTAACAAGCATATAATGAAAACACAACTACCTAATATGGAAACATTCTATTTCCTATGTTGGATATAGAATATGGAAACATTCTATTTCCTATGTTGGAGATAGAATATGGAAATATTCCATTATTATTAATTGTTGGTGTTTTGGGATGTTGGGATTTGTGCCCCAACCCTTATTTAAGTTAGGCAACTTCACTAGTTTGGGATCTTTTGCCAACAATCAATTTCTTTCATAGCTTGAGCACTTGTGTTCAACTACAGGATTTGAGGACGAAACCCTTTGGATTCTTAGAGATCAGAGGACAAAACCCTTTTGGTTTCTTGAGGGCAATCTCATACAGAGGTTGCATTTGCACTTCAAGCTTTGTTTCAACTTTCAACATATATTTTCGTATGTTGTAGTTACATAATTGTGAAGACAGGGTTTCTAGTATATAGAATAGGTTTTCAGATTTCATTGTGAGATGTATCATTGTAGTTTCAAATTTATTCCAACATATTTATGTACATTTCCTAAATATAAATCAGCTCCCGAATCTTGGTGAAGTTTTATTTCATGTGTCTAAACATTGAAGCGGTGTCAAGACATATTTATGAAAAATCAGCATTATATGTATTTTGATATAAAAGTGTGTGGAGTTTATAACATTTGCAAAATATCTTTTATATTAATATGCAGGGGTAATATTTCATATCTAAATATATTATGTATTATAGCCTTGATAATGGGAAAACAAAATCAGAAAATGTATTATATGTTGAAGGCTTGAAGCATAACCTTATAAGTGTCAGTCAAATGTGTGATTAAGGACACATTCTCACGTTTTATGCTCAAGGTTATGAGATCAGTAAAACAAACACAGGAAAATTATTTGCAGATGCAACCATAACAACAAACAACCTGTACATACTCAATGAAGTTAAGGGAGAGAAATGCTACATGAATCAAATTGATGAAAGCTGACGATGGCATAAAAGGATGGGCCATATGAATTTCTATAATCTAGTGAAAATCAGCATTAGGCAAGCCGTAAGAGATATGCTGAAGGTTACAAAACCATCAAACATTCTTTACAAGCAGTGTCAGCATGGAAAACAGAGAAGAGTGAGTTTCAGGTCAAAGGAGCACTCAACCACCAAGCCATTGAAACTGATTCATACAAACTTCTGCGGGCCTACAAGAACGCAAAGCATACAAGGTGAGAGATACTTTATGTTGCTCATTGATGATTATTCTAGAATGATATGGGTTGCCTTTCTAAAAAAAAAATTTGAGGTGTTCGAGATATTTAAAGCTTTGGTTGAAAATGAAACGAATTCAAATATCAAGTGCTTGAGATCAGATTGAGGAGGTGAGTTCATCTCAAATGAATTCAATGTTTTTTGTGAGCAACATGGAATAAAAAGACATTTCTCAGCTGCAAGGACTCCACAACAAAATGGAGTTGTAGAAAGAAATAATCAAACTGTTCAAGAAATGGCTAGAATGATATTAAATGAATCTAAACTATCAGACAGGTTTTGGAGAGAAGTAGTTAACACTGCAGTCTACATTTTGAATAGAGGACAAATGAGAGTAAACAATAGCAAAACCCCTTATGAGTTATGGAAGGGTAGACCAACATCAATCAAATATTTCTAAGTGTTTGGGAGCAAATGCTTCATTAAGAGAGATGAAGAAGACTTGGGAAAGTTCGACTCAAGAGCTGATGAAGGTATTTTTCTTGGATATCCCTCAAAAAGTAAAGCTTATAGATGTTATAATAAAAGGCTACAAACAATCGTAGAAAGTGCCAGTGTAAAGATGGATGAAACAAGGCCTTACCAAGTAAGGGCACAAACAAATGATCATTCAGAGGACCCAGACTTCAATGAAGAAGTAGAAAAACAAGAAGAAATGGAGCGGGAAGATACAAAGGCACCATCTCAATTTATTCAAAAACATCATTTTGAAAGTCAAATTATTGGTGATATTGATGCTGGGGTACAAACTAGAAGAAGATTTGTGAGTACACTTGAGCAAGTAAACTTCTCGTTGTTATCCAAAATAGAGCCCAATTTTTTTGCAGAAGCTGGCAATGACAAGCATCAGATCGATGCGATGGAAGAAGAATTGAATCAAATGGAAAAGAATGAGACATGGGAACTCATTCCTAGACCAAAAGACAAGAATGTAATTGGTACCAAGTGGGTGTTGAGGAATAAGCTGAATGAAGATGGCCAAGTAACAAGAAATAAAGCAAGGTTGGTTTGCAAGAGGTATGCTCAAATGGAAGATATTGATTTTGAAGAAACCTTTGCCCTTGTTGCGAGATTAGAAGCCCTTAGAATGTTTTTGGTATTGCTGGTTTTAAGAATTTCAAAGTTTATCAAATGGATGTGAAATCTGCTTTTGTAAATGGCAAGTTAGAGGTAGAAGTATATATTGAACAACTAGAAGGTGTCCTGCTATCAGAAAACAAGGACTATGTGTGCCGATTGAAGAAGGCACTATATGGGCTAAAGCAAGCCCCCGGAGCCTAGTATTCAAGGCTTGATAAATATCTACAAGAACAAGGTTTTAAAAGGGGAGTTGCTGATAGTAATCTCTATATCAAGATTGAAGGTGATAATCAGTTGATTGTTGTGGTATATGTGGATGATGTCATTTTTGGAGGAGATAGTGAACAAATGTCCGAAGCGTTTGCAAAAGATATGCAAAAGGAGTTTGAAATGTCCATGTTGAGTGAGTTGTCATTTTTTCTTGGTTTGCAAATTTCTCAATCTAACAAAGGAATATTTATCTCCCAAACCAAGTATATAAAGGAGATGTTGAAGAAGTTCAGAATGGAAGATTGCACACCTATTAGCACACGCAGGGTTACATGATGCAAGTTAAGTAAAGATGATGAATCTCCTGAAGAGAATCAGATGCTTTATAGATCCATGATTGGCAGCTTGTTATACACCACGACATCAAGGCCAGACATCATGCAAGTTGTAGGTTTGGTAGAACGTTTTCAAGTAGCCCCAAAAGAAACACATGTGCAACCAGTCAAAAGGATATTCAAATATCTAATTTGGATTATGGCTTGTGATATCCAAGAGGTGAAGATTTCACACTAACATCATACACAAATACAGATTGGGTAGGAAGTGTTGATGACATAAAAAGTACAAGTGGAGGAGCATTCTTTCTTGGCAAAAATCTTGTGTCATGGCTAAGCAAAAAGCAGCCTTCCGTTTCTTTATCTATGGCTGAGGCAGATTACATAGCAGTAGTGTCTTATTGTACACAAGTCCTTTGGATGAAGTAGACGTCGAAAGATTTTAAGATAGAATATGAACATCCAATCTCAATATTTTGCGATACCACTAGTGCAATAAACATTTAGAATAATCCGATTCTGCACTCTAAAACAAAACACACTCCAATCAAGTATCATTTTTTGAGAGAACAAGTTGCGAATCATAAAGTAAAGATGGAGTACGTTGCCACAAAGGAACATATAACATATATCTTCAGAAGCCCATCCTAAAAGAAACTTTTGAGTTTCTAAGGCAGAAGTTGCGAGTGATCCATTCTTCATCTAGTCATTAAAGCTGTCAAGAGAAGCATGGATTAAGGAAGAGCTAATCATTGCATATTCAACTCCATGGATATTTTGGTGATATACATTGTGATTGTGTTGTATGTCTCTTTGAATTTGATGTCAACGGGGAGAATTAAAGAAAGGGGGAGCAAAGGAGGATAACTACAGCAAGGGGGAGTTCATGTACTATTTTTCTACAGGATTGCCATCAATGACAAAGGGGGAAATTGTTGGAATATTGTCATTGATATCAAAGACATTATAATTAATGTAACGGAAGTCAATGGAATTGCCAACGGAAGTGTCACTAAGGCAACATAATTATATTTAATTTGTAACAACGCTTCATGATGAAGGGACCAACATTAAAGAAGTTTTAAATATGCACTCAAGGAAGATTTTTTAAGGCTCAAATTGCCCCTCTTAATACATGTATTAAAGCCTATCATTGTTGGGCCGATCCACTTGATATATGGCTGCCTTGGGGAAATCGTCCCACTTAGTGAATTAATTAAAATTTAATTAAATGCACACCTTTTGATGAAAGGGTGCCTCTTTGATGGCACGCTTCCTTTGTGAAGAGCTTTTGGAGTTTATATAAGGCGGATAGAAAATTGGCAAATAGATGAGATAATTCTATCCATCATTCAAGTACAAACAATTTTTTTTGGAGAAGAAGAGGAGATTGAATTTGCCATCATTCGTTGATGAAGCAACAATAGTAAGGTGGAAGATTGTTTCAATGGAGGTTGGTGCCTCAGAACAAGGAGATTGGTGTCTCTTACTAAGTCAGTGCTTGGCGATGGGGATTGGTGTCTCCAAGTAGGTTGGTGCCTACGAAATTTTGTAAAAGGATTATTATTTTATAATTGGATTTGGACGGTAGATACAAGCAACTCTGCTTTGTGGTTTTTCTCGAGAGAGGGTTTTCCACGTAAATCTTGTGTTGCTTAATTATTAGATCTTGCGTGAATGCTTTCTTTGTGAATATTAATTTTTGAGAGTTAACATTTAGGGTTTAGGGTAACACCCGCCTCTCAGTGTATCGCGTGCTTAACACTTGCTCAAGACAGGAAGTCCTCAGGATTGAGAGAATGCTGCGGCAACATTATACAACATTTCATCCGTGGAAGAAAATAAGAAAACGATTTATAGAATTGATGCAAGTCAACTGTTGATTGACCAAGGATGTGACTATGAAGTAAATCAGATTTTAGAAGGCACAAATTGTTTTTCTTTGAGCTCATTTTAGAAACAAAGCAATGCTAAGATGCAAGGTTTTATTTATAAAGTTGATTCTCATACTCCATTGTTAAGTCTTTAAGTGTAGCTTGATACTATAAAGGAAGGTAAACACTTTGATTACAGTCCAAGCATGGGGCATATAGATTATATGATTAAAGTTCAAAATTGTTTTTACATATGGGATCTGGGTGATCTTTTGAGATCAAAGAAGGATAAGGACTTCCCACTTCAATGGAGAAGTTGATGCATCTGACAACTTCAATGTGGTAGAAGCTGATTGCTCGTCAAGTTCAAACAACAAATTGCAAACAAAAAGCCCCTGATGCAAGCATTGAGGGTGCAAGTTCAGAAGGTGCTTTTGTGCAAGGAGTTGGTTATTCATGATAGAGGAACATGTTGCTGACAAGAACGAAAAGCTTGTATCTGATGGAACATGGACTTGCAAGTTACCAAGGTTGAATTGGGATCCAGGTATCATAGAGATGATCAGATTGGGTGAAGACTCAAAGACTCTTAGAGTTGCATTGCTTGAGGACAAGCAAGTTTAGAAAGGGCGGACTGTCATCTCCTTTTTATCAAATAACGAAAAGAATAATTTAATAATAATATTTGAAGTGGTTCCCCAATGTCACTTTATAATTACAACCTAAACGGGGACATTTAGTCATTATTATTATTGAGTGGGGCCAAAGTTAATTATTTGAAAGGCCAAGAGGGAAATAGGTTTAATTATTTGGCATCTTCATTAAGGCAAATCTATGACTGCATAAGTGGGGGAGTTACAATCAGCTGATTTTAGAAAGAACATATCTATTATAGAAACTCTATGACAAAATCTATGATAGTCATAAGTAAAGTGGAAGTGGCAAATCTTTAGGGGCAAAAGTAGCAATGTGTAAAAAAGGAAACTATGACAAATCTTTGGTGGGTCGATTTTGGAAGGCGAATATATAAAACATTCTATTACCTGCGTTGGAGCTAGAGTATGGAAACATTCCATTGCCTATGTTGGAGATAGAGTATGGAAACATTCTATTACCTACGTCGGAGATGGAATATGGAAACATTCTATTACCTACGTTGGAGATAGAATATGGAAACATTCCATTGCCTATGTGTAATGTCCCCATTTTTGCGAGCATCAGAGTTCGGTGGATTTAGCCTATTCTTAGCCCTCGTAGGTTAATATGCATGGTTAGAGGGTCTCTTGATGGAGCTTGGCTCAGCTTCAGATTGCCAGTACTTGATCAGTTGGCTTTCGTTCGGGCTCATTCGAACACTTCTAGCCTGAGTTGCTATTTTTAGCAGTATTCAGCACTCAGCGTGGGACCCCTGCTATTTTTAGCAGTATGGATTGATAGCGTTCAGAATCACTTCCTCAGTCGACAGCTTCAGACGGCTCGTGCATCGGATGAATGATGAGAGAGATATTAATATTTAATTGAATTAATTAAATATTAATTAATTGGAGTTTATAATATAAAGTTATAATATTTTATTATAACTTAAGTGATTTTTGCTGAAGGGGTCGCCATCATTGGAGGGGCCACTTTTAATTATATTTTATAATTAAAAGTGCTTTCGAAAACTATTGAAAAATTAAAAAGAAAAAAAAAAAAAGTTCGAATTTATTTAAATGAAACCTAATTGAGAAAATTGGAACTCTTGAGGAGATATAAGGGTTTCATTGGGTTTTGAGCTCATTATGTTATGAAATCAGTTTTTGATCAAGTCTTTTTTCAGAGAACGAAGCCAAGGGTTTCAGTTGTCTACAGGCATTGGAGAACGAGCCATCTTCAGTGTTGCAGTTCAGAGGCTGTGAAATATCAGCTGATCTATTGCATTCAAGGAGATATCTTCATTCAGAAGTTATCACAGAACGTTCACAGAGTTTCTTTCAGCTTGCAGCACTAATCAGGTTTTTCATCAAAATATCATTACCTTTTTGTTGCATGTTATTGGATCTTATTTGTAATCATTTCAGAAGATCAATAAATAGTCTGGCATCAATATTTTCAATAGATTCTATCATTTCTGGTGTTGCATTATTTTATATAAATTTATTCAGCATTTCCTTTCAAAAAAATCAAAATCGAGAAAAAAACAATCAAAGCAGTCAGTTTTCAGAAATCAGGGAGAACAGGGGTAACTACAGTGGTATCAGAGCGGTTTCCTGCCATCCTGTGTCGGTTTTCGAAAAGAGAATTTCATACTCCTAGGGTTTGAAATTACTAAAAAGAAAGAATTGATTTAAAGTTCGATCATACAGCATTCAAAAGGGTTTAATAAGAAATAAAAAATATATATATATCTTTTATTACAGTCCGTACATGTACGGCCTGCCGGACAGTACGGACGGCGTACGGACGGCATACGGACAGGATCACGGTCTTCAGCGATTGACTGAAGGAAGGCGCACAGGTAGTATCTACAGATATTGGAAGAGCCGCGTTCAACGCCTGAAGGCAGTGAGTGAAATTCGAGGTTGTGGGAGAGGTCGCCCCAGACAACAGTCATTGTAGACGGGTCGTGGGTACCAGTAAAAAAATATTAAGACTATCAGGTGGACATATCTGAAGACTATCGGGTTTGTAATATGAATGTGTGACTTCATATTTGGGTAGACAGAGCTGAGCCGAGCTTGGAGATTAATGTATCTACGTTCTAAAGCCTTTTGGCCATGAATGCATAGTATATGATTGCAGGCCTGGTATATGTCATTATACTGTCCCGATGTCCTGAATGGAGGATGGAAATACAATCCGGAGCCAGGAGGATAGACACCTTTTGAGGGATTTTGAATCCGTGGGCGAGGAGGTGTCTACGTTGAAAGGCTTTTTGGCCATGGACGCCAGGTGATATGATTACACAGTCCAGGATCGAAAATAGAGAAGCTCACCGTTGAACGAGCTGTGCAGCATGGAATATACGTGCCTGTACATAGATAGAGGTCCCGATAGAGGAAAGAGATCGCCAATTTTATAATGGCCTTAGGCCATGAAGAATGGTGTATAACTTCAAGGACCGTTAGTCATGGGTGAGGGATAATCACTTGCAGGACAAACTCGAGCCGTTTTTTGATTATGCATCGGTTTTATAAGGCCCGAGACCGAGTCTGGATTGATGTTACGCCTATTTGGAGGGCTTTTTGAACCCTGGGTGAACGTTGTATGGTACTCGGTTGCAGAACCGAGATGGTAAAAGGGATTCTAACCCGGAACCGTAATAATAGGCACCCAACCAATTAGGCTCGGGGTTAGAAATTGTTTATGAATGCAATAATTTGTATTCATATATATATAGTCTCGAGAGTGTAATGTATAATGCTCCTATTTTTGTAAGGCCTTTGGCCATGGAGTTGATTGCAATTGTTATTTCTGGGTTATTGAAGGAGTTGCAGGGTTCTATAAACTAGAGAACACTCCTTGACATCATCATGCTCATTTTATAGGAGTTTACATATACTCGTAATGGAGAAACATGGCCGATTGTACAAAGAGGATAAATAGGTGCTACGAACTTTAAAAAGTATTTAAATATTCAGGAAAGGACGCAGATGAAGACAAAATACAGATAATCGCATGTGAATGCCGTTCTATGAAATATGGAAATCGGGTGCTGTTGAGGTCCTTCACACAACAAGCAAGGTGTATTGGCGTTGCCTGGAGGAGACAATTCTTCGAAGTTTCAGGTTCTTTATTCTGGATTTACATCTGTTGTATCATTTTTTTTTTTATGGGAATTGAGACATTACTGGTGACTCAGCACTCCATACTTGCAATCTACGTGTAGCTGGGCTATATCAGGTTCATTGATATAATTTCCATTGAGTCTTCAGGACGCTGTATTAGAATTTGCATTTTATTATTTGCTGGATGAGTCACTGTCAGTATGACAGCAATTCTGTATTCATAATCAGTATGGCTGAAGTTGACATTGTACTGAACTTACGAGAATTGGAATGGTAGTATTGTAAATCTTGGTGAATTGTAACCAATTTGGAAGTCTTGCAGCATTACTGAGTTTTGGGGATTGGCAAAGGTTTGACATAATCCTTGTCTATTGAACTGATTAATTGCATAAGTTTACAGTCATCTGTTAGTTGGGGACTGTAGTAACGGATTGTTATGCATCATAATTGCAATTACTGTCCATTGACAAGTTTAGAAGTCCTGCATGCATGGTTACATCATTTAAATCAAGGAGAACACATCAGAAAACACTAAACTTGCTGATAGCAGGTCAAATGCACACTGTTTGACAGAACTCCAGGGCAGCAAACTGATAAAAGTTACATCATAACCAGTAAGGAACAGTACAGTGAAGGCCTGAAATCAAGTCAGTTGATTGGGTTTTCAGTTTGGCAGCGAAAATGGGCGTCATGAAAACACTGTCCAGAAATAAACAGGTATTCAAAGAACTTGAACAATCCCAATACAAGCTCAATCGCGAGTTGTTGCGTTTAGAATGGGCACTTTCAGAGCTTGGACAGTCTAAAGGATCCAATTCACTTCCTTCCAGCAGAGGTCGAACACCACAAAACAAAGAAGAAGAAGTGATTAGCATCTTTAAGGAGTATAGCACTCTTCCTCAAAAAATTAAGAAGGAACTTCCTTTCATGAGTTACATGGATTTGCACCCGAGTCTTTTCTATAAGACAGAGTTTGCAAGGAAGAAATATCACACTATAGCTCATGAATTGTTTGCACATGAAATGGATAGAGAATCTACACATAAGGATGATACAACTCTTCATCAAAATGATTTGTATCTTCAAATTCCTATGAAGTATGCAGAAATTTATATGATGAATTTGATACACATGCTGATTTGATTCAAGAAGACACTAGCACAGCTTTGAGTAATGATTTATCTACATCATCCTTGCAAGAGGTGACTCAAGAAGTTTCTAATATAGAGGCTACTTCCGATTTTCATGACACCGATGATGAAATTTTGCATGAGCATGAGACAGCAGTGTTTTCACATGTGCAAAATGATCCTATTGAATTGTCACATGAAAATACTCAGGAATTGGTTACTAATGATGCATTGTATGTGGAGGATTCATGTCATGGTGAGTCTGATTTTCCAAATCAGACCTTTGAAAACAAGCTAGAAGGTTCATATGTTGATATGGAATCCCAGGATTATGCTTTGGATGGGCATGCAATTACCTTGGGAGTAGAAGTGTGTGAAGATACTGTCATACCAGCAACTTCTACCTTATCAGTTGAGCCACCCTTTGAGGTACATAGCAGCAGTACCTTAGATGTTGAGGTGTGCATGGATGTAAGCGCACATGATGCTGCTTATCATGAGGAGAGTGAGGGCGAATCAACCTCATATCATAGTGCATATTGTGAACCGGGAAACTTGTATGGAGGTCATAAGCTACAAAGTTCTCACCATTTGGTTGGGCAACTAAAAGTGAATGACAATATGATTGCCACAACCATTGAGCATTTTGATGTTGCTCGTCAGATGTTAGCTACTTATGGTTGGAGTACTCCTTTGACAGATGAGCACGGTGATAGTGGTTTTTCCTTTGCAGAGATACATGCACTTCGAGAAGCAATTGGAATGATGAAACAAAATTACTTAAAACTACTTGCAGACAGGGTTTTCTTCTCGAGTGGGATTGCATTTGTTATGATGCATTGCAGAGGAAGGAGGAGCAGGTTGATGAGCTCACTCATGAGCTTGAGGTGACTATGGACTCGTTGGAGAGTGCTCAGTTGGCCCTTCAAGAATCACAGTCACGGTTGGAGGAGCTTACCGTGGAGTTGAGTTTGGCACAATTTCCACCAGCTGCAGATACAGTACAGTTATATACAGAGGCAGTTGATGAGGATCTTATCTCCACGAGTTGTAGTGAGGATGTGGTTACATCTATCGCAGATATTGGTGCAGTCAATTCAGATGGGATGAGTGTTTTGGTTGGGAGCTCTTGTGATGAGATAGTTGATTTTTCCGAGAGTTGTGTGATAGATCACATCACTACTTCATCGTCGTCACAGGAGATATGTGGGGCATCATCCAGTATAGAGATTTGTACTTATGCTGATTTGTTTCCCCAGGACTATGATGGTCAGCCATTGACAGAGGTGGGAGCATTTCATCTTGATTGCATAGTGAGGAGTGTTTATCACTTCTCCGTTGGTCCACACACGGAGGATTTGATGATGCATCAGTGTGGATTGGCCCCAGAGTTATACCATCCGTTGTGGGATGGGTATTCACCATCTTCAGAAGATAGGATTAGCGGCTGCAAGCGTCCGACTCAGCTGTTTGTAGGGGATTACTTGCAGGGACAGCTGTCAGTTTTACATCATGCTGATATGTATCCAACAGGGTTTGCTACTTCTATGTCAGAGAGTTTTCTTATGGGTACATGGTTACAGGATGACTATGGTGTCAGTTGGCATGATGGCTTGGTCAATAATCACATCCACGGGGGTTTAGCAGAGGACAGGGTGAGATTCAGTGTAGCAGATGCTTCAAAAAGTTCTTATCTCCACATGATAGATGGATGTGAATTCAGATTGTATTGGGATCCAGGTGGTGACAGTTTTGGCACTGAGTATTGGATGGGTCCCATTGTGTTACTTCACCACTCACAACATGGTGAAGTTGGAGGCAGTAGAGCGCAGTGGCACCCTGAGGATGACAGACACGACAGACTTTCACTATGGGTTTGGGATCCAGGGATAGCTTGCACAGTTGTGTTTTTATTGATGCTACAGGAGACAGTTAGTGATGTGTGGGACACTTCACAGTTCTTATTTTGGGCCTTCCGGGGAGTTGGGTTTCCTTGCAGTAGAGATTGCTTGAGGACAAGCAATTTCAGGGAGGGCGGACTGTAATGTCCCCATTTTTGCAAGCATCAGAGTTCGGTGGATTTAGCCTATTCTTAGCCCTCGTAGGTTAATATGCATGGTTAGAGGGTCTCTTGATGGAGCTTGGCTCAGCTTCAGATTGCCAGTACTTGATCAGTTGGCTTTCGTTCGGGCTCATTCGAACACTTCTAGCCTGAGTTGCTATTTTTAGCAGTATTCAGCACTCAGCGTGCGACCCCTGCTATTTTTAGCAGTATGGATTGATAGCGTTCAGAATCACTTCCTCAGTTGACAGCTTCAGACGGCTCGTGCATCGGATGAATGATGAGAGAGATATTAATATTTAATTGAATTAATTAAATATTAATTAATTGGAGTTTATAATATAAAGTTATAATATTTTATTATAACTTAAGTGATTTTCGCTGAAGGGGTCGCCATCATTGGAGGGGCCACTTTTAATTATATTTTATAATTAAAAGTGCTTTCGAAAACTATTGAAAAATTAAAAAGAAAAAAAAAAAAGTTCGAATTTATTTAAATGAAACCTAATTGAGAAAATTGGAACTCTTGAGGAGATATAAGGGTTTCATTGGGTTTTGAGCTCATTATGTTATGAAATCAGTTTTTGATCAAGTCTTTTTTCAGAGAACGAAGCCAAGGGTTTCAGTTGTCTACAGGCATTGGAGAACGAGCCATCTTCAGTGTTGCAGTTCAGAGGCTGTGAAATATCAGCTGATCTATTGCATTCAAGGAGATATCTTCATTCAGAAGTTATCACAGAATGTTCACAGAGTTTCTTTTAGCTTGCAGCACTAATCAGGTTTTTCATCAAAATATCATTACCTTTTTGTTGCATGTTATTGGATCTTATTTGTAATCATTTCAGAAGATCAATAAATAGTCTGGCATCAATATTTTCAATAGATTCTATCATTTTTGGTGTTGCATTATTTTATATAAATTTATTCAGCGATTCCTTTCAAAAAAATCAAAATCGAGAAAAAAACAATCAAAGCAGTCAGTTTTCAGAAATCAGGGAGAACAGGGGTAACTACACTATGTTGGAGATAGAATAGGGAAATATTCTATGATTATTAATTGTTGGCATTTTGGGACATAGGGATTTGTGCCCCAAACCTTATTTAAGTCAGGCAACTTCACTAGTTTGGGATCTTTTGCCAACAATCAATTTCTTTCATAGCTTGAGCACTTGTGTTCAACTATAGGATTTGAGGACGAAATCCCTTTGATTCTTAGAGATTAAAGGATGAAACCCCTTTGGTTTCTTGAGTTAATCTCATACAGAGATTGTATTTACACTTCAAGCTTTGTTATATTTACCGCCAGGAGTCAATCAAACAACCAAACTACCAAATAACCAAAAAGGTCCATGCCCATAGTACCAGAAAAATTTAGTGGTAGCCCCTTTCTTATACTTGCTAAACTTGCAACCCAAGTGAAATTATCATAGGAACCCCACCCACTTGAAATGCTTTGTTTTCTACAATTTATGTTGCATTTGGAGGTATTAGAGTGGTTGATGATCAATATGTATGGTGGTTTCCTTGCCCACAAGATAGTGCTTTCACTTCTTCATAGCTTGGACAAGCGTAGACAATTATTTGTCATAAGTAGAAAAATTTAAAACAACAATGGAAAATAGATTAGAATGGTAACATACTGGTCTTCTTTCTTGCATCAGGACAACACCCATGGCATACCCTAATGCATCTAGCTCTATCTCAAATGGTTGCCTTAAATTGTAGAAGTGATCTAGGTGGAAATTCAAGGCACCTTTCATTATGACAATCAGCTTGTTGGAGTCAGTTTCTTTACCAATGCCCAGAATTCAAAACCATAAGATGTGTGAGAAAGCTTAGGATTTCTCGTAGTCAATCCTCTTCACTTTGGATACCAAATTTTCTGAAAAATGCAGATTCCAGGCAGAACAGCTTCACTTTCTATTTTAGACTGTTCATTTCCTGCTAAGAATAGCTATAAAGGAATTGTCATTTGAATGGAAAAAAAGCAATGTTGTACCAAATGATCTTTTCTTAGGGATTGCTACGTTGTAAATTACTCTTAGCTTCAATAAAGCTTCATGTACATTGTGGTATTATATGTGTTCTTTTCCTTTTTTTTGATTGCTCTCATAACACATTTAGCTTCTGCAATTTAGTTTGTTGTCCATCAGATTGCCCATTAAATCCTCATCAATGGTATTGGAGCAGTTTGTTCCATGTTTGTATGTCCTATTAGATGGGTTACATTCTTGTAAATTACTCTTAGCTTCAATAAAGCTTCATGTACATTGTGGTATTCTATGTGTTCTTTTCCTTTTTTTTGGTTCATTTCTTTCATTACACATTTAGTTGCTGCAATTTAGTGCGTTGTCCATAAGATTGCCAACTAAATCCGCATCAATGGTATCATAGCAGTTTGTTCCATGTTTGTATGTCCCATTAGATAGGGTTAGGCTATAGGAAGCTGGTCTTGAGACATGTGACCTTCAGATTATCTTCCATGTCGGATCAAATGATCTTAGATTTAAAAAAAGAGGGAATGAGAGATCCTTTCAAACTGTTGCTTGATGAAGCCATTGAGAAGTAGAGGAGGGAAACGAGGGAACACTTCAATTATTTCATTTTACAAATCATGCCCACGACATCGAATTCTTCATCAAGTAGACTCTTTGGAGGTCGGACGCCCTTTAAGGTATAGGTGAATTTTGATGTCTCTTGTTTTGAAAGAAAAATTGATGTTGACGAAGTAGATAAATGGCTCGAGCAATTCAAACCATATATTTCTGTAAACAATTTTTCAAACAATGAAGAGTTTTAATATTTGCACTTTTCTTTTTTCTTTTTTTAAAAAAGGAAAATTATATTAATTCAAAGAGTAATTCAAATATACAAATTCTACCATGCCAGGGATGAAAACTATTAGTCCAGGGCATGGCACAAGAAACATACTTGTTCACAACCACCATAATGAGGAAGTCAATCAAGATCTAGAATCTGCTGAATATCTTCTTGTATCTTATGGGCCACCATATAGGCAGTGAACCATAGCACACAATGTTATGATTATCCAGAGCCCAATTGGCTAAAGCATCAACGACTTTATTCTATTGTCGAGGACCATGGGTGAAATTAACTTTCAACTGGTGAATTTTGTCCAGCTCTCTTGTTATTTGCTAATTCTTGCCCTTCTAAAGTGAGGAACTGGATAACTGGTTAATAATTATTAAAGAATCATAGTCCACTTAAATCTTATTCCAATCAATTTTAATTGCTTCTTGTAAACTTTTGAAAACTGCCTTAATTTCTCCCAAATTATTTGTTGCATAACCGAGTCTTTCGGAAAATAGAAATGTCATTGATTCATCCGATAGTCTACCTATTCCACCCATGCTTGCTTGACTTGGATTTCTTCTAGACGCTCCATTAGTGTTTAGCTTCCCAAAGCCACATGGAGGGGTTATCCATTTACCTTCACCTTTAGATTAATAGATAACCTTGTAGTGATATTAATCCATTGAGCGCACAAGTTCTAAGGAATTTTGATTTTTTACTTGATTGATTCAACAATATTCCTCTTGATTACTTCTCAAACAAAATAGAAAGCCCTAGTTTCCTGTTGGAAAATTCGTTGATTCCGTTCCTTCCATACATTCCAAAGAAGAAGTGTAATTCCATTCCATAGGATCGACTCTAAATTTTGGCCACTAGTTAATTGCTTCACCCATTCTTTGAAACGCTGTTCTAAGGCTTGAATTCCATTCCAAGAGATTTGAAATAAGGATGCCAAAATTTGTCACATTTGTTGCACAAAGTGACATTGTATAAATAAATGGTTAATAGTTTCTTCATTAATCAAGCACATTGCACATCTATAGGGACCTTTATATCCTCTTTTCATTAACCGGTTCCCTGTTAGGATTCTTCTTCTCAACAACAATTAGACAAAGTTGACTTTTAGCAAAAGTTCTTGCTTCAATAAATTTTTAAATATATCCCTTAAAAGATGGGGATTTATATTACATAGAGAAGCATATCCATCAAAAATAGATAACTTCCTGTATATTTGGTCCCCCATGCTATCATATCTAATCCTGTAGAGCATGAAGAAGATCTAGCTTGTAAGATAGAGTCTACTATCCTCTTTTGATCTGTTTCTAGTGAAATTGTCCATTCCTTAGAAGGAATCCAACATTTTCCAACCTCCCAATGATACTTACATGGTTAACGGTAATGAGCAATATTTTTGCATCCTTTACTATTAAGGGTTTCCGTTAGAGATCTCAGATCAGCGAACTGGGTGATAATAGGTGGGTGACCATTCCAAGAATCTATCAAAAAATTAGTTGATTGTCCGTCTCTAACAATCTAGAAAAAATATTTCTTTATTATTGCTTCACCTATTCTCAAAACTACTAAAATAGGAGAACCTCTTAATGGGAGAGCCACTCTGATTATTCTCTCAGGAGGGTGATTTTGGCCATATTTGGCTCGGATATTTACAACCCATAGATTATTAGAGTTTTCTAACAATCTCCAATAATGTTTAGCAGCTAAATCTTTATTTTGCTTAGAACAGGATGGGAATCCCAAACTCCCTTCAGATTTTGGATGGCAAAGTGTAATTCATTTAACTAAGGACCATTTTCTGTGCTCTTGAGCTCCACTCCAAATGAATTTTTGAAAGAGAGCATCCAATTGTTTCCACACTCCTACTGGAATATTTAGAATAGATGAGATATATATTGGCATGGCTTGAAGGACTGCCTTAACCAGAGTCATTCTTCCTTTTGAGGAAAGCCATTTGCTTGTCCATTTCTGTATTTTCTTTTTACTTTGCTTAATATCAAATTCCAGACTTTTAATTGAGTATCTACAAGTGGTAGTCCCAGATGTAAATTTTTTTTAGGAATTGTATGGAGACTAAATATGATCACAATATGAGGATCCTCTAATATATAGGAAGAGGTAGAAGACCATACTAGATCCAACATATACAATACGCCAATACACAAAGCGGTACGGGGCTATAGACAAGGTCGTGTGCAAATGAGGTTTTAAGGGATCTAATAAGGGTATCTACACATATAAGGGGAATGCATAGGCCTAACTAGATCCAAAGTGTCATTAGATGGTAATGAAATGTCCCCTTATTAAAATTGCTTGAATTTTGTTTTTATAATTAATTTTGAAATTCACATTCAAATATCAAAATAACACATGCAACATGGAATATTGAAAACCCAATTGTATTTGTATCTCAGTCAATTGATTACATAAAATAATATTGTGAAAATAAGTGTTGAAACAATAAATTATTGGAATCAATAAACAATTTATTTTTGGTTGTCAAAACAACCCTCCAAAAACCTTTGCTGCTGCTCCAATGGCAATGATCTACATCTAGGTGGTACGCAGCGGCTCAAAGGGCAATGATCTATGTCCTACATGGTGCTCCCTTGTACAATAGTCCTTGCACAGAAGGAAACATGGGTTGGCTGATCTAATAACCCTCACTTAATTCAGGTAATTATCAAACCCTTCCAGCCAATTGGAATACTGAAAATAACTTGATTGTTTGCTCAAATGTGATCTCTATATGAAATGACCAATGATGGGATGGGAGGGTTTTGTCCTCTAATCCCCAATAGAATCTTGGAGGGTTTGTGTCTTCTAGATTTGAATGCAATGGAGAGTTTTTGCTCTCAAATTTAGAAGTTGGAAGTAAATGCCTAAACTCAAAATAGTTGTAATAAACAAGATGATCTCAAAAGACCCTAAGGCCCTCTTTTATAACTTTTTCTATCCCTTTAATAAAGTACACTTACATTTTTACTTTTCTCTTTTCTTTTATTTCTAATAATAAAGTAATATTAAGTCATCACTTTTTAATAAAATAAAAAGCAAGTCACTTAGACAATTTAAAATATTAACTTTATTATTTTTTACTTTATGGGACAAAGGGGACAAAACAGTCTGTGCTTCCCAAAGATTGCTTGTCTTCAAGCAATCCCTGAACCATCTTGTAAATATCTGGATCCCAAATCATTTTTTTTGATTTTTGTCCAAATGTGAGCACCTGAAGTTGCTTTGCTTGTTGATCTTCAATTCCTTGTTAAACTTTCTCAGTTGTGCTCAAATTTGTATCTACAACTTCTAGCTTTCTTAGAAACTTATTTTCATGGAGAATGATCTCTCCATTCCGCTTCTGCTACACTACTCTGATTTGACCTTCATATAAATCATTGTTTGCATTAAGAGTTAATGCTTTCGAAGTCTTGGCTATTTCTTCAGTTGCCTCTATGCATGCCATTTTAGCCTCATGACATTCGCTGATTGTGATCAAATCCGGATGCAATTTAGTTATAATCAACGTCCTAACGGTCCAACAAACCTTGTTAACTTCCTCAAATTCCGCTGCAAAATTAGAGGGAATAGTTGACTTTCTCACTTTTTATTGCAAATTTTTGAATCTCTATTGCAAAGTTTTGTGAGGCTGTTTTGGAATAAGTTTCCTTGTTTGTTTAGCTGTCATTTCTGTTGGTATGTATGGCCTCAACTTTCCTTCACACTGATCAATCGCATTTTTAGTTAGTGCATGTGTTGTTGGTGAGACTTCCCACACATCCTTTCTCATATTATCCAAAAAAACTAATAGGAGTGATTTATAAATATTGCCACTCATTCAGAATCAAAGACATAATTGTTTGCATTGGGATAATAATATTGTCTCTATGATTCTTACTAACAGTAGTAAACAAATATTGAAACATTTTAAGAATTAGATCATCACAACCAAGATTTATCATCAAAATGACTTTTGCAACTATTTCTAAAATCTTAACCCTCTTAGCAAAATAAGGACTTTTGATTTCATCCATACCTTGAAAACTTTCGACAATCAACTGAAATATCTCCCTCATTGTGTTATCATAGTATGGGACTTCAAGGGCTATTATTCGTGTAATTTCGTTAATGCAAGTGATAACCATAAGCCTTACATCTTTGTCTTGATGTCTCAGAAGTTCTAGCTTTCCCAAAGAAATAATTGATGGAGTCATAGCAAGATTCACCATATCAGATGGTGATTGTTCCACCATAGACTAGCAATTTTCCACTTCCTCCAAAATGCTGAGGATTCTTCGATTGAGCTGGATGCTTGAGGCTTTTCCTTGCTTGGTAAAGTTTCTCCTCCACATCCTTGTGAGCATCTCATAATCCTTATGAATTGGTTTTAAAAGATGTTCCATAGATTTTTCTTCTGATTTACACGTTGACAAGATCAATGCTCTGATACCACTGAAATGTTTCCTTATTAAAATTGTTTGAATTTTGATTTTATAATTAATTTTGAAATTCACATTCAAATATCAAAATAATACATGCAACATGGAATACTGAAAACCCAACTGTGTTTGTATCTTAGTCTGTTGTTTATATAAAATAATACTGGCAAAATAAGTGTAGAAATACTAAACTAATGGAATCAATAAACAATTTATTTCTGACTGCCAAAACAACCCTCCAAAAACCTGCGCTGCTACTCCAATTGCAGCGATCTACCTCTAGGTGATATGCAATTGCTCAAAGAGCAACAATTTGCCTCCTGCGTGGTGCTCCCTTATACAACAGTCCTTGCACGGAAGAAAACATGGGTTCGCTGATCCAATAATCCTCACCTAATTCTATAAATTATCAAACTCTTCCATCTAAAATGGAATAATAAAAATGCCCTGATTGTCTGCCCAAATGTGATCTTTGTATGAAATCACCAATGATGGGATGTGAGGGTTTCTGTCCTCTGATCCCCAATAGAAACTTGGAGGGTTTTCATCTTCTAGATCTGAATGCAATGAAGAGTTTTTGTTCTCAAAGGTAGAAGTTGGAAGCAAATGCCCAAATTTAAAATAGATGTAATAAACAAGATGATGCCAAATGATCCCAAGGCTGTCTTTTATAACTTTTTGTCCATTTTTTCCAAGTTGGCCTTGTACTTTACTTTAATAGGGTACACTTTTATTTTTACTTTTCCCTTTTCTTTTATTTCTAATAATAATAAAGTAATATTAAGTTGTCACTTGTTAATAAATAAAAAGTAAGTCTAACAACTTAAAATATTAACATTATTATTTTTCACTTTATGAAAAAAATGGGTCACGACAGGTAACTAAGAGGTATAAACTAAAGTAACAAAATGAAAGACAATGCCATTAGAATGTAACTATGAGGTATCTAATCTAAGGGTTGTAAGGGTGTCATTAGACAGTAACTATGAGGTGTAAATAAAAGGAACAAAAAATGCAAAGATAACATTAAGTGCGTGACAATGTTTAATTTTGACATTCTTACCTCATTTGGTCTATTCGTCATCTTGTTAACTTGGAATCTATAATGAGAGGCTCTATTATCTTGCAAACACAAAAAATGTTATACAAACATCCCTATTTTAACTCTATTCATCCCTATTCAACCTACAGGGACCTGCCAAGCCTTTTCCAATAGTCTCTATCTTTTTGGAACAGGGCCGCCTAAGGTCGAACAGGGTCACATTGCGACCTTGTCCTCCGCACCTTTGTAAAGTCGGTTAGCAAAAAATTTGCTAAGATTCCCCTATATAAACACATCAAGGCTTCTCCAAACATATTTAGCAATCACTTAGCAATTCTTTTGCACACTAAACAAAAAATCACTGTTTGTTTTAAATTCAATTTTGTTACATTTTAACAATCATAGGCCAAGTTTGAATATTGTTTATTGCAGGTCAAGGGCGTCTATTATTAAGTAATATTCTAGTTATAGTCATATACTTACATCATTATGGGTCACACAATCACCCTAGTAGGGAGAACTACATTAGTCTTAGGCCATTTGGGCTATGTAGGTAGCACTTAGAATATCCAAGGTTTTCTGAGGGTAGCTCGACTATTCTTCTAACCCTATTCCTCCCTTTTTGCATTTGATCTCTATTGTGTTTATTATGCAAGAACAAGGGTTTGTTTTGCAAATTTTCTACACGGCATATCGACACACAAAATTAATTAGTCAATCTTTGCAGACAACCTTATCGATTGAGATCAGAAAATTAGGGCCCAGTCAACCAGGGCATGGTCATAGTTAGCAGACAAGGCCACTATGTAGACCTGTCTTTTTTTTGTGGACTTGTCCAAACACATTAAAATTTTGCATTCGATTAAGACAGTACACAGGGATTTTCAGGCAGCGTTTAGTCACAATCAGTGTGCACAGTCAACATGAAATATGTTTTAGAGAGGTTTGCATATCCTTAAGCGTATTTATTATTTTTAGCAAATTTATTGTATTTTGCTGTATATTCTTATATATCAATTGCATTAGTTTAGATCTATTCATTTGAGTTAATTGAATATAAAATAGATTAAACATTCTGGTGAACCCCTTATTTTTAAAACATTGCTTGCTATTTGCTTTATTTTTGTCTTAAGATTTCACACATTTATGTAAATCTCTGACAACAAAGAAGACAACCTCCAACCTTAAAAAAATCCAACACATAATGATTCAACTTTTTCGACCTTGGATTTAATCCGACATTGAAGAAGTTTGTCTTCTCACCTTGGATAAATCTGACACAAAAGTTCTTTTTTTGACTTCAGATTGAAATTTGTTGATATTTCTAAACAATTTTGTTTCGTTTTTATTTTCTATTTGATCGTGCTTGTTTTTGAAACTATGTTCTTGTAATTTTATAACTACTTAGTGACTGTCGTTAAGGGCTACGATGTGATCTCTTTACATACATCGTGGCGTGAGGGGTTTACCCCAATACTTATAGCTATTGTACAACACTAAACATGGAGTTTAGTTTCCACATATCTTACGGTATATCGAAAATGCTTAGGGTTCCTTGTTTATACCATAAGAAGTCTCTTTTAACCATTTGATTTGTAGTGCACCTGAGAGGAGCATAGCGCCTAGGGATAGGGAAGTTACTCTCACCGTACCCTCGAAAACGGGGTTAGTGGGCTATAAACACCGTTTTGCCTATGTAGTAAGAGCTTTGAAACATTGGACCGACACTAATTAATGAACGAGCAAATATATTTAAGAGCTCACACAATCATTCAAACCCTTACCTAGATTGCCCTTATACCTTGATTTTTGCTTGTATTGTATTCATAGTCATTAGCATTGCTTGATTCATATTGTATTGTATTCATAATGGGATCAATGAATGATTTTTGTTTCATTTGTTGCATAAGATTATGAAATTTATTGTTGTATCTTGTATTACTTTTCAACATATTATTCATTATGATTGCACATGGATTCAATGCCAAAATAATAGAGAATCTTATACTAAACAATGTTCGATCTCAAGATCTTCCTATTACAAATGATTGCACTACCATATCATGTCATTGCTCTTCTCCAATAGCTTTTGTCAAATCTGAAATGACTTGGGAAAAAGAGGAAACACATGTTATACATTGTCAAAAATCTGAAATTTGAAAGGATCTTCCTTCAATCATTTTGCATCCTCTTCAATGGCGCGTTATGACTTATTTTAGAACCCAATACTCCGGAACAATCTAGTCCGACTGATGAAAAATTTATGCAATATCTTTGTGAGCATCCCAAAAAGGTACTCCTTTCAATATGTTGCTAGAGATGAACAAAAGAAAGGTGCCCAAGATAGCTTTTCCAATGTTGTTATTTCTACTATTTCATCCATTCCTATTTCTACACCTATAGCATCATCCATTGGTTTGAGAGTATCACTTCGTTTCCAAAATGTATCTATGCCTATGCATACTCATGCTACCTGCACTCCTATTACCTCTACAAATGCTACTCTTGAGCATGCACTTCTTGTCTTACAAGCTAAGCTATCTCACATTGAGCAAACTCTTTCTTGTGTTGGTCCCTCTATGGACTCATGTTCTTTGTTACATAACCCTTTGGCACCCAAAATTGCATCTTATCCATTACTAGTTGGCTTTGTGGCTCCTAAGCTTCCTTTGTATGAAGACAAAGGTGATCCTCAACAACATTTGTTGTATGAAGACAAAGGTGATCCTCAACAACATTTGCATGCATTACATACTTGTCTAGATTATGCAAATAATGATAAATTGTTAACAAAGCTCTTTCTAAGAAGTCTTCAAGAATATGTTCTTAAATGCTTCTATGATCTTTCCTCTCAATCTGTTGGGTGAATATTTTGTCACCAGCTAACTGATGGGCAAAATAGGTTACTTCAACCACAACATAGGGAGATTGGTCGGCCAGATGTGCAGGTTTACCATATCAAAAGGGGACAAATCTCTCCTCTCATCAAGGGGAGGTTCCCTATAAATATGAGGAGCTAGATACTATATATATGTAGAAAATAACACTCAGGGTAGGATAACACCATCTTTTTTTTTTCAGAGATGATGTTCACAGACAAAGGAGAAATCTTGGTGAAATGATAGAGGCACTTCTCTTCTTTCAGAAGTGGCCTATAGCTAATAGCAAGAATCTTTTCAGAGAGATAACTGATAAGTAAATGTAAAAAGGGTGCAGTAACCAACAGAATGGGGTGTAGTACAAAGTCTCCACCTCAACTGTTCAAGAGTAAAATACGAAGGACAATGAGGGCACAAAGTCGTCCCAAGGTCCTTTGCACAGAAACAGAAAACAGACAAACACACTAAAGGCAATTGTGGAGCACAAAGTCTTTCCACAGTTGGCTTCAGGATACCTTCTTGATTACTTCCACTAGTTCTACTTATTTCATTAAAATGGACAAGAACACATTCAGAAAACAGATAGAAGAACAATCTCCTAAATGACACAAGCTATTACAGCACAAAGTCTGAAAGTAACCTGCTTTCTCATTCAAACAAAGAAATATGATTAACAAACTGAGCTCAAATCTCAGTAATCGCCTCTCAATTTTGGCAGAATTTTGCTTCTATAACCAAAAAGATCTCCCTTGCATAAAATAAGAGATTACAATATATAGCAGCGAAGAAGGGCTTGGCGCTTTGTTTCATGGAACAGCCCATGCTGCATTCAATGCCTTGAATGCATTTTCAGTTTAGTCAAAGAGGGCCATGCTGGAACAGGGCGTTTGCCTTAACTGTGTCGTGTCGATTCATCTCAAATGTCTTCCCCTGGGCTTGGGTCATCTGGTCTGTCTCCAAAAATGTATGCCGCTGTTCCGTCGCTTTTATTCCAAGGGAGAAAAACAGGCCGCGCCTTTTAATATTTGCAAGCTCAAATATCTACTTGGTGGACTGTTCCACCTACTGGAAATAACTTCTACGCAGATATTTCTGGTCTTTCCCTCTTTTCTATTGCAATTTGAGCTCTCGGGCTATCTTTTCCCTTCCTGCTGGCTCTTTTGGCTCCCTCTTCAGCTGGTCGTTGAGTTTGTTTTCAGGTTCTTCGCCACATTTGAAAATCAACGGATATTTCATTACCTTGAATTTGACGTCCACAGGGACGTCATGTCGCTGGTTGCTTGAACCATTTTGAACCATGAACTTTTTGACCCTTTGGAAGTTCATTGGTTTACTGGTTCAATGGTTCGGGCGGCCTTCTCAGCTCCTTGGTTTTGTCACTTTCCTGGGTCATTCGCTTTCCTTGCTTTTCGGTTGAACCATCTCTTTAAACTGGTTTCTGGAATTTTCCGCTTTTTTCCTTTGCTCGGAGCTTTTTTTGAACTATTGAACCCGTTAAACTTTTGAACCATTTTGGTTCAAGGTTCAACGGTTCATCCTCTTTCTTAGAAGCCTTTGTTTTCTCTAAGTCTTTCGAAGCTTTGAAATTCTTTCGGCTTTATATCTTTGGAACCCCTCGAAGGGAAGGTGTCCCTTTGGGCCTTGAGAAAGGTCCATTTCTTGGTCACCGAGAGCCGCTCGCAAGGGTACCTACCCTTCGGGGTCCTTCGGGCGGCCTTCAAATCATGCGGAGTCCGTATAACCAAGCCTGCAGAGTCCGTAGAAACAGGTCTGCAGAGTCCGTAGAAACCAGCTTGCAAAGTCCGTAGAAGCATGTCTGCAGAGTCCATAGAATCAACCCTGTGGAGTCCGTAGAAACTAGCCTGCAGAGTCCGTAGAGGCATGTCTGCAGAGTTTGTAGAATCAGCCTGCAGAGTCCGTAGAAACTAGCCTACAGAGTCTGTAGACGCAAGCCTGCAGAGTTCGTAGAAAAAGCCTGCAGTTCTTTGATCATTCCTTCGGACAAAATGTCTTTGGAACCTCCCGAAGGGAAGGTGTCCCTTCGAGCCTTGAGAAAGGTCCATTTCCTGGTCGCCGAGAGCCCCCTGCAAGGGTACTTGCCCTTCGGGGTCTTTCAGGCGGCCTTCTTCAAATCCTTTGGACATTTTACTCGAAGTAAATCTTTTCTTTGCCTTAGCCGCTTTCCGTTGGGCCTTTGATCATTCATATGGACAAAATGTCTGAAGGATTTTCCTGTTAAAAATCGCCGCGAAAAATCTTTTCGAAAGATATCTTTTTGTTCCTTGCCTTCCGCAAGGGCACTTGTCCTTCAAGCTTTGGGAGGCTCCTTTGAACCGTTTGATTGAACCGACCAATTGAACCAACTTATGGTTCAACGGTTCAACGGTTCAATCATGTGTTCCGCTCATTCAATTGACCGCTTTGAACCAATCTCGTTGAACCTTTGAACTTTGAACTCTTTTGGTTCAAGGTTCAATGGTTCAATCTTCCTTCTTTTCGTTAAGTCTTTTGAAGCCGTTGAACTTGTCGAAGTGGTTGAACTTTGAACTTTTGCCGAAGTGCTTAACTCTTTAAGCTTGCCGATGTCATTGAACCTTTGAACTTGTTGAACCTTTGAACCTTTGGAGGCAGGGTTCAATGGTATAATGGTTCATTCCATTTGTTTGAAGCCTGCCGATGGACCTTTTGGTTGAACCTTGGCGTTGAACCAACTTTGAAATTGCCTAAGTGTTGGGAACTTGTTTCTTTGTGAGAGCTCGCTTGTTGAAGTCGTTGAACCTGTTGAACTTGCGAGTCCCTTAGCTGAAAAAATTTGAATAATGAAGAATTTGAAAACTCAGAACAATTTTTGAGAAGAGAAGAAATAATTTTGGCCTACAGGACCAAAATAGTTCATATGTTGTTCCAAAAATGAGTGATAGATTTTGGGAACAACAACTGGCTCCAGTTGGGGAACTTCCTTCAATTGAAATTTTGAAACAGCTGAGGGGAGTAGAAACTCGAATCTCCAGTGCCTTTAAGTATGCCATTGGGCTACAGAGTCATGTTACCCAAAAAGAAAGACGCCAAAAAACGAAAATGAAAAGCACAAAACAAAACTAAAGACTACAAATATACATATGTACAGATGATTTTATCTGATACTTCAAGAATTGAAGTGCTTCAAATGCTGCCCATTATGAGGCAGAGAAAAGGGCATGCCATTTTGATACTTCAACAAAAAATTGTTTTCACCATTGAGCTGATGGATAGTAAACGGGCCTCTCCATAGGGAATTGAATTTCCCATGCTTTCCCTTTGGTTCTCTTCTCTTGTCCCATAACAGGCCCTAATCTCCAATCTGGTAATCACGGGTTTTTGCTTTTTGGTCGAAGAGCTTCTTCACCAGATTTTGATGCACAACAATTCGGTCCACCACCATAGTTCGCTGCTCATCCAGCTCAGTCAAGCACATGATCCTCTTATCGATGGAGCTTTCATATGTCTGATCTTCGGCTGCCTTTGCTAATTTTAGTGTTGGCAATTCCAAGGTGATTGGTATCTCTGCATTGAGACTATACAGAAGTTGGAAAGGTGACATACCTATTGCCCTCTTGGGTGTAATTCTGTCTGTCCATAAATCATCAATCAATGCTTTATGCCATGTTTGTTGGTTGTCATCCACCAACTTTCTGATGATGGTCACCAGGGTCTTGTTGCTTGATTCAGCTTAGCCATTCCCTTGTGGAAAATAATCAGAGGAATGGGAGAGGGTAATCCCATAATAAAAATATAACTGAGTGATCCAATGAGAAGAGAAACATGGTGCATTGTCTGTCACAATCTTGGTTGGGACCCTAAACCTGAAAATGATGTTTTCTTTGAGAAAATCACATACCATTTCTAAAGTAGCATGTTTGGTTGGAATTGCTTCCACCCATTTGGTGAAGTAATCTGTGGCTGTGAGGACATAATCATGTCCAACGCTTGAAGATGGGTTTACAGAACCAATTGAATCAATTTTCCATTGCTGAAATGGCTTTTGTATCACCACTGGTTTAAGGGGCAGAGCAGCTAACTTGGGTCTTCCAATGAACTGTTGGCATAGTTCACATCTTCGTATCCATTTGTATGCACCCTGAAACAGAGTAGGCCAGTAATACCTGGCTCGCAGAATTTTATGGGCAGTCACAGGTGCAAAAAAATGCCCTCCATAGGGCAGATTATGGAAGGACTTCAAAAGTTGGTTTTGCTACTCTTTATCCACGCAGCGAAGGAACACTCCAAGGTTCCTCTTATACAGGCCGTTGTCCCACAGGTCAAAATTAGTAGCTTTTAACTTGACAGTCCTCATTTCTTTACGAGACAGGTGAGCAGGACACTCACCATAAGTAAGGAAGTGAGCAATATTTGAATTGCACTCATTCGTAGTGGAGACAGAGGACTATTGGCGTGTTATCCACTTCTGTTTCTTCACGCCCCGTCTCTTCTAGTCTGTTATCAACAATCAATTCGCAGAGACCCCTTCCTCGTACAAGCTTCATTGGTTTGATAATGAGATCAAACTCTTGGATTTTAGCAATTCAATTGCCTCTTTTTGTTCCAAACTCCTGCTGAGTTAATATGGATTTAACTGTGGTATCAGGAACAAGGGCAATAACTTGTGAATTCAGGATGTAAAAATGGAAGTGCTTTACTGCTTTTACCACTGCATAAGCATGCTTTTCCATGTTTGAATACTTCAGTTCATGAGCTTTGAGAGGACAACTCATGAAAGATATGGGAGATTCCACACCTTTGTTCTGTTGAATCCGAATTGCTGAAAGTGTGTGCTCAGAAGCATAACTATACACTGTGAAAATTTTGGTATAATCTGGACAAACCAGAATTGGGGCATGGACAATAGCTGTCTTAATGTCTCGAAATGCCAATTTGTCTTCCTCGGTCCAGCTGAAAGTGGCCTTTCCCTTCATCATGTTTACAATATGGCGAGTTTTCTCTGCGAACTCGGGGATGAATCTTCGTAAAAAATTCACCTTTCTGAAGAAAGAGTGAATTGCAGTCTTATTTGGAGGTAGGGTAAGCTCCTGGATGGATTTGACTCTTTCTGAGTCAATTTTTATGCCTTCTCGGAATACAATGTGTCCAAGAAGTTTTCCTTCTGTTATCCCAAAAACAGACTTATTTGGATTTAGAGAAATGCCATTTTGGCGACATCATTCCAACACTTCTTGCAAATGGCGCACATGATTAGGACGATGCTTGGAAAAGATTGTTAAATCATCAAGGTACACCACAATGAACTTACCCATTTCGTCTTTGAAAGCAAGGTCCATTGCTCTTTGAAAAGTGACGCCAGCATTTATCAGGCCAAATGGCATTCTTCGATAGGCAAAGGTGCCCCAAGGTGTGGTGAAGGCAGTCTTATGTTGGTCTGCTTCACCAACTTCAACTTGATTGTATCCGAAAAAGCCGTCTAACATTGATAACATCTTTGACCCGGTCACCGTTTGAAGGACTTGATCTATGATAGGCAGAGAGTAGTTTTCCTTTAAGGATGACTGATTCAAGTTTTTGAAATCCACGCAAAAGCGAATTTCGCCATTCTTCTTTCTCACAGGTACTATGTTGGCAACCCATGTAGAATGATGGATTGAAAAAATTATTCTAACATTCAGCATTTTTTGTATTTCAGACAGAATAGTACCTGATATCTTTGGATTGTACTGCCTGGATTTTTGTTTGTAAGGCACCGAATCACTTTTGAGAGAAATTTCATGGCGAATTTCTTCAGGCCTGAGCGACTTTAGATCATCATAGGAATACGCTAGGACATCTATGTACTGGTGAAACAAAGCAACAAATTAGAGTCTCTCCTCCGAAGTGCAACACTTCCCAATGTCACCATCTTGGGATTTTCCTTGGTACCCAAATTTATCTGATCAAACTCCTGGGAGGAGCTTGAATCCATTTGTTGCTGTTTGATGAACCTGTCGTGCTTGTCAAACGAATTTTCAAGGGAAACTAGGTTTTTGAGATTTTATTCCCTTTTCGTTGTAGGAATTTTTCACCTGCGTCTGAACTTGATTTAGGGGCTGGTTCACTGCGTTCGAAGTGACGCTGTTCGAAGCTACCTTTTTGTTCCAGGAAGGCAATGATTTGGTTGTCATCATTGAACACTTGCCAATAATTGGCATTGTCAGGAACATTTGGTCGAAAGATCAGTTCGATAGTGTATTTGTCTCTTTTAAAATTTGAGTGAGGAACCAAAAGAGTTGCTGAAACAGTCAATGCATCAGCGCGATCATTGAATTCTCTGGGCACTGCAGAGATGTTGAAAGCATCAAAACTTTCAATTTGATCTCAAACCAGATTGCAGTAATGACGCAATCTCTCATTTTTGGTTTGGTAATCTGACAAACCACCAGCTCAGCATCTCTTTTGGCATGAAGGAGCTCGACGCCCCTGTTTTGAGCGGCCTTCAATCCAAGCAGTAGAGATTCGTACTCAGCAGTGTTGTTGGTGTTGCTGAATTGCAACTTATATGAAGGAAAAATATCTCTTTGGGTAGATATCAACACAATTTCGGCTCCTGAACCAGTAGAGGACCAGCTGCCATCAAATTCTAGTATCCATACATCATCAGAAGCTGACCTTACTTTAGATTTTTCTTCATTTGGAGGGGAGGATTCTTCTGTACTTGCACTGCGTTCTGTTAACTCTTCTGCTGTTTTGCTTGAATCGATTTTTAGATTGTCATTTTCAAAACTTTCATCAGATGCCACATGAACCTCTTCCGTGGATAATAAGTAATTACCTATGCCTGAAGACTCAAACATAATTTGAGATTTAGGTGCTGATGTTTGAGTGACCACGTATTTTGCCTCCTTCGCAAGGAGCAATTTTTGCATGATGCCCTTGACTGGGATCTTCACTTCAGACAGGTCCATGCTCAACTCGCCACCAACATCTTTGCAGAAATTTCGCCCAAAAAGGATGCCATATGAGGTTGGGACGGCCACCAAGACTGTCATGTTGATTCTCTTGTCTGGGAATGCCGCAAATGCAAATTGGGCGTCCTTGATTTGTCCCAGCAGTGGCACTTGTTTATTCTCCATGGAGAAACATCTTCCAAATGTCTTGGTTAGTGTGAGTCTAAGAGAATCTGCCACTTTGGTAGGCATGACATTGTCAGATGCACTTGAGTCTATGATACAATTGTTCAGCTGGTGTCCATTTATCAGTAGGGAGGCATAAAATGGTTCAGTCTTCTCAGGAGCAGCAGGAGGAGTAATGACAAGATTGTTTGGGGTGGACATGTTCTTTGGGGGATCACGAGTTACCTTTCTAACATCTTGTCCTGCAGGGGCGGTTTGGTTCTTCACATATTGAACCAACTTATCCAACTACTCGGTGTTGGATTGTAGAAATTCAAATTCAGACATTTGAATTTTAGTTTTCTTGACATGGTCGACTATGTCAAACGTCTGAAATGAATTAGGAATAAGGAAAGACAGTTCATCTTTTTGGTTTTTAGAAGTGGGAGGACTGATTTGCGAAATTGAAGTTGAAGGTGCAAAAATGTTTGGGGTACTTACTTTTTTAGCAATCACCGGGTCCTTCGGCTGGAAAGGCAGAGAAGTTTCTCGTTTGGCAATTGAAATTGCAGGCTGAGCTTGCTCTTCTGTTTTTTCTTTATCAGCTTGCTGCGCTGATTGATTTTTGGACTGGGTGAACACAGCGTATGATCCCTCAACTGCTTTACCTTCACTTCTGGGTTCATCTTGGTAATTCAATAAACCAATGTTGGAGTCGCCAGCGAATTCTTCTTCTCCTTCTGTTAAGAGATTAGCGTCATCTTCTTGGTTCAACTCAGGCTGAAGGAGAAATCAGATTATGTTTCGAGATATCTCACTGCTGAGTTGGCTGGTGCTGCTTCAATAGCAAGTTTTTCCTATGGAGGAAGGCGATTTGGCTACCCTTGATTCTTGGCAGCATTGCCTTGGTATGACTGATTGGAGAATGTCCTCTTTGGCATCTCTGTACGAAGGGGCAGATGACATCCCTTGCGTCATTTGCTTTCTAAGAGCAAACAACTCATTTGCCAGCTTCTGCACCATTGGATCAATGGTGCCTGTAAATGGATATTCAGAAGATGAAGAAGATTTACCTCTGTTAGGATCTCTCCTTATCTTTCCTGCCAAGATAAGGTCATCTTCCACCTCAGTGGCGAAATCCTGAGAAGCAGCAAGGTCTATGTGGCCAGCACGTCTCAACAGAAAACTTACTTCAGGCAGCTGAGAGTTGATGAAAAAGCACTTGAGATTCTCCGGTGTAGGCTGAGCAATTATATGAATCCTGTTCTTCATCTTGTCAAATTTGGAAATGAAGTCCCTCATAGATTCATGGGGTTCTTTCTTCATCTGTGTGAGTTGGGCCAGCAGGGTATGCGCATCTTCTGCAGGCTTGAACTTTGCTTCGAACTTAGCTTTGGGAGTGTCCCAATCAGTCACAGTTTGGCACTGCAGATGATATAACTAGTCTGCAGCAGCACCTTCCAATGTTTTTACAAACACCCTGACTGCTATGTCTTCATACTCCACGCCTATCACACCGTAGGCTATGCTGAAAGCCGCAATGTGTTCATCAGGGTGAACTCTCCTATCACCAAAGAATTTGGGGAAAGTCTTCTTTGAACTGCATGGTAGCTCATGTAGAGGTGGAGTTAAATTGAGTGGGCCAAAAGAGTTACCCCAGGGGCCTTGAACCACCATGATTTGATTATGAAAAGTGGGGATAACAAATCTGGGTGGAGTATGTATAGGCAAAGCTCTGCTAACAGCAGAAAAAGAAGCTCTGCCTTGTAGTGGTGACCTAGTATTAGTAGGAGGAAGACTCCTAGTTTGTTGAACTTGAAGTTGTGGAGGAAACAAATCAAAATTGCCCTGCTGCACTAACTCAAAAACAGGGTCAACAACACCTTGGGCTCTCTGGCTTTTAGTATAGCGTGGAGTTGCCAGATTGTAGAATAAAAATGAAAAAGAACTGGCCCTACTTCAGCTTGAAGCTTGAGGCTTCAAACTGCTTGTTCTTCCCCAGCGGAGTCACCAAAAAACTGTTGGTGTGAAGCTGACAGTGTTCTTTTCTACTTCATGTCGTTCTCCAGCGATATGAAATGCTTCAATTTGAATAGACTAGAAAAGGATTGGAAATGCTCGTCGTTCCCCAGCGGAGTCGCCAAAAAATTGTTGGCGTGAAGCTGGTAGTGTTCTTTCCTACTTCACGTCATTCTTCAGCGATATGAAATGCTTCAATTTGAATAGATTGGAAAAGGACTGAAAATGCTCGTCGTTCTCCAACGGAGTCACCAAAAAATTGTTGGGTGAATATTTTGTCACCAACTGATGGGCAAAATAGGTTACTTCAACTACAACATAGGGAGATTGGTCGGCCAGATGTGCAAGTTTATCACATCAAAAGGGGACAAATTTCTCCTCTCATCAAGGGGAGGTTCCCTATAAATATGAGGAGCTAGATACTATATATATATATATGCAGAAAATAGCAATCAGAGTAGGATAACACCATCCATCTCTCTTTTTTTAGAGATGATGTTCACAAACAAAGGAGAAATCCTGGTGAAATGACAGGAGGCACTTTTTTTCTTTCAGAAGTGGCCTACAACTAACAACAAGAATCCTTTCAGGTAGGTAACTGATAAGTAAATGTAACAAGGGCGCAGTAACCAGCAGAATGAGGTGTAGTACAAAGTCTCCACCTCAACTGCCCAAGAGTGAAATACGAAGGACAATGAGGGCACAAAGTCGTCCCAAGGTCCTTTGCACAGAAACAGAAAATAGACAAACACACTAAAGGCAATTATGGAGCACAAAGTCTTCCCACAGTTGGCTTCAGGGTATCTTCTTGATTACTTCCACTAGTTCTCCTTATTAAAATGGACAAGAACACATTCAGGAAAGAGATAGAAGAACAATCTCCTAAATGACACAAGCTATTACAGCACAAAGTCTGAAAGTAACCTGCTTTCTCATTCAAACAAAGAAATATGATTAACAAACAGAGCTCAAATTCTCAGTAATCGCCTCTCAATTTTGACAGAGTTTTGCTTCTATAACCAAAAAGATCTCCCTTGCATAAAATAAAAGATTACAATATATAGCAGTCAAGAAAGGCTTGGCGCTTTGTTTCATGGAACGGCCCATGCTGCATTCAATGCCTTGAATGCATTTTCAGTTTAGTCAAAGAAGGCCATGCTGGAATAGGGGGTCTGCCTTAACTGTGGCATGTCGATTCATCTCAAATGTCTTCCCCTGGGCCTGGGTCATCTGGTTTGTCTCCAGAAATGTACGCGACTGTCTCCTCGCTTTTATTCCAAGGGAGAAAAACAGGCTGCGCCTTTTAATATTTGCAAGCTCAAATATCTACTTGGTGGACTGTTCCACCTACTGGAAATAACTCCTATGCAGATATTTCTGGTCTTTCCCTCTTTCTTGTTGCAATTTGAGCTCTCGGCCTATTTTTTCCCTTCCTGCTGGCTCTTTCGGCTCCCTCTTCAACTGGTCGCTGAGTTTGTTTTCAAGTTCCTCGCCACATTTGAAAATCAACGGATATTTCATTACCTTGAATTTGACGTCCGCAGGGACGTCATTGGTCGTTGGTTGCTTGAACCATGAACTTTTGAACCTTTGGAAGTTCATTGGTTCATTGGTTCAACGGTTCGGGCGGCCTTCTCGGCGCTTTGGTTCCGTTGCTTTCTTGGTTCATTCGCTTTCCTCGCTCTTCGGTTGAACCATCTCTTTGAACTGGTCTCTGGAATCTTCCACTTCTTTCCTTTGCTCGGAGCTTTCTTTGAACCGTTGAACTCGTTGAACCTTTGAACCATTTTGGTTCAAGGTTCAACAGTTTATCCTCTTTCTTAGAAGCCTTTGTTTTCTCTAAAGTCTTTCGAAGCTTTGAAATTCTTTCGGCTTTATATCTTTGGAACCCCCCCGAAGGGAAGGTGTCCCTTCGGGCCTTGAGAAAGGTCCATTTTCTGGTCGCCGAGACCCTGTCGCAAAGGTACCTGCCCTTCGGGGTCTTTTGGGCGGCTTTCTTCTTCAAATCATGCGGAGTCCGTAGAACCAAGCTTGCAGAGCCCATAGAAACCAGCCTGCAGAGTTCGTAGAAGCATGTCTGCAGAGTCCGTAGAAACCAGCCTGTGGAGTCCGTAGAAACCAGCCTGCAGAGTTCGTAGAAGCATGTCTGCAGAGTCCGTAGAATCAAGCCTGCGGAGTCTGTAGACCCCAGCCTGCAGAGTCTGTAGAGGCATGTTTGGAGAGTCCGTAGAATCAGCCTGCAGAGTCCATAGAAACTCGCCTGCAGAGTCCGTAGACGCAAGCCTGCGGAGTTCGTAGGAAAAGTCTGCGGGCCTTTGATCATTCCTTCGGACAAAATGTCTTTGGAACCTCCCGAAGGGAAGGTGTCCCTTCGGGCCTTGAGAAAGGTCCATTTCCTGGTTTTTTGAGAACCCCCCGCAAGGGTACCTACCCTTCGGGGTCCTTCGGGCAGCATTCTTCAAATCCTTTGGACAAAATGTCCGAAGGAATTCCTTCGGACATTTTGCCCGAAGGAAATCTTTTCTTTGCCTTAGCCGCTTTCCGTCGGGCCTTTGATCATTCCTTCGGACATTTTGTCCGAAGGATTTCCCTTGTAAAATTTCGTTGCGGAAAATCTTTTCGAAGATATCTTTTTGTTCCCTTGTTCCCTGCCCTCCGCAAGGGCACTTGTCCTTCGGGCGTTGGGAGACTCCTTCGAACCGTTCGATTGAACCGACTGATTGAACCAACTTAGGGTTCAATGGTTCAATCTTGTGTCTGCTCATTCAATTGACCGCTTGAACCAATCTCGTTGAACTCTTTTGGTTCAAGGTTCAACGGTTCAACTGTTCAATCTTCCTTTTTGTTAAGTCTTTTGAAGCCGTTGAACTTGCCGAAGCGGTTGAACTTTGAACTTTTGTGGAAGCGCTTAACTCTTTAAGCTTGCCGATGTCATTGAACCTTTGAACCTGGTGAACTTTTGAACCTTTGGAGGCGGTGTTCAATGGTTCAATGGTTCATTCCATTTATTTGAAGCCTGCCGATGGACCTTTTGGTTGAACCTCGGCGTTGAACCAACCTTGAAATTGCCTAAGTGTTGGGAACTTGTTTCTTTGTGAGAGCTCGCCTGTTGAAGTCGTTGAACCTGTTGAACCTGCGAGTCCCTTAGCTGAAAAAACTTGAATAATGAAGAATTTGAAAACTCAGAACAATTTTTGAAAAGGGAAGAGAGAATTTTGGCCTGCAGGACCAAAATAGTTTATATGTTGTCCCAAAAATGAGTGACAGGTTTTGAGAACAGCACAATCAATAAAGGCTTTCAACCCTCTGACCAATTAGTTTTTAACACAATATTCCATTAACATCGGTGAAAAGTTATCATATGCTTGAATTACAAGTTGAAACAAGGGTCTAATGAAACAATCATTGAATATGTGCTATGTAATATCCTCAATAAGGAGTTCGCTGGAATCAAATAAGAAACTTGCTGTCATTAAATCGCCCTCAAGGAAATCGCTGCAATATGTTCAATCACCACTATTAACTCATCATTAAATCACTGCCATTAAATTGCTGCACTCAAAGAGAAGCGGTACACTCAAGGGAGGAAATCATTGTCATTAAGGGAGCATTAGTATATTTTTTTAATTAATAACAGCCATTGGAAAAGTCACCACATTTGGAAGAGTCGTCACTTTTGGGAGGAGACATCTTTTTAATGGAAGGCTTGATGCTATAAATACTCCAACTTTGTTTTGGAAGAAGGCATCGAATAACAATACATTAAAACATGTAAATTTGTACAAGTATCAACAAGGCTTTTAAGGATGTAACCCCATAATTGCAAAAGTTATCTCAAGGATGAAAACCCTTGTTATCAAATAACCCAAGGACAAAACCCTTTGTGGATTAAATACTTTATTATTCGAAAATTCTGAAATTACATTCATTTTATTATATAAATTAATTCAAGTTTAAAATCAATAATTTTTTTAAAAAGGATTTGCAAGGAATCCATATTCTTTGATAATATTTCGATTCGGAATATTACATGTTAAGATACAAGACTATGCTAGCAAAAATGACAAATCATATGACTGATAATGAACTTTAAGATATTTTCACTCAAAGTTTGCTATCTTCACTTCAAGAATTGATCATGTTTTATAAGCTCAAATCTTTCGATGAACTATGTGATATAGTCAAAGAGCATGAGGCCAAGTTGCTTACTTTGAATTGTAATGCCCCCTTCTTCCGAATGAGACAATTGCTGAAGACCATTAGCCTATTTAATTCTCGTATGCTAAGTTGGGTGATATAAGGGAATAATTAACTAATTAAATTTTAGATAGTCCTAAGTTCCTAAGGATTATTTATATTTAATTAATTAAAAGGCCAAACCTTGGAATATTAATAAAGTGACTTTATTTTATGTCAATGGAAAATTATAAAGTGGGTCACTTTATGTGAATGGGAAAATGAAATAAATTAAAAGAAATAAAGTGATTCTCTCAAAGAAGGATATAAAAGTGACGGGAACCAAAAATAATTCATTCTCGACTTGTTATTTTCTCTTGGAGACTTTGAGAGCCGGAGCTTCAGTTCAACAAACCCTAGGACGAAAACCCTTAGGTAATTTGGTTGTGTGGACGAAAACCCATTAAACATTTTTGGTGGATTCACTCAGGATTCACAGTTGTGCTTATTGGTTTCAGATTTCAGTTCTTGTGCTGAAAGGAGATATTATTTGCAGGATTCATATATCTATGTGTACAAGAAGATATCTTTGACAAATTTATGGGATTTGCATACAAATATAAATTTGTGAATTTTGTTTGAAGATTTATTGGAGTCTTGTATGGGGATTTGAAAGGTCAAAGAAAACTACGTGGGGGTTGTAAGAAGTGAGGCGCAACATATATGAAATCGCACCTTCCTTATAAGGTGACGTTGGCTCTTAGGAAGAGTATGGAGTGATGTAGATGGCCCGCCCAGCTTAAACATTGTTACAACAGACTTTAGCAATTCATATGGTATGTAATAAATCTCACTGTTAATGCATAAAAGTTCTATAATAAGTATAACTGTGTAACCAACAAGATTGAATATTTCCATGTTAAGTTTTTCTTCAATATTACAATAATACAAACTGTGAATACATTGTTTCTATATTCCTATACTTTGTGAATGTGTTCATACATGATTTGTGTTATCAAAGCTGCCAATAAACCTTATAAACAGCCATATTGAAAATATCATTGATCCGAACAAGAATGCAAATTGTTTGATGAAATGTCTGCACTATAAAAATCAGAATTTTTGTGAAATTTTTGGATAGAATCTTGGTGGGGTTCTTATAGTGGTATCAGAGCTAGTGATCTTGCCAGCCTATGTAAAAAATTGGTTCATATACAGCTCGGAGAAGGTAATACCAGATATTATTTGAGAAGAAGAAACGGTGATCCACTAGAAGTCTCTAAGGAGCTTGATCTTTTTGCTGGAGTTGAGAGGGTAGAAGTGAACATAGGTGATAGAGATCGTGAGGATCCTAGCACTAGGGATATTCTCAATGATATCGCTAGAGGGCAGCGATAGATGATACAACTTTTGACCCAATTGATGCAGCAAAATGTGGTAAATAACAATGCCAATCAAAATAATAATCATAATGGTGGAAACAATGGGAATGACGGTGAAACAAGTAACTTGGGCAACAATGTACACGCTCATAATCACATTAGAACCACTTAGGCTTCCACAGTTAGGCCTCTTATGCCTAATTTCTTAGATCAACAGGGTGGTGGACAACATGTTCTAGGAGAGAGTTTTGTAGATTATATGCGTGAGTGGCAGTCTTTGGGTGATGAGTTTCAGATTGCCATGTCATTATAGGATTTTTGTCAATTGAAATATAGGAACAGGGCTAGAGGAGACAAAGGGCACAACCAGGAGTTACAACGGAAGTTGGGTAAGGTGTCTATTTGACCCTTTGATGGTTCGGGTAAATGCACTGCACATGCATGGATACAAAAGTTAGACAATAAATTCAGTTTGTACCCCATGCTTGAGAGGGAGGCCATCCAGTTTGATGCTTTGCACTTGGAGGGTGATGCACATGATTGGTGGTACTTTGGGATGGTTACGCAGGGTCATAGCCTTGTCACTTCATACGCTGATTTTACTCAAAGGTTGATAGACCTATTTGACAAAGCAAATCCCGAGCAGTATTTCGGAGAGTTAGCCCAGCTCAAACAAAAGGATTCAATAGATGCCTATATTTCTGATTTTCAAAGGCTTGCTGTCATGGTTCCTAATGTTTCAGAGGACAAATTTGGATACAGAGGCAAAAAATGAACTTAGGTGGAAGAAGCTTTGCTTTTCATGCAGAGAACCTTGGGAGCTGGGACACAAATGCCTTGGGAAGGGCAAGGTTCACTATATCGAGGTCACTTTTGACTGTGAGGAGGAGGTGAAGGCAGATTCTAGCTCGGATAGTGATCAAGAGAAGGCTATTGCAGAGCATGAGGAGAGGACTACAGACAACCTGTGGGAGGTACTATTGCTTCTCTTTCATGTACACCTAGATATCACCCTTTCAGGGTGAGAGGAGTCTTATAGGGACATGTGACAATTTTGATTGATAGTGGGGCAACCCACAATTTCATAGATGAAGGCTTGGTGATGAAAAGAGGTCTTCAAGTAGAGGATTTTTAACAACCATAATGTTATGGTTGTTGATTGATTCACTATGAGCTGCAAGAAGAAGATTTCACAGTTGAGCATTACCTTGGGTGACCATCAAGTGATTGATGATTTTTATGTTGTTAGAATTGGGGAGACTGACATAGATCTTGGCAGTGGTTGCACTCCCTTGGGAAATATTTGCAGAACTTTCAAACTATGGAGCTCAAATTCAGACATGAGGGTAAAAGGGTTGTTCTTCGACTAGTGTCAAATGGAGCACCTAGAGTGGTTACTACGAAGAGGATGGAGGCACTATTCCAACATGGAGAGGTTGCTTGGGCAGCCCAATGTTTGATTTCTTCTAAAACCCCCTCTGATGGACATGGTCAGTATCATGTGGATATCTAATTTGTATGGGATAAGCATAGTGTGGTTTTCAATGAGATTCCTTTTGGTAGACGACCTAATAGGGGTTTTGAGCATGTGATTGAGCTAGAGGAGGGCTCTAAGCCCATTTTCACGACTCCTTATTGGCACCTGAAGAGATTCAAAGAGGAAATGGAGGAAACAATTAAGGAGTTGTTGGATATGGGTCACATTAGGCCTAGCTCAAGTCCCTTTGCTTCTTTAGTTGTTTTGGTGAAGAAGGATGGGACCATGCGGATGTGCATTGATTATCGTGCGCTTAACAAGAAGATTATAAAAAATAGGTACTGGATTCCCAAGATCAATGAGTTATTGGATGAGTTGCATGGCGCTGTGTATTTTTTGAAGATTGATCTTCGTTTAGGGTACCATCAGATTAGAGTCCGTGACCAAGACATACACAAGATGGCCTTCAGATGTCATTATGGCTATTACGAGTTTCTAGTCATGCCTTTTGGTTTGACCAATGCTCCCGCTACCTTTCAGTCTTGCATGAACCATATCTTCAACAAGAAGTTGCGGAAGTTTTTACTGGTATTCTTTGATGATATACTGATATACAACAGGACATGGAAGGACCACCTTAGTTATCTTGATGAGGTGTTGGGTATTATGGAGGGACAATCTTTATTCACAAAAGCTTCCAAGTGTGAGTTGGCATGACAAAGATACTTTACTTGGGGCAGGTGATCAGTGCTGATGAAGTGAAGGTCCATTAGGAGAAAATTCAGGGTATCCTGGATTGGTCACTATCGAAGATATTGTCAGATTTGAGGGGATTCTTTAGCCTTTGTAGTTACTACAGGGGGTTTGCTAAGCGGTTTTCTTAGTTGGGTGCACCTCTTACAGATCTCACTAAGAAAGGAGCTTTCAAATGGACAGAGGAGGCTCATTGCACGTTTGGCAAGCTCAAGGAGGTAATGAGCACTTGTCTTGTTTTAACATTACTTGATTTCGATCAGCCCTTTGTTTTGGAGTGTGATGCTTCAGATGAGGGCATAGGCACTGTGCTTATGCAAAATAGGTACCCCATTGCTTATGAGAGCAAGGAGCTTTGTGATGTAGAAAGATTGTACTCCACCTATGATAAGGAGATGCTTGCCATCATGCATGTGTTGACAAAGTTCAAGCATTATTTGGTTGGTGGAAAATTTGTTGTCAAAACAGATCATGACAACTTGAAATATTTCTTGGAGCAGAAGGATCTAAATGAGAGGCAACAGAAGTGGGTAAGCAAAATTCAGGGTTATGATTTTGACATTGAATATGTGAAGGGGAAGAGGAATATTGTAGCAGATGTCCTTTCCAGGAATCCCACTTTGTGTTCTATGACTGAGATTTCAGTTGATTGGAAGGCTCACCTCTTGGTTGAGTATTTTAAAAATAATTTTGCATGTGAGCTTTTGGATGGCAGGATTCAGGATGACAGGGATAGAGTGGTAGATGATGTCATCTACTACAAGGACATGGTTTATTTGGTGCCTGAATAGAAATTGAAAGAAAAAATTGAGGGGCATTCATGACACATCTCTTGCAGGACATCTAGGGTATTTCAAAACCTACAAGCAGATCAGAGAGAGATTCTCATGGAAGGGTCTCAAAGATGATGTCTTGCGCCATGTCAGAGTTTATGACTTGTTAGCAGAACAAGTCAGAGCATATTTTCCCAGTAGGATTGTTGCAGGCATTGCCTATTCCTGAGTAGAAGTGGGAGAGTATATCCATGGATTTTATTACAGGTCTTCCTAGAGTGCAGGGCAAAGATTGCATCTTTGTGGTAGTTGATAGGTTGACCAAATATGTGCACTTCTTTGCCATATCTTCTGAGCACAAGGTACCTCAGGTTGCGGAGTTGTTCTTTAGAGAGGTGTTCAGACTCCATGGATTGCCAAAGAATATTGTCAGTGATCGGGATAACAGGTTTCTCAGTGTATTTTGGCAGGCACTATTCATACTAGCTTTCACGGAGTTGACCCCAAGCACTAGTTACCACCCCCAGACGGATGGTCAAAGAGAGATTGTGAACAAATGGGTGGAAGGTTCTCTGAGCAATTATGTTGCGGGGCAGTAGAAGGCTTGGATTAGGTGGTTATATATGAGCGAGCATTATTACAATAACACCTATCACATGTCGATTGACGTGACTCTTTTTCGAGCATTGTATGGGTATGATGCTATGTCTTTTGTAGACTTAGCATTTGATGATAGCAGGGCTCCTAAGGCGAATGATTGAATTCAAGAGAGTTAGGACATCCTTAAGTCACTTAAGGATAATCTTTATTGTGCCCAAAATCAGTAGAAGATTTATGCGGATAGGCACAAAGTTGGGAGGAGTTTTGAAGTTGGAGACTTAGTTTTCTTGCACCTACAATGGTATAGATAGTCTACATTGAAGAAGAGTGGTGCAAAGAAGCTTAAGGCTTGCTTCTATGCCCTTATAGGATTGTGCGAAGAGTTGGGGAGGTGGCATATGAATTGAAGTTGCTTGAAAGTAGTAGAATTCATAATGTATTTCATGTTTCTTGCCTCGAAAAGGCACTTGGACAACATATCACTACATCTCATGAGCTTCCACCATTGGATGAGGAGGGCATATTGGTCTTGGTTCCTGATGCTATCCTGGATGTCAGAGAGAGGAGGTTGAGGAGCAGAGTGCTAAATGAGTACTTGATCAGATGGAAGGACTTGCCCTTAGATGATGCTACTTGGGAGGGAGAGCAAATTCTTTAGCATCCAAATTTGCAATTGCTTGTGGACAAGCAATTTCAGGAAGGGAGGATTGTAATGTCCTCTTCTTCTGAATGAGACAATTGCAGAAGACCGTTAGCCTATTTGATTCCCGTAGGCTAAGTCGGGTGATATAAGAGAATAATTAATTAATTAAATTTTAAGTAGTCCTAAGTTCCTAAGGATTATTTATATTTAATTAATTAAAAGGTTGGACCTTGAAAATTTAATAAAGTGACTTTATTTTATGTCAATGGAAAATTATAAAGTGGGTCACTTTATGTAAACGGGAAAATGAAATAAATTAAAAGAAATAAAGTAATTCTCTCAAAGAAGGATACAAAAGTGATGGGAGCCAAAAGCAATTCATTCTTGACTTGTTATTTTTTCTTGGAGACTTTGAGAGTTGGAGCTTCAGTTCAGCAAACCCTATGACGAAAACCCTTGGGTAATTTGGTTGTGTGGATGAAAACCCATTCAACCCTTGTGGTGGATTCATAGTTGTGCTTATTGGTTTCAGATTTTAGGGGTTCTTATGCTGGAAGGAAATATCATTTGCAGGAATCATATATTTGTGTGTATAGGAGGATATCTTTGACAAATTTATGGGATTTACATACAAATATAAATTTGTGAGTTTTGTTTGAAGATTTATTGGATTCTTGTGTGGGTCTTTGAAAGGTCAAAGAAACCTATGTGGGGGTTGTAAGAAGTGAGGTGCAACATCAATGAAATCGCACCTCTTTTATGAGGTGACATTGGCTCTTGGGAAGAGTATGGAGTGATGTAGATGGGCCGCCCAACTTGAACATTGTTACAACAGACTTTGACAATTTGTATGGTATGTAATAAGCCTCACTATTAATGCATAGAAGTTCTGTAATAATTGTGTAACTAGCAAGATTGAATATTTCTATATCAATATTTTCTTCAATATTACAATAATGCAAATTGTGGATACATTGTTTCTATATTCCTATAAGTTGTGAATGTGTTCATACATGATTTGTGTTATCAAAGCTGCCAATAAACTTTATAAACAGCTATACTGAAAATATCATTGATCTTAACAAGAATGCAAAGTGTTTGACGAAATGTTTGCACTATAAAAATCAGAATTTTTGTGAAATTTTTGAATAGAATCTTGGTGGGGTTCTTACATGATTAAGCTTAAGTATACTTCAAATGCTCCTATTTCAAATTTCAAATTTCAAAGCAAGCCAAATTATAAGAGCCAACCAAATGAAAACAAAATGCTTCTACTTCAAATGTCAAATTTCAAAGCAAGCCAATTTATAAGAGCAAACCAAATGAAAACAAAAATGAAGCTAAGGTTATAGTTAATGCTATTTTACAACCAGTACAAATGCTTCAATTACAAGCTTTGTCAAGGAGGCAATTTTCAAGGTTACCTTCACTTCATGTATTGTTTTAAAAGCTACTTGAATGTAATCTAATCACTTTTCTTCTACCAATGGAAGTGGGCATGTTTAGACCACAATCTAAAGTTTTTGATGACAATGCATATTGTGACTACTATAGATGTATCGAGCATTCTACAAATAGATTTTTCAAGCTTAAGCACAAGATTCAAGATCTTATTGATGAAAACATTATTGATATTGGCACACCTATTGAAGAGGCTAAGCCACAAACAAATGACAATTCAAAGCTCAAAATGTACAAAGATCATTTTCCAAATCATGAAGCCAATAACAAGGACAATTTTGAAGTATATTATGCATATAATGCTCATCCTTCTCCTCCTACATATGGACATCCACTCAATAGCATCATTGGTACAATTACAAGCAAACAAACATCACATTTGATGATAGTGAAGTAGTTGTTGATTCAGATAGACATGCACTCTTTATTCGAACATATGTTGATAAACAATTCATTACATAGTGTTATGATAGACAATGGACCAAGTGAAAATGTGTGCACCATAACACTCCTTTAATCTCTTGGCTATATAGAGCAAGATTTACATAATACTTGTAGAGTTGTCAAAACATTTTATGGCTATTCACAGGGTACTCTTTAGACATATAATACTACTTTTACAAGTGGGGCCCCTCATAATGCCCTCTCCATTTCTAGTTCTATGAAGCACAATGATCTTTTTAATGCTATTAGGATGCCCATGGATATAAAAGATTAGAGCAGTTTTTTCTATAGTGCATAAATGTCTCAATTATATTCATGATAATCAAGTGGTCAACTTTCTAGGAATCCAATATAAATATCCTTTGGCACCAATGATGTTTACTTCTACTATAGAGCAACTTCCTAGCACAATCATTGAACAAGATGGTAATGAAATAGTTTACAAAACTATTAAAGAGCATGACATACATCTTGCAAAGCACATTACAAGTTCTTCATCCATTAGTGAACACGAGCATATCAAAAAATCAATTTCTTCATCTATCCATGAGCATGAACATACTACAGAATCAGTTTCTCCATCTACTTATGAACATGATACAGTTACACATGAACATATGATCAATGGTTCAGAGGCTTATGTTATAACATGGGATACTTATTCAGATTTAGAGACATCCATAGTTGGCACTTCATCACAAAAAATCATTCCTTCATACAATGCAGTTCGGTATACATATGTGCATCCTTTTGATGAGATTTTTGATTGGACAAAACTTCCTACTTCCTCCCAATCCACTAGTTGGGTTGAGTGTCTTGATTAGTGTAATGTCCCTTTTTTCCAAATGTGACATCTGCGGAAGATTGTTAGCGTATTTCATTCTCGTAAGCTAAATCGGGTGATGTAAAGGAATAATTTTGTGCCAAGTCACTATTCACAAGTACTATTCACATACACTATTCATGTGCCACTATTCATGGTGACATGGCGAGTGATGCAGGTGATGATGCAACAAAGGAGATGACTTGTTGATGATGTAACATGGTTCACGGGGATCTCACTTGAGATGTGAGTCACATGGGAAGGGATGGGTCGAATTTCTATGGAGGCCCATTGTTTTGGCACGTGAAGTCCTTTTGAATAAGTCAAAAAGTGATGGGTGAGCACATGGGATAGTGGGACATCAAGTCACTATTCGTGATTCAAGTGGGGGACAAATTGGAAAGGAGATTCCCACACATTTTGGAGGCACATGGAGGAAGTCAAGAGGCATCATAAAGATGCCATCCACTTTTGACTTTTGCCAACCTTGATCCTTTAGGGCCCACATGGATATGGGGGCACAATTCTTGGCTTCTCCTTTAAGTTTCCTCTCCTCCCTCTCTCCTTGAACCTTTTCTATATCAAACACAATTAAAGTGGGGTGCTGACGTATTGGCACCTCATATCAAACACATCTTCAATAGGGCCATTCAAGAGGGCTTCCCGAAAGAGTGGACGACTAGTGTGGTTATCCCTATCTTCAAATGCGGGGATACCAATAACCCGTCAAATTATCGTACTATCATGGTTAATCCCCTCCTTGGTAAACTCTTCAGAAGCATGATAGAGCACAGAGTCAACGTTTGGGCAGAAAAAGAAGGAAAAAGAGCTAAGGGCCAAGCTGGATTTAGACCGAAGCAGTCTACTATTGATCATGGAGCTACACTTAGGTTCTTGATTGAAAAAATATGGAACACTCAGGGAGATTAGGCCTTTTGCTGCTTTGTCGACTTCAAAAAAGCCTTTGACACGGTCCCTCATGACAAACTTTGGAATAGGACGAAGGCGTTGGGGGTTCCGGATGAGCTCAGAGCTGTTGTCCATAGATTATATGAGCAAGTAAAGGCTAAAATCAGAACTAGTGATGGAATGTCAGAGTGTTTTGACAACGATATAGGGGTCAAACAGGGTTGCCCACTTTCACCAACTTTATTTGGACTGTACATTGATAAATTAGAAGAATGGTTAAATAAGGATAGTGGGGAGGGGATTCAACTAGCTAAGGATGCTATAAAACTGCTTCTTTATGCGGATGACCTCATTTTAATTGCCAGAACAACGAGCAACTTGAGGGAACATTTGAGAGCACTTGAAATTTTTTGCCAAGAGGTTGGAATGCAGGTGAACACAAGCAAAACCAAAGTAATGATCTTCTCTTTCAAAAAAAAAAAGAAACAATATACCTTTACCTTTGAAGGCAGCCCGTTAGAGATAGTCGAAGAGTACAAGTACCTCGGGCTTGATTTTCATCACAAGCTCAGCTGGGAAACGTGTAGAGCAAAAAGAATCCAAGGAGGATGGAAACCGTTGTACTCTCTTCAAAATAGGTGCAGGACTGCGGAGTTATGGGACTAGAAGACTAGGAGAACACTCTTCGGTTTGTTGTTCATCCCAGTGATTCTTTACGGGTGTGAAATTTGGGGCAGCAGTATGTCAGATCAGAAATGGAAATAGATAGAGAGAATCCAAAAACACTTCATCATAAGCAATCTCAAAGTCAAGAATTCGGTGCCGTATGAGATCCTACTTGCTGAAACAGGGTCTTTCCCCATAGAGGCATCAGCGATGATACGGTTACTAAGCTACCTCAAGAAGATTCAAAACATGAAGAAGCACAGGTGGCCTACACTAATTATGGAGGAAGAGCTAACTAAAAGAAAGAACACTTGGAGAAAGCAAAATGACAAATGGGTAAAGAGGTGGGATATTAGCATGCAGGAGTGCCCAAATACTAATGAAGAAATAAAAAAATATGTGAGAAGAAAATTCAAGGGCATCATGTGGACAAAACAAATGGGCTGTAAAAAGGAATACTACCTCAAAGAATTCAACCCCATAGGGGATTTTGAAGAAAAACCCTATATAGGAGCAGACATTAAGTGGAAAGCGAAAATGTTGATTGCCCAACTTAGGATGAGCTCTCATCATCTTAGGTGTGAAACGGGTAGATGGCTAACTCCCAAAGAGGATTGGGAGGAGAGAATATGCCTCTTTTGCAACAAAGGTGTGGTGGAGACGGAACGACACTTCCTCTTGGAGTGCGAGGCATACAAAGACATCCGATACAGTTATAGTGAAACTTTGAAAATCACCAACCTGGACACCCTGTTTGAAGCAACAAGGCTGGGTAATACGACGAACCTCGTGATCAAACTTCACAACAGAAGGGAAGATCTCAAGAAGAAAGTTAAGCCAACTTAGGGAACGTTTTGTGATTGAGGTCTCGTTTTGAAGAGGATGTGCACGACTGATGGGTCCCATAGATTGTTGTGGTCTCGTGGACGTTATTAAAATCCTTCATTCATTCATATAAGCATGCTTCTTCATTTGTAAATCATGTTGAATATTATAACTCCCCCCAGTTGTGAAGTTTGAACTTGGTTCAACTCATAGTCTCTCCTAAGGACGAAAACTCTTGGAGTGTGCATAATCTTAGAGGACGGAAACCCTCTCAAGATAACTAGTTTCGGTGGTGAAAGATTCCTCCCTAGTTGGTTATGGTGGTTGCATTCAAGAACGATGTTGGACCTTCATTGGAGACATTTATGTCAAATTGTTGCAAGCAGAGTTTATATCTAATAATATAGTATTGATGCATATTATTGCATTATTGTATTTATTTGATTATCAAGTTATTTGTTTTCATTGCAATTTTTAATTATTGGATTTCTCGAGAAATCCGATATTGTAGCAAATATCCTAAAAAGGGATATTTTAATTAGTTATACTTTCCTTTGTACACAACTCTTTCTTCCAAGCATTCTTCTAGCCATTGGATTTATGTTTCACTTTGGGCACTTGCCCTCTTGATTTTCAAACCAATTCAAACAATTCAAAACAACTACCTTACAAATGCTCATTCTTACTCACAATTGCATACTTGTCATGACATGGCTTTCATTGCACTCACATGATCACATTTATCTTTTGCTCATTGAGGAGCATGAACATTCTTATCCATCTTAATTATTTGAGATACATCACTATGATTCATTTAGACATACATTGGGGGCATATCACTTGCCTTCCTTATTGCCACTTTATGCTTTCACACCTTGTTGAGGATTGTTCGAATCCCTTCCAGTTTCTCTATTTTTGAAGCTTTGCTTCATGGCATTTTTTCAAACTTTATTTTCAATTCCAATATTTCAAATATTTCAAAAATTCAAAAAAATTCAAATATGACAAAAATTCTAAAAAATTGAAATATGGCAAAATTTAAAAAAAAATCAAAACATTTGCAAAAATTCAAAATTAAGACCTAACAAAGCATTTTCAGTTGGTGTTAGCTCACTTATTTCCATATGTTATTTATTCTATGTTAGATTGTAATATTCCAAATTGGAATATTTTACATTAATTTGGATTTTCAGGAATTCCTTTAAATAATATTTTATAAAATAATAATTTAAATAATAATAAAGTCAAATTGGATTAATTGTTTATTTCTGAATATAGATTTCGAATATTACAAAGTTACACCACAAGGGGTTTCGTCTTCGGGTTCGATTACAAGGGTTTCCATCCTTGTATTTGGTTTATGCAGTTTAAGGGGTTTCGTTCTTCAATGCACTTGTAAGCGGCTACTTATACATGATTAAATATTTGAATTCATAATTCGATGATCTCTTTCTCATCAATTCGCTGAATATAAATACCTTAATTGCTTCCCATCCAAATGACGTCTTTACAAGGATTGTGACCTTTAATCAAATGACATGTCTTTGCCAAGGATCGTGACCTTTCATCAATTGAATGTTTAATGACTAGTTAATTAATTGATAAATAATAATTGTTGCTGTATGCATTCTATCAAGGGCAATTTGCTTCATAATTGGCAGCGCTCCTTCCATGGCAAGTTGTTTAATAAAAATGTCAGCAATTTAACTTCCCTGATGACTGACTACACTTGATCCTTACCTGCTGTGTGCTTGCCTTCATTGTGGTATTTAGGCCTTCTTTGACTGCTGCGTAAGTGTTGGGGGAGGATCCTTGATTACTGCGATTTTGATTGTTGGTGGATTTTAAGGACATTACAGACCTTCCTTCTTCAAATTGCTTGTCCTCAAGCAATAGTAAGTTGAGGAGTTCAAGAATTAATGCTCCTTTCAACGTTGTATCTATTATTGGCCATCTCACAAATGTGATCAAACACCATAAGACAATAACAGTCGTAGTGGGAACCATCAAAATGTCAGGAAGTTTTGTATACTTTTTCCATGAGAAAATCTTACAAATAACCAACACTCTATAATCTGTAGTTTTATCATTTTTACTCAATAGAGAAGTGTAACAATAAAAATATGATTAACTTATATCAATTGAAAGGTAGATGCCATTGCCATGTATATTTCTAGCAGACATGTATTTTGTCTTACTCAAACCCTTTAAGCCATTCCTTATGATAGAGTACCAAATACATGTAGAACTTAAATAGAATGCAAACATGACTTCCGTAGTGGTCCTGTGTTGGTCGAAATTTGTCTCTCTTCAAAGTCATAGAAAATTGCAAAGTCATAAAGGCATGCTTCATTAATACTATCAAATTTACAATCCCTTTGTAGCCATGATATACCCAACTTCACCATTAATTTAATCTTGTTGGAATATGGTTGCATTTCTATTAATTTAATCTATTATCTGCATTTTTGGTACACCCATCTCTTCAAATCTGAATGTATCATCTCCTAGCTGCCGAGCTAGAATTGGGCTATGAGTTGGAGTCATTGTACCCTTAATTTCCATTATCAATGCAACAGTCTCCAAGTTTGGAGTCAGATTCACAGAGCACCAAAGAAATATTCCTTCTACAAGTGTACTATCATAATCAGATGTGAACAAGGCATTCTCACATTCTACCCTAACATCTTTAGCTAATTTTTGCACACAAAGTTGTGATTTTTGTTGTAGTTGCTCACCACCTTGGCTTATGTTATTAGGCTTAGTGTACTTGTTTTGTTCAAAGATTTGCACTATGTTGTTTAGTACTTTGGTCATGTAGTCGGAACCAATTCTCACTTGTATACATGACTTCTCTTTTTGAATTTCTCTTACATTCAAAGGAAAATTTGACTCTTTAGATATATTTGAAGAAGCATAGTCTATGATAACTATGTACTTCTTATTAGACATTACTCCACCCCATAAGTCAACTTGTATGTTAATGGTCACTTCTAGAACCTTTCTGAAAATATCCTGCAAAGAGCGACATACTTATTATGTAATGTAAAAGCTTCTTGTATCATAGAGTTACCCAATTACCCATCAATCCCAACAACCATATTGATGCTTGATATTTCAGCTTGAATGACATCAAGATGTACATCAAATGGATCTTTGTCCCTGTAACCATGCCATTCAAACTTGTCCTTTGTTTTTGAATATTCCTTCAACATTCTCTCATGGTATTTGGCAACTCCTCAGTTACGAAGGGCCCTAGCATCCCTATTTGTCCAACTAGCTTCTAAAAACTTTTTGTGATCTTGAAATCTTTCCTTAAATGGGTTTTCACGAATTTCCTTTTGAAAGACTGTGACATGCCTGGCAAGATCAGTTCTTGGGTGTTCACAAAGATGCACAAATTTATGATATGGCCTGCTAGACATCAACATAATTTGTTGTTTTTCAATTTCTTCCCTTAACCGCTTCTGAACATATAATAGACGAAGCTTGCATTCTTCAATTTGGAGTGTTTGAACAAGTTCGAATATATGCATTCCAACTAATGCCATTCCCAAAAGTGAATTTGATACTTGCTTCTTCTCACCATAATTTACCGATAATTTTTCTGCATATTTTTTATGAAGCATGATTTGGCTTCTACTTGAATACATGCATAGTTGTGCATTTCCATCTTTGTTAGCAATTATATGCCTTGTCTATCCATTCAAAAATAGAGTCTCGGGGTCTCTTTTGACTGCCACCAAAGTTTGCCTCTAATTTCATTTTATAAACCATTTTTTAGTTTGATATATAGAGTAAATTTATTAGTTGATACTATTGCTGAAACAACTTGATTTTGATGTTGGGTAGATGGTGGTGGCCCAATGCATCATAATATATCTGGCGGTATGGTTCGTCCACGTTTTAATTGTTTGGAAGCCAATATTTGAACCTTAAAAACAATGAGTTGTTTTGTGAAACATAGCTCTGATGGTGCATTTGAATAGGGTAATTGACTTGCAATGTTCTAGTATTACTAACTAAGCTCAAAGGGGTTGGATCCAACTGTTCCGATTGATCCAAATTTTGCATTTGTAAAGTGATTGGGGGCAGATTATTTGATACATCAACGATTGTCAGGGTTGATAGACTTGATATACTAAGAGAACCCCACTAGTTTATTGCTTGCCACTTTCAAGGGTTTCGATGGCATTAAGTCAACAACATTGTCAGGTATAGTTTCCAACTTATTAAAAGATAAGTTAAGCTCCTCCAGTTCATCTTTTGTTGTGGAGAGCTGAGAATCGTGGCTAAAATTAAGCTTTTTATTAACCTCCATAAACTTTTCTGATTTAGTATTCTATGACTTTGATTCTTGATCTTCCTATATTCTATCAATTTTTTTGGTTGGCTCTCCATCTTGTTTATTTTTAAGACTATAGCCCATGATATCTTGTTGATAGTGTGCATTAATTAGACAATCAATTAGTTTATTAAACTTAGAACCTGTGTTCGGGGAACAATCCTTAAGACCTCTCTCTTGCACACACTGAAGTTTATTTTGACTCTAACACAGATAACACATATCAACATCATCATTAGTGTTTTGGATAGATAACTCGTGTTCATCTCTAATATCCAGAGTTTTCATGTCATTCTTCCCAATAGACGAGTCTCCATAAATATCAACTTTGTCTTGGATAAGTATGTTTGGGCATTCTCTTTGTTCAATGTTTGATGCCTCATTTGTTTGCTCTTGGATAGGGAAGTCAGTCTTGGAATTTGTCATCTTCCTTTCTTCTGGGACCTCTTGAAAATTGAAGCTCTCTTCATATTCAACACTGCCATAACTATGATTCTCAAACTCATCTTTCTCATAGTCCTTGTTTCTATTTCATGACTCTTTTAAATCCAAAAAGTTTGAAAAAGAGATTTCTTTTCGAATCTCTGATGAAAGGATGTTGTACGACTTATAATTGTTCATAATTTCCTTAAGTAGTGACCTCATGGTTCACAAGCTGGCAAGAAAATTGAAGCTCTCTTCATATTCAACACTGCCATAACTATGATTCCCAAACTCATCTTCCTCATAGTACCTGTTTCCATTCCATGACTCTTTTAAATCCAAAAAGTTTGAAAAAAAGATTTCTTTTCGAATCTCTGTTGAAAGGATGTTGTACAACTCGTAACTGTTCATAATTTCTTTATGTAGTGACCTCATGGTTCACAAGCTGGCAAGAAAACAACTCTGATACCAATGTAATATTCCAAATTGAAATATTTTACATTAATTTGGATTTTCAAGAATTCCTTTAAATAATATTTTATAAAATAATAATTTAAATAATAATAAAATCAAATTGGATTAATTGTTTATTTCCGAATATAGATTTCGAATATTACGAAGCTACACCACAAGGGGTTTTGTCCTTGCGTTCGATTCCAAGGGTTTCCGTCCTTGTATTTGGATTACACAGTTTAAGGGGTTTCATCCTTAAATGCACTTGTAAGCGGCTACTTATACATGATTAAATATTTGAATTCATAATTCGATGATCTCTTTCTGTAATGTCCCCACTTTCCTAGTCGATCACTCAAATGATGAGATTTGCCTATTATCCATCTCCGTAGGTAAATTCAATGGATAGGAGATGATTCCTGTGGCATGAGATGTTTTTCCGCACTTGAGTTTGGTGCCATAATGGTTTGTGTAATGAGAAAATTATATTATTGTAATTAAAGTGACTTTATTAAGTGGGGTTACAGAGTTACTTTATAACGTCATATTATTAAGTCAAAAAAAGTGACTTTATAATATTTAATTATAAAGTTAAGTGGAATTTTATTTTTATAAATTGGAATTAGTATAATTCCACACTTGGGTGCCCCCTTTGGAATTGAAAGGCAAATAAAATAAGATTGAAGGTGGTTTGGATTCCGGGGTTTGGGTTTTTATAAAAAGGGTCCATTCTTTCATTTGCTGATTATCATCTATCATTTTCAAAGACAATTTCAGAGCAGCTCATGTTTATTATTTTCCGAGGATGAAACCCCTTGGAGGATTGTGGATTGGACGAAAACCCATTTCATATTGTGGGAGATTCATTTAGGATTTCCAGTTGTGCTTCATTGAAGGATTCAATCAATTGCAATAGCTATTGTATTATTGCAATTCTGAGAACTTGCTAATTGGGTGCAATAGTTGATGTATTATTGCATCTTATTGAGAAGTTTGTTGAGTTGCAATCGCTGAGGTATTGTTGAAAATATCATTCCTTTTGGCATGGCAACTGATGTATTGCTGTGATTCAATCGAAGGAAGTATTGAAAATATTTCCAGTTGTTTGTGTGGGCAATATTGAGTATCAATTTTAGTCATGGGGGACGATTTGATGATCATGGTGTGTGAGCAATAAATAGAAGGAAATCGTGGCAGCATCATGTCAAAATCGTGGCATCCAAGCCGGTCTATCAGCTAAAAGGAGGTTGATCATTTGCTGCATATCAGGTTCTTTTATTTCATATCGTTTTTATAGGCTACATTGCATTGTATTAGTCGCTGCCATATAGTGGTTGTAGTTGCATGAATATTTGGTATAGAACGTTATAGCGGCATTCATTCATGATTCTATGTAAGCCAAGAGTCTTGGCATTGCACTCAGTTTGTAATCAGCATTTGATCAGATTGTAATAAGTTTATGCATTTAATAAAGGAGAAATAGGTTTGCACAACAAATGTTTGTCAATATGTCATTGCTGTAGTTACTTATTTTAGTTTATATTCAATCAATAGTTTGCATGGCAAATGTTTGTAATAATGACCACTAAGCTGTAGGTGCATTTCTCATGTCATTTCAGTCATATATAGATTGCATATAGCTGTAGCATTGCATTCCCTTTATTTCAGTGATTTGCAATCATCAAAACAAACACAAACACCAAAAGAAGAAACAACAACAACAAGTATAGACTTTGCAAGCCAAGTGTTTGACAATATTCCTTGGAGCTCAAATCATCAAAATAGGGTTGGATTATCAAGGGATATTTCAGTGATATTAGAGCTAAAAATCTTGCACCCTACTGGGTAGAGTGGAATTGGTTTCAGCTAATCAACTGCAGATCTTACATTTTAGTTGAACATCATGGCTACTCTCAAGGAGTAGTTGAATGCCATGTTGGAAGAGTTAAGACAGAGTTAGAGAAGGATGGATAAATTGACTGCACAACCAGGATTAGCACAGTATATAGCATCCATTTTAAAAGGGTCTACATCACAAGACAAAAAGAAGGAGAAACGTGACGTATCCAAAAGTGAAATATCTAAAAGCCTCTATGATGAATTTTCAGCAGTTAGTGACCAGCCTACAATTGAGCCTAAGGAGAGCACAAATCAGATTTCCATTGAAACAGGTTTTCAGGAGAGACTCAAGTTTGTGGGTGGGAAGTTAGAACACCTACCTCATGCTAAGATTGTTCTTAGCATTTTGGAAGACATTGATGTTCATCGAACCAAGGTTAGTCAATCACCTTCTCAAGCTATGATTAAAGCTTTGTCTCCATTGGTTCACTCGTTGGTCAAGCCAGAGTTGATGAGACATCAAGATGAGGATATAAGACTTGTAGTTGCTGCTTGCATAAGTGAAATCATGGGAATTACAGCCCCTGAACTTCCTTACGATGATGATAAAATGACAGAGGTCATGTAGTTGATTATTTAAAGCTTTAATGGGCTAGGTGACATCAAAAGCCCAACTTTCAATAAAAAGATCAAAATTCTAGGATTAATGGCGTAGGGGCATTCATATGTTATCATGTTAGATTATGATGGTCTCATTCTCCAATTATTTGATTGCTTCATTTTGGGTATCAGGTATCGTCATTTAGACAAGGTGAAAACTGATATGTTCAACATCCTATCCGAAATCCTAGATAAGGATTATGATGTTTGTAAGCAGTTGCGATTTGATTTGTTGGACATTTGGACAGGAGAGCAACATGATTCGACTATAGCATATGATCTCACAAGAAGATTAGTTGAGCAGAAGATTGAGAAGTTCAAGGAACAACTGGCTGTAGGAGAGTTAACCTCATTTGGACGACGGGTTCCATATTCTCTTCAAGAGGATAGCATGCCATCACCCAATGGTTCAGTTGAGTGGGATGATGAGTACATAGAGCAGCCTGGGACCTCTTGTGTTAAGACAATAAGGGCATTGAAATTATTTGTCTCTATTGAATAGACTAATATATTGTGTGTTTAAATTATTTGTCTCTATTCTGTGTTCGGCTCTTTTGTATGAGCCAAATTTGTGTATAAGCTCTTTAAATACCTATCATGAACTTCGTCATTTGCTGCGTTGCACCCACAAAACTATGAATTTTACGCATGTTAGTAGGTGTAGGCCAAAAAAGAATAGCTGAAACTTGGATCAGTTTTCAATTAACCACCTCCAATAGCATAGTCCAAAAATATCAATGATTGCTTTTCAAACTCACATTCCTTGAGATTCAAACAAACTGATTTTGCTTCAAGGTTTGAAATACTTTCTTCGAGTGTTCTATATGCTCCTCCCACGTGGCACTAAATCAAGAATATCATCCAAATATAAAGGTAAATGTAGCTATTTTAGGTCACCACCAAGTGAGACACCAATTTGGTGTATGAGACCCCTCTTGTGGAAGCCACAAGAGGTTTGTTTTTCCATTTACCTTATATAAAATTCAATGAGGTGAACAACCCTACCCCCCGTCTACATTTGAACATGTTACCTACACTATAGAGTACACATGCCTTCACCATTAGGTTCACTCAGGTTATACAATCACGAATGAATTGATATATGGCCAAGAACATCATTCATTACCGTCATGAATGTGGCTGGTGCATTGCATAGTCCAAATTGAAGAACAAGCCACTAATACAAGCCTTAATTGGTTTTGTAAGCAGTCCTCCATGTGTCCTCCACATGAATTTGATGATAACCTGATTCCAAATCCAAATTGGTGAAATATTTAGCACTTTGCAATTGATCAATCAAATCATCAATTTAAGGAAGTGCATATTTATTATTGATTTTTACTTTCTTAAGGGATCTATAATCAACACACATATACCATGTACCATATTAACCAAAGATGGTATGCACAAGATATGTCTTTTATCATTTATTTCCATTGTAGAACGAGGGGTCATGTAGCACATGAATGTGGGAATCTCTATCCATGCACTATTTGTGGGTAGAGTAAACAAAACACCACTAAGGAGGCCAAGCTATTTAGAGAAAGGGGAAGAGAAGGATCCAATCTTCAAGCACACACAAAAAGAAAGGAGAAGGCACACTTTAAGGAGGTAAGATGCCACTTGACTTGATTATGTGCAAGTCCAACAATTTTTATAGCCATTACAAGGTTAGTGGGCATTGGGAAATGCTTGAATCTCAAGAACAACTAAAAAAAATTCTTGCTTGCATTGATAAATAACTTTTCTTGGATGGTGGTCCCAACAAAAATCTGTAGCTTCCCTTTGCATGTGTTTTTTAGATATGGTTGACCTTCCTTGATCAAGCGGTATTTGTTCTCTCTTCTCATGAAGATTGCATCTCTATTCCACATATATGCACTGCAAACACCACGTCACACTCTATTTCATCAATGAAATTGACATCTATAGCAACTTTAACTTGTGTTGCATGGTAACCAGTAATTATGTATCCTTTGTGCAACAAATCCAATGGATATGGTTGTGGATGCTTATATGCTTTGAGTCCAAGCATTTTGAACCAACACTTTGAAAACCAAATTCCTTTGAGAACCAGAATCGCAAAAGGGTCTACCTTTGTGGTTTGTACTTGAATTTTAATGTGAAAAAGCTTCTCATGTTGTGATTAAATTTTGCCTCATTCCTGCAATTTCGTGTTGCCTTTTGCTTTGTGGTGCATACTAGATTATCTTCCACGTATGAACTACATTCTACTTCTTGCCTCTCGATCTTGGCTTGGAATTTTTTCTTGGACCGCTCTTTCTTCCAATTCTTGGGGTGAAGTTCAGATTAAAGTGTCCAACATTTAACATCTATATGCCCATCAATGTCAAAATGTTTGCAATGGTTTTTGGGATCTTTTCCTTTCTGAACAACAGTGGCTTTTTTTTTTGCCTTCACATGTCTTGCCTTTCTTTTTTCCAGGATCTTCTTGATTAGCATTGGGAGAACCTGCCTGTTGCCCTTATTTTTGTCAATTTTGATGTAGAGAGCTCTCACACATGCTTCATCTGCAGTCCCCACTTTGAAGAGTTGCAGTTATCTCTGAATGTGATTATGCTACTTGTTAAGAATTATTACATTATATATGGTTAGGGGGTTGAGTTATTCACGTAGGTTGTTAGGCTTTGTTTATTGGGTGGTTACTATAACACTTGTGGATAGAGTTTGGTACAAATAATAGGTGATAGGCGATAAACCTTTTTGAGGGATAATTGTGGATGGCATTGTATAAATATTTCATAATTATTGAATAAAGGTACCTTGATACAGTCTAATTTTGTCGACATGGGGTATCAGAGCGGGCGTTATAGATTTGTATCTGGTAGTATATGATCGTGTTTGATGATGTAGATAATACATGTCAAAGAAAGAATTTGTTATTAAATGTTGTGGAAAGTGAAAATTTGATTTTTGGTCAACATTTGCATTGGGTTTCCTTTGGATTTGAAAGTTTTGGGTGGAGTACTCTAGGGATCGTGATACAAGCTACTTGAGGGGCGCAATTAGAAAGCTCCTAAAATGAATATTATGTCCACTATATAGTTTTGATCATGCCTAGGTATAAGTAGTAATAATGTCATGTCCCCTTTTCGAAATAATTAACAATAAAATAATTTAATAGTAATGTTTTAAGTTGTCCTAAAGTCACTTTAATTAATAACATGGAAAAATGACAATTATTACTATTAAAGTGGGCCATAAAATAATGGTTATTAATTGGGCCAAAAGCAAGGATAAAGATGACTTTATTAAAATAAAAACATGTCAACATCAAAGTAGAAGATAAAGCGTTGCTTTTTAGGGTTTCAGTGAAAAAAACAATTTTTAAAAGGGTTGGATGAAAAGAAATCATTATTCATAATCATTCGATCAATTTCAAAACCTTTTTCAGAGCTTGAGCAACAATTGTTCAACTTTCCATCATAGAGGACGAAAACCCTCAAGTGAACAGGCCTAAGGACGAAAACCGTCATATCTAGTAGGTGATTCCACCCAGGGATCATATTTGTGCTTGCAAATTAGGATTTATTCCATTTTCAGCTTGCTGCATTGTTGCTATAGTATTATGTACTGCTGCTGCAATGATCTGTACTGCTACTATAGTGTTTTGTATAGTTGCTACAGTGTTTTGTACTACTGCTACAATGATCTATACCGCTGCTGTAGTGATCCGTACTGTTGCCACAATATCCCATACTTCCAAATAAACGATTGTACTTGTTCTGTTGGATAATAATTGATATTTATTGCTGAATTCTTTTTTTGTGGACTTTTATAGTTAGGGTTTGTTGTAATAAATTTGTAATTAGCTTATTGAATCAATATTCCAGTTGGGTATTATTATTTTTGCATATGTCAGTGGCATGTTATTATCTAGGGTTTGTTCTAGCTTGTTTATTCAAAAATTTACTGGAAAGGGCTTACAGAAAAATTCGAAATTGTTGCTTTTTGCCTAAAAAGGCACACTATAGTGGTATCAGAGCCTAGATCTTGCCAGCCTATATCAAAGTTAACCATTTGATGCATATCATATCACATGCTTAACAATGATAGAAAATCACGAAATTCCTAGATGGCATTCATAAGAGAAAATGATTTGGAAATAAAGCTTTACAGAGCAGGGAAGAAACTAGAGTAGTCGCCTCATTCAAAAAATGTTCTACTCAACATTTTGAAGGAAGTGAACAATTTTCTATCGATGGTAGAACAGTCAGATTTTCAGATTATGCTATGGGCAGTAAATCCATCGATGACTCATTTGGCTAAGCCCTAGCTTTTGAGACACCCAGATCCAAATGTGAGACTTGTAGTTATCATTTGTATTAGTGAAATTACAAGAATAACAGTGCTTGAAAAGCCTTACAACAACACCATGAGGGAAATATTCCAGTTGATTGTGGAAAGCTTTCGAGATGTGGATAAAATCAAAGATCCTTATTTTGCTAAGAGGGTTACGATTTTAGAAATTGTTGCAAAAGTTAGATCATGTGTTGTAATGCTATATCTCGAATGCGATGATCTTATTCTTAAAAGGTTTCAACATTTCTTTGCTACTGTTAGTAAGAATCATGTATAAAATTTTGTTACCTCAATGCAAACAATTGTCTTTGATTTTGCATGAGTGACAATATTTTCCAGCCACTCCTATCAATTTTATTGACTAATGTGAGAAAGGATGAGTGGGTAGTTTCAACAACATGTACATTGGCAAGAAGTGTGGTTGATCAATGTGAAAAAAAGTTGACACCATACTTAACAACATAAATGATAGCTGAACTAAATAAGAACTTTTTGAAAGATGGCAACAAAAATGATCTTCGAAGACAGGAACATTGCTTCTCATGCAAAGAACCATGGGAGCCAAGCCACAAATGCCTAGGCAAAGAACAAGTGCAAGAAATTGTGATGGTGGAGCATGATAAAGAAGAAAAATTGGAATTGCAAGAAATTAAAAGAAAGCAAACCTTGGATGAATCCACCATGCAGGTAAAAAGCATTCATACCTTCCCATTATATGGTATTTGGTCTACTTTGGATCAACTTTGCATGGTGTTTGATTTTGCATTTCCGAAATTGCTATTGAGTAGAGAGTACCATCAAGAGTTGAGGAATTGTATTGGATATATCCTTCCTATTGAGTAATTTATGGGCACCACAAGAAGACCTCAAGGAGAAGTTCACATTAATTTCATAATGGTGTAGCAAAAGCATGATGAAGAGTTCTTGAGATTGATTTGGGCTCCTGGCATTCACAAAAAGATTCAGGTTGGAGGAGTTGTCCCACTTCACAGGTATAGGGTCTAGATTACATGGGCATTACAACTAGATTTATGGCATTGGTATGGTGATACTAGAGCATCTGGGTTTGTAATTGCTCGGGGGTAAACAATTTTAAGAAGGGCGGGCTGTCATTTCCCCTTTCGAAATAATTAGTAATGAAATAATTTAATAGTAATGTTTTAAGTTGTCCTAAAGTCACTTTAATTAATAACCTAGAAAAATGACAATCATTACTATTAAAGTGAACCATAAAGTAATTGTTGTTAATTGGGCCAAAAGCAAGGATAAAGATGACTTTATTAAAATAAAAGTATGTCAAAGTCAAAATAGAAGATAAAGCATTGTTTTTTAGGGTTTTGGTGGAAACGGTAATTATTAAAAGGGTTGGATGAAAAGAAATCATTATTTATAATCATTCGATCAATTTTAAAACCCTTTGCAGAGCTTGAACAACAATTGTTTAACTTTTCTTCAAAGAGGACAAAATCCCTTCAATGGACGTGCCTGAGGACGAAAATCCTTATATCCAGTAGGTGATCCACCTAGGAATCATATTTGTGCTTGCAAATCAGGATTTATTCTATTTTCAGCTTGTACTATTGCTACAGTATTCCATACCACTGCTACAATGATCCATACCATTGCTATAGTGTTATGTACTTCTACTATAGTGCTCTGTACCGCTGCTACAATGATCCATACCACCGCTACAGTATATTGTATTTCCAAAAAAAATGGTTGTACTTGTTCTACTGGATAATAATTGGTATTTATTGGTGAATTCATTTTTTTTGTGGACTTTTAAGTTAGGATTTGCTGTAATAAATTTGTAATCAGCTTATTTAATCAATATTCCAATTGGGTATTATCAGTTTTGCATATTTCAGTTGCATGTTATTATCTAGGGTTTGTTTCATTTTGTTTATTCAGAAATTTACCACAAAGGGTTACGGAAAAATCCAAAATTGTTGCTTTTTGCCCAAAAAGGAACATTACAAATAATTTGCAAGTATGGGTGGGTGAAAATTTGTCACCAACAAGATATTAGTGGTATAAAGTAAAATTTACAAAGTACCAATAATTTGATTCTGGGCAGAGAGGCGCCTAAGGCATATTGTATTGTGTAGTGGAAGACGTGATTGAAGGAGAGAAAAAATAAAATTTTCTGCTAAGAATGCAGGTGGCTGTTCTTTATTGTTACAGCTGCTTTAGAGAGAGAAGAATAGAGAGGTCATTGCTGTTGTATGAGATGCATCAATGAGTGGCGTTGTGCAATGCATAGATGCCTGGAGAAATGAGTACATTAAATCAGAAGCGTGAGTGGAGGAGGCTTGTGGGAAAGTGCATGGAAGGTCCCTGAGAGCTGTGAGCAACAGAAGTAGCATTTGGAGAGAGGATGAAACAACCTATGGGTGACAAAGGCACTTAGAAACACAAACAAGAATGATGCAACAATGGAAGGTCAACAAATTTTAATATAATGTTTTAGTTTTTAATAAATAGTTTTTAGCTTAGTAAAAAATCAAGGCTACCATAAGTTTAATAAAGTTTATATATATTACACGGAAAAACAAAAACAATTTATTTTGCGAGTAAACTTTAGAAAAATAATTAAAAAAATGGGTTAAGGTGCAGGATCAAACATATCTTTTTATCTCTTGAGAATGTTTAAACAAAGCCTTGCCTAATAGTCTATTATTGTGTGCCAAATACATTTGTAAAGGTATTTGGGGCTTTAGGTTTTCGAATTTTGTAATTTAATTTTAAAAAAAAACAAAACAAAATGTCATTATTTTTGGGCCATTAAAATTTGTTATTGTAAATGGATGCATTTTCCCTGTACCCGATATCCATATAATTGTTTTAGATTAAGGGGGGACTTGAGCTCTTATCATGAATGTAGTTTTTGTTGCCAATATCTTTGGAAACATTGCTAGAACCATTAGAGCACATCATGGGGCAGTTTTTGGTCCATAGGACCATTAAGATAGACCTAACTAATTGAGTCGAGTCTAGGGGCGGTTGGAGGATCACATGATGATGAAGGAAAACCAACATTCTTGAGCTCGCTATTAGCTTGGAGATTGGTTCATTGCTTTAGTAGCAAAACTAGTTTGAAAAATATTAAATAGTCAAAGATGGTGATCACCAATGAAGGTGATAATGAAGACTAAGATTTTGCTAAACATGATGAGTTTAGTACTGTTTGGCGAGGCCTAGTTCAACTAGAGGAAGTTGAGGTGAGGCCTAGTCCCACCTGTTTATGTCGTGTGGTTAGTTCCCACTATTGATTTTTTTGGTCTAGTGATGCCAAATCCCATTGAGGAATTGTAGTGAAACCTAGTCTCACTACTATTTCTAGGTGTATAGTGGTGTGTTCTTATTCACATCTTGCATTTCTATGAATAGTTGGGTGTGTCCCTATTCATATGAGTGTTGTGAGGCTAATTCCTACAATTGTGCTGGGAAAATGGTTGAGTATGTCCCCATTCATTTGTGTTAATCAACGTGGACATTTCCCATTAAGAAGGTATGGTGAGGCCATTTTCACTACAATTTGTAAGTATGTCAAATTGTGAGTATATTCCAATTCACATACGATATTGATTCTATCCTAGTTTTTGAACATTATGTATTAAGGGGGGAATGTTAGGAATTATTACATTTTAGTATGGTTAGGGGTCGAGTCATTTATGTAGGTTATTAGGCTTGTTTATTGGGTGGTTACTATAACCCTTGTAGAATAGAGTTAGGTACAAAATAATAGGTGATAGGTGATAAGCCTTGTTGACGGATAGTAGCGGAGGTTTTTTATATGCATAACAAACCCGTTGTGTTGTATAAACATTTCATGATTATTGAGTAAAGATATCTTGATATAGGCTAATTTTGACTACACAACACTCCAAGATACTTTGTAACTACCAATGGGTCTTTTAGAGAGATACCATGCAAGATAGCTCGCTTATGGAATTTGAATGTATGCTCTTGCACATTGTGTCCTTTCTGTCGAGATTCTCGCCACCTTATGAATTTCTATCTTTATACCCAGTTGGGTAAAATTTTGATTTAATGAGATCCTTAAAAGACACCCTTTTACTTATTGGTGATTCTGTATTCAACCTCAAAACATAACTATTCCACCATATCAATTCATGGCTAGACGTCTTCAAATGGTGAAATGATTTTTTTTTAGTTCATCACTTAAACCATGAATACCAAAGCAGAGACTTAAGATGCTTCAACTGGCTATTCATTTTTTCGGCATCATGTTGACTCTCATAGGGCTGAATTTCCATCTTTGCTTCCACTTGGAAGGGTGGGAAACCTTGAACCTTTTATTCAACTCATTTATTTGTAGATATTTTCCCATTTTCTTTATTTTCAGCTTATCTTCCTTCTCACCTTGTTGTGGAGGCGTTCCATGCTTTGGGGCTATGGCTGCCACCAAGTTGTTGATGGAATTAGCCAAACTAGCTTGTGAGGGGACCGAGTTGGCAACATTGGCTTCCAATCTGTCAAAAAGAGCATATTTGTTGTCTTCTCCTGCTAAGTGGCACTATCCTCTTGTCATCTCTGGGCTTGTGACTCTGTAATGTCCCCAAATGGGATGATTTAACCAAAAAAGGGGTTTCCCCAAAATCCACAAATTTTGAAATTCTGAAATTAAAAATCAGCAAACCTTAGCTGCTGCAATTGCACCTACAAACGGAAAATTAAATCCAATTCATCTTGAAATAAATACCAAATAAATACCTTGTGAATTTGGCCACTAATGGCTCTTGCTGCAAAGAAGAAAGACTCTGAAATAGATGTTTCAACCCTCCAAACCCTAGCGCCACACTAGCTGAATTGAAGTCATTTCTCACTCTAATCCCTGCTTAAGCTTAGTCCAATCCAATTGCCAAAACTTAGAAAATTACTGCAATAATTAATTCAGAATGAAACCCTTGCAAATTTGTCCTCAACAAATATTATTTCTCATGAACAACTGAAAACTTAAAAAATACACAACTCCCTTGGTATTTGGAATGCAAACAAGAGCTCAAACTAATCATAAAAGTAATGACTACCAAATAAAAATAATTTCGAAATTTTCCTTACATGGAAAGGTCATCAAAAATTGCTCAAAAATTCTGAAAACCTTAGTTTCCTGTCAAAAATAATTAAATAATAATTTAAAAGTTATTATTTGATTTTCTATCAATTTAGGGCTTCAAACTTTTCACAAATCTTTTCAAAAACCCCGCGCCAATATGCAGAAAATTAGCAAATAATTTCAGAATATTAATTTGCATAAATAGACCCTAAAAGGGGCCTCCAAACCCTCAATCAAGCTTCCAAAATAGTTCGCTCCACTTGCAAAATTAATGAAAATATTAATCGAAAATAATATGCAATAAATGAGCCTCAAAGACTTCACCAAAACCTCACAATAGCTACTTAAGGCAAATTGCCCCACTCTAGGGCAAATAACAAGATCTCTTTTCACAAAGGTGGTGTCTTTATGATCAATACCCAAACAACGAACACATATTGGGCATGCATCCCAATAGCTTCTTCAAGCATGAAGAAACAATTATCAAATTCAACATATCTTCAATTGTGATCTTCACTTTGTATTTGTACCTTCTTAAGGGGGGCGACCTTGGAGAGGTAAAATACCTCATAAGCCTCATTTGTCATTTTTAGAATATCTTTTCCTTTCTTTGCTTTAGCTCCCAAGCCGACATTCCTTTTAATTTGAGGCCTTTTTGAATTAATTAAATAACTTGCCTTAATAAATTAGTAATTAAAATTATTTTTTGGCAAATTAAATAATTAGGTCCGTAAATAATTAATTAAATTGCTCTAATAGTTAAAGTGATAAAAATCATTTTTCAAGCAATGTATTAATTATAATGCCCCTTAGAATAATCATTAAAATTACCTTAATTTTCCAAATGGTTAAAACCACTTTTCCGGTAATTCGAATAATTATTCAAGATAGTTCTATTTTAATAACTAATTAATTGCCATATATTTTCGAATGATTAAAATCATTATTTGGGCAATTTTATTAATTATTAGAATTATATGAAAATGGGACATCACAGACTCAAATAATTATCTGTTCTACATCAAAAAAGTACGTTTCAAGAGCTTTGTTTTTTGAACAATGAGAAAATAGTGCTAACTGAAGGTAGGTGTCATAAAAAAATGATTTGAGACTGACCTGCAATATTTCAAGAGGACATTTAGGAAAGCAAAAATGCACGTAGAATTCAGAAGATTTATTTCCATAAATATATATTAAGCCCTTTTTATTCTCACCTTCCATAATTTGCCAAATTTACTTTAAAAACCTGTATCTTTTTGAGGATGAGTTGCACCCCAATCCTTGTCTAGAAATTTGTGCCGAGAGGAGGCTATTTAACATGACTGAATCATTAGCCTTGAAGTATCAAATGAGCAATGGGGTCATCAGAAATTACTGTCATTGAACTTTTTGGGAAGTGTGCTTGTATAGTAGAGTTGACTTAAGAGAGGATTTGATAACACAAGAGCAAGTTACTATAGAATAGATAGGATTACTTAAGTGATATTCTAATAATATTATAATTTGTACGTATTGACTGTGCTGATGAAAAACATTATTGTCCTATTAATGCATATTATTTGGATTTATAGTCAGCCTTACATTGCGTGCTAAGAATGGAGATATAATGACTATAAGTTGGGTGAAAATCTTTTATATAATGATGTTGTAAAGGTCATCGTGTGATATGGATATGGTTGCTTGTTGGTTGTCTGGTTGAAAATCCACACCTATTGGATCCTTATTATTAGTCAACTTTTTCTATTTATATAGACATTTATATGAGTATTAGTACCATCATCGCTTCTATATTAACTATGTCTATATGCTTTGGTTGTATGATTTACACCCTTTATTTCTACGCTAATTTGGTAGTAATCACTATGGCCATTAATAACCAGTCCTTGCACATATGTATGTGTTTGCCTGTTTGATTATTCTATGTGTATGCTGTTTTTCTATTTTTTTGTTTTCAAATCTCTCAATCTTCTTCTGAATAATGATAGAGGGATTTCACCAAGATGACCGACAATGTTGATTTCGAGTGCCTGTGTGCAAGTCTTTATTTCAAGTGTAGATGAGCCAATGTCTATTGTGTGAGAGAGAAATTATTCAAAGTGTGAGATTTCATTTTGAATAATTTGAGAATCTTTTATTTGGAAATGCTGAAATTGATCGGTTTATTATACATAATCTTCTATTCATGGTGAAATGTCACAACTAGTTGGAATATACATAATCTTCTATTCATGGTGAAATGTCACAACTAGTTGGAATATCAGATGTTTGGTTCGCAATGCATGTTTGAATTACAAAGACACTTCATGCATGAAAGCAGGGAGGGCATCTAAAGAATGTCATAATCAAAATTGGCAGCTGAATGGGATGTAGCATTTTAGTTTGCAACATACTGATAGAAGTTTATGAGTTTTGTCAAAAGATCCGGATGGTTTCAGCAAATCTGGTGAAAATCTGTGCTTGGCAGGAATTTCTCCAAAAATATTTGTTCGTATGCATCAGAACAATGCTAAGCTTTTCATTTCATTGTAGCTACATTTTCGGTGTAGAGAATTCTAAAAATTGCAGGACAAAAACATTGTACTTGTAAGGAGATTTGCTTCGATTGCTGCAAAATGGGAGATGGCAATGTCAATGTGCCTTATTGTGATGAAATTAGTTATTTATATACAATAATAGTCGTGAAGTATGTGACACTATAGAGTGCATGGAACATAACACGAAACATTAAACATCACTCATTCTTATAATGAAGAGCTTTGGGGAGATTTTGCTTGAACATAACTCAAGCTGTAGTTTCTGATCTGCCAGTATACTCATTGAATGATATTGTAGCATGGATAAACTCAAATATGTTTTGGGTGTCTCAAAATTTTTGTTGCATGAACAAGTGTATGGGCTCTACTACTGCTAGGGGCAAACATCAAGAGCTTGCTTTTTATTGCCATTTTTGCTTCTCTAGGTATCTACTGTTCGGATTTTGATAATAAAAGTTACAACGTGAGGTATTCTTTTGTGGTTATGTCAGAACAATATTGTATGCTTTTGTTAACATGCAGGTAATTTTTTCTTGGCAGTTCACTGATGGAATTGTTTTGTGGCATTTGTACTCAATTAAGGAATTTAGTGTTGGTTTTTTACACTAAAAAATATGGCCCTTGGGAATTATCACTCTTGAGATGACTTATGGCATGTGAACATCTGGTATATCTAACTTTCACTCGAGATTTTATGTGAACAGGTTACAGAGCGACACAATGAGGATTGCAAAAAGCTTCTAACTCTCATGGGTGTACCTGTGGTTCAGGTAGACGCATCAGTGACATTTTATTTAGTCTTGCAAAATACTTCTAGTTGTTTCTTTTTCTTTTTAAAAAACAACAAAATTATATTATAGAAAAGTCAAAGAATACAGATTCTAATATGCCAAGCTTGGAAGCTAATAGTCTAGGCTTGGGCAGTAAACAAAAATGAAAACATGTGAGGAGTCATCTATACAAGTCTAAGTTGAGAATGTTTGCGAAATCTCTCTGCAACTTAGATGACCACCAAAAAGAGGGCAAACCATAGCATATCAAATTATGATTGTCAAGAGCATAGTTAGCCAATCCATCAGCTTCTGTATTTCTTTCTCTAGGAACATGGCTGAACTGAACCTCCTAAAACTTATATTGCAACCTACAAATTTTCTCCATTTCCCTAGCTATTTGCCAATTTTTACTAGGATGTCCCTCTAGATCAGATAACATCCTGACAATAATCTTGGAACTAGATTCAATTTGAAGCTTTTGCCACCCAATTTTCGAAGCTTCTTGCATGCCTTTGTAGACAACTTTTATCTCTGCCAAGTTATTGGTTATGACACCCACCTTTTTGACAAAAAAGAAGGCTACCATTCCATCATACAGTCTTCCAATACCCCCTATGCTTGCCGGACCCGGGTTACCTCTTGAGGCACCATCTGTGGTCACCTTTCCATACCCAATTGGAGGGGCTGTCCAAAGTTTTTCCATGTGAGCTTTATTTTTTGATTGTACAACAGGGCTTGTTGAAGTACTAGGTTGCACAGATATTTGGTGGCATAAATGTTCCCATTCCGGTGTTAGAACTTGAGGCAATCCAATCTTATGCTTGATAGTTTCAGCTAGGTTGATTTTGATTTTCCTAGACATAATGCATATCTCTTCTGTCCTGCTGGAAAATTCTACGATTCCGTTCTTTCCAAATGTTCCACAACAACAAGGTGATTCCAGACCAAAGCACCGACATGAGATTTTGACCTTGGGTAAATGTTTCTGCCATTCTCTAATCCAGTGCTCTAGTGACTGAATATTTCCCCATTTAAGACTCAACAAATGGGGTAAAAGCTTCCACAAGTGGACCACCCATGAGCAATGAAGAAAGAGATGAGATATGGTTTCCTCATTCTCCAAGCATAGGACACAAGAAAAGGGACCACAAAGCCCACATGTCTTCAGGTTATCCTTAGTTAGATCTCCTTTTTAAAACCAAACATACAAAAAAAAACTCACCTTGGGCCATAATGTCGACTATCAAAGATGACTAAATATATCTTTCAGTAGATGAGATGTACAAGTAGTTAGGGAATCATAGCTTGTAGAAACTGTGTAAACCCCTGTAGCGTTTTCCCCCCATGCCAATTCATCGAGCTTTGAGGATATTGAAAGAGGATGTGCCAAAAGAAGAGTGTTAATCTGAGATAGTGGTTCCTCTTCCATTTGAATTGGCCATTCAAGAGTGGATCTCCGACACTTCCCAATTTCCCAAGAATGATTAGTGTCCTTACAATAATTGTCCACCTTGATCCATGCCTTTTCATGCATCTCTTTCATTACAGGGTGTAACTCTAGGTAGTGAGTAATGATAGTGGGTACCCATCTCACGCATCAATCCAAAAGTTAACATTCCTCCCATCCTTAACAATCCAGATTAAGTGATTTTTAATAAGCTCTTCCCCTAACTTGAGAACAAAAAGGATAGGAGATCCTTTAGGGGGAAGGGATAATTAAATAAGGCTCTCCGGAGGATTGTTTTGTGTATATTTGGCTATGATATTAACAGCTCATAAATTAGTTGGATTCTTTATCAATCTCGAATAGAGTTTAGCTACTAAAGCTTTTTGATGTTTAGAACATGAATGAAATCCCAATCCTCCATCCCGCTTGGATAGACAGAGTTTTCCATTTAACTAAACACTACTTTCTCTTTTGTTGCAAGCCACTCCATAAGAACTTTTGGCAGAGAGAATCCAAGTGCTTCATAATCTCTCTTGGAGGATTCAAAATAGAGGAGACATACATTGGCAAGGCTTGAAGAATTGCTTTGACCAATACCATCCTTCCTCCTTTAGAAATCCATTTGTTAGTCCACTTCTGTAGTTCATTTTTGATTTATTTATAATCCATTGCCAATCTCTGATCTATTTAGGTGCAATAGGCTCCCCAAAATATCAAAGTGGAAGAGGTCCCCGTCTGAAGTGAAGAATACTGAGAATCTAATCTCCCCGTCTTCTAGAACAATGAAAGAATATTATACTTGACTTATCATGATCAATCACCTGACCCGTTGCCCTAGAAAATACCAGTAGAAGTTTCTGCAACTGTTGAGCCTCCAAGAAAGTGGCTTTCCATAGAAGCGTCGAGTCATCCACAAACTGTCAATGAGTGAGAGGGTGAGCACCTTTGGCCAATTTTATTCCATTGATCTTATGGTGTTGACCAATCTTCCTAGGCACTCCGCCAATATAATGAATAAAAATGGGGATAAAGGATCTCCTTGGTGTATTCCTCTTGAAGGCAATAAAAGCTGCGAAGGAGTTCCATTAACCAAAACGGAAAAAGAGACTGAAGACAAACATGCTCTCACCCAATCAATCCATTCTCCTGAGAAACCAAATTGACCCAAAACTTGACAAAGAAAATCCTAGTCAACTCGATCATAAGCTTTGGATAAATCAAGCCTGATAAACGTCGAAGGAGATTTTTGAATATCCATAGAATGTAAAGCTTCCTAGGCCAAAACAATTTCATCATGAATTTGATGCCCTGGAACAAATCCTTCTTGTTCAGGAGATATAGTTTTATCAAGAAGAGGTTCCAATCTTTTTGCAATGACTTTAGTGATTATTTTGTAAAGAACATTACATAAAGCTATAGATCTAAAACCTGAAATGTCTACCACTTCACCAACTTTAGGGATAAGAGCTATGAAGGTCTTATTGATTTCCTTTAGGATAGTTTTTGCTGTCCTTGCCTCTTCCACCACCTTGAGAAGATCCTCCTTGACGATGTCCCAAAATGTTTGATAGAATTCAATGGGGAAACCATCCGGTCTTGGCGTTTTGCCTTTTTTCATTCCAAACACCACTTTCTGCAATTCCTTTTCCGTGATTTGATTAGTAAGTTTCTCATTATCTTGATCTGTTTTGAGACGTGGCAAGAGCTATAGCATTGTTTGTTGATCTGATCTATCTAGAGATTGAGCAGTGAAAAGTTGTTGAAAAACTATTATACATTTTGCTGCATATCTTTCAAGGAATACTCCTTTGTCCTATCATCCTTAGCAAGAGATTATGTGATTATGTACTCGCCTAGTAAACAATGATTTTTGAAAGAAGGTAGAATTTTTATCACCATCTTTTAACCATTGAACTCTACATTTTTGCCTCCACATAATTTCTTCTCTTATCTCCCACTCATGGAGATTGGTTTTCAAATGAAGCTCCTCTCTCAAAATATCATCAATACATCCAAAAGTTCAAAGAATAGTATTCAGCACTTCTAGCTTATCTAGTAGTTGCTTCTTTTTTTCCTTGATGTCTCCAAACTACGCCCAATTCCATATTTTCAATTTAACTTTCAGGTATTGCAGTCGTTTGGTAAAGGAAAACATTTGTGTCCCATGCTTACGTTTTCCTTCCAACCACCACTGTTTTATGAGTTGTCCTATAGTTTCATGCCGAAGCCACATCAATTGGAATCGGAAAGGCACATAACAAGGCATAGCTTTACCTATCTCCAAACATATAGGCCAATGGTCAGATCCAGGGTTGTTTAGAATGCAAGCTTTAGGAATATATTCCTTCAGCCACCAGTCTTTAGATATTAGGACTTTATCTAGCCGTTCCAGTATACAAGTAGATCCCTGCCTTCTATTAGACCATGTCATTAGCCCATTGTCAGTCGGAACATTACCAACTGTAGAGACTTTACTAGTCTAGCCATATTGGATGAGCTGGAATCCAGGGTTGATGTTCCTCCCTTTTTTTCTTGTAAGCTAAGAATGGTATTGAAATCTCCTCCAAGGATAACATGGACATTAGGATAAGAGTATATCAAAGCCTTTATATATTGCCATTGTGCCATCTTCTCTTCCAGCATATTGGGTGCATAGCCATTTATGATTAAAAATTGCTGGGCATCTACCTTAGAGTGCACATGCATCAACAAAACACCTCTATTACCACAAGAACTTATCACTGTAATGAGTTTTGGATCCCAGATACTCAAAACTCCTCCTGATGCTCCTTGAAATCCAAGAGATAGACTCTGGGCCTTGGGCCATATTCTTTCTGCTATGATCGTCATAATGTAATATTCCTAATTGGAATATTATACGAGAATTCAGTTTGCTTGGAATTCCCTTGAAATAATATTTTATAAATAGAAACTTGTACTTAGAATATTACTTTAAATAAATATGTAATTGTAATAATAATAAAATATAAATCCTCAAGGGGTTTCGTCCTTGGGTTTAATGATAACAAGGGTTTTCATCCTTGAAATCAGATTACACGATTAAGGGGTTTCGTCCTTAAAAACGATTGAAAAGCATGATGCTTGTACAAGGTTGAATGTTTGAATGTATAATTGAATGATTTTCCTTTTCACCAATTGTTGAACATAAATACCTTCATAGTTTCCACCAAATGATATGTTTTCTCCAAGGATTGTGACCTTTCGTCAAATGAATGCTTAATGACTAATTAATTAGTTAATAAATGTTGTTAGTGACTGCTGTTTATAATACATAAATGCTGTTGCATGCGCTCCATCCATGGGCGATTTGTTTATTAATTGGCAACGCTCCTTCCATGGTGATTTGTTAAATAAAATGGCAACACTCCCTCCTCAATTGTATGGTAATTGATGATTTGGTGGAGGAGATATTATAGTCCTCCCTTCCCAAAATTGCTTGTCAAGCAATTGTAAGTTGGGATGCTCTAAAATGGTCGTTCCTTCCCATGTGGCGTCCTCAATCGGCAATTATTTTTTCAACGGATCAAGTATTCTTTGATGCTTCGATTTCTTAAGCTCCTTTCACAGACCCCAGGGATGTCTTCAGATAGTAAAATCAACTTGCCTTCTTCATCTAGTGGGGGTAGCTCTATAGAAGGGGTAATATGTTGTCCAAGTGCCCTTTTTAGACACAAAACATGAAAGATATTATGTATTCGACTACATCCAGGTAATTCCAATTTGTAAGCAACCTTCCCAACTCTCGTCATGATTTTATATGGACCATAGAATCGGGGTTCGAGTTTCTCAGCTCCACTTTGCTTGATTTAAGATTGCCTATAGGGCTGCAATCGCAAATATACCATGTCCCCTACTTCAAATTTCCTTTCCATTGTATGCTGATCTGCATACAACTTTTGTTGATTCTGTGCTTGCTGGAGATTGTCTTTGAGAGTTCTAAGGATATCTTGACTTTGTTGGATCAAGTCTTTAGCTCCAAGAACTCTACTATCAGGAATGACCAAATCCACAAAAGACTTTGCATCATACCCATACAAAGCTTTGAAAGGTGTCATTCCGATTTACATGTAATAAGGAGTATTATAGTAGAATTCTCCAAAATGCAACCATTTAATCCATGCATATTGTTACCCCGAAATATAACTCCTTAGACACTTATTGACGGCTTCTGTTTGACCATCCTTTTGGGGATGATAACTTGTAGTCAGGGTTTAGTGCCTGCAAGATGAAAGAGTTCTTGCCAAAACGAACTCATAAATCTGCTATCTCTGTCACTAACAATGTTCTTTGGCAGCCCATGTAATTTAAGAATTTCTCTAAAAAATACTCCAGCTATTAAGGGGGCATCATACTTAGTGGGAAGTGTTGTCAACTTGGATTTGCGCCCTAAATCGAAGGCGTGCATGAAATGGCTAGTCCTCTATCCGATTGAAACAATGGGATCTTCTCACGAGGGTGGGTGCCTCAATGGTGAGAAGAACCTTCAGAGAAGGCTGGTTCCTGTAAGATGTATCAATGAGGATCTCTACTCTATGCTGCGGACTACCATGGAAAAAGGAGAAGGAAACTTTAATGGGAAATACTACCTAATAAATGTGATAAACCAGAAGATTGATCCACTCAACTTGTAACCTAGAACACTGAACAAACAAGGGAAAAGGAAGACCTTAGATTTCAATCGACCACTTTGCATAAGTATTTCATGAGAAGGTTCGATCCAATAACCAAAACATGAGGGAAAAACGATGGAGAGAGATTTGATAAAAGACACTTTGCAGCCACCTAACATCCACTTACAACTTTAGCGAAAGACATAAAGAACACTTAACATGACCTGCATAATACGGCAAGTTAGCAACTAGGTACGAATCAGAATTTAGGAAGGGAGAGAAATCTACCACATATGCAAATTGCTGAATGGATATACACTATGCCAACACTTGAAATCTTGAAAGTACAGTCCTTTTATTGATTGAAGAGGTTACACAACTCACCAATGGCAGAGTCTGGTCTAGCCAAGAGAGGGATGATTTTAATCAAGGCTGAAAGCCAATTCATAGAGAATTATAAAAGCCAAAGATTGGCATTGAAAAATTGAAGAGAAGGATTAACTTGGATTAACTCAAGGCTGACTCGGCCTTTCAATAAAAATATATTTTCCCTTTGTCTTTGCATGAAGCTTCTTGCGCTTGAGGAAGTGAATTTGTCTTTGTTCTGAACCACCCACCTCTCTTTGCATGGAAATCCACACCAGTGTCAATTTTAGAACTCTACGTGAGTTGTTGGAACATTTGAGATGATTGTCTGAAAGGCTGAGTTGACCGTTTGATAAGCTGAGTTGGACGAAGAGATCATTCTCCTTTGCATGGGAAACCCCTGATAGATGTGGCGTTTAACAATTAATCAACTCTAAATCTAGGACAATCAACTCGGCGTTCGAATTTAGAACTCCGTTTGAAGTTGAGTTGGACCTTCAGATGAGTTGATCCGGAGATGAGCAGGACTTCAACAACCAGTCAACTGAAGCTTTGATTAGTTGATTGAAAATAGCCTTCGCTTGCATGTATTTTATCCTATTCTAGTCTGCCTGTTCATGTCTATTTCTGGCGAGATTCTATATTTGGATGTATTTTGTCTATTTTTGGTCTATATTTCCTTTGTTTGACCTTTTTTCAACTTCCCATGGTTTAATTCTTTCGGAATTCTGGCTTTACCTTTGTTTCAACGGTTAGTTCCCGCGGTCAAAATTTGACGTCTCGCAAGACGTCACCCTTTGGCATTTTCTTGGGCTTATTTTCTGTTAGGCCTCTCAGTCTTATTTCTTTCGGAATTTTCTTTTGACTTTACCTTTGATTTCCTTGGATTTTCTTGCGGCTTTCTTAGCTTCATCTTTTGCCTTATTTCCTTTGGGATTCTTTGCCGCATTAATCCTTCGGACAAAAAGTCCGAGGGAATTCTTGCCGCATTAATCCTTTGGACAAAAAGTCCGTTGGGCTTTTTGTCCGAAGGTTTCCTTTGTTTTTTCTTGTCTGCCTCGTCGGCTTTTCTCCACGGGCTTGTCTTCCTTGGCTTACTCTGAATTTCTTCAGACTTTTTGTTCGAAGGAATTCCTTCGGACAAAAAGCCCGAAGGAATTAATCCTTCGTCTTTGCCTTCTTCACCCATTTCTTCGGACTTTTCTTCTTTGTAATTTTCCAAATTTCTTTGGACTTTTTGTCCGAAGGAATTAATCCTTCGTCTTTGCCTTCACCTGTTTCTTTGGACTTTTCTTCTTTGTAATTTTCCAAATTTCTTCGGACTTTTTGTCTGAAGGAATTCCTTCGGACAAAAAGCCCGAAGGAATTAATCCTTGTCTTTTTTAATTCTGCTGAGAATGCCCTTCGGATTTTTTACAAGGGTCCAGGCACCGACCAAGTGCCCTTTGCAAGGGCATCTGTCCCTCATTTGTGCCTTTGTCGAAAAAATTGTAGGGCACCCGGGTTTTTTGCAGGGGTCCCAAATTTGATGTGTACCTTTCCGAAGGGTAGGTGCCCTTCGGGATTGTTGAAAATGACCCTTCCGAAGGGTATCTACCCTTCGGGTTTCTTGTTTTGCCCTCTTTTGCCTTCCAAAGCCTTTGCAATTCCACGGACTTATTCCTTCGGATTTCCTTGGACTTTTGTCCGAAGGAATTCCTTCGGACAAAAAGTTTGAAGAAATTTTTACTTGGCTTTTCCTTGCTTTTTGGGCGGACTTTTGGATTCTCCGAAGTATTGTCCTTAGTAGAAGCCTTCTTTGATGACCATTCCTTCGGACAAAAGTTCGAAGGAATTCATCCTTTATTAGCAAAGGCCCTGTTGACAATTTTTCCCCAAAGGAAAGAATAGATTTATTCAAGTAGTTGAAGGGGCAAATTCTAAAGGGTTTGAATCCTTCGGACTTTTGTCCGAAGGGTCACTTGCTGAAGATTCAATTGCTTCGGCCTGTTGGTCTGAAGGAAATGGCACTTGTTTAAAGCCCAAAGGATCATAAGGAGAGGAGGACTGCAACTTTCCCGAAGGGTCAAAACTTCCAAGGATGTTGAAGGGTTCATTCATTTGCCGAAGGGTCATTTTATCGGCCAAGAGACCAATTGCAATTTTTTCGAAGAAAAACAGAAGAGGCCGAAAGAAAGAGTCTATTACAAGAATCTCGAAGGGCAGGGTACCCTTCGGAAGGGGTCATTTCCAACAATCCCGAAGGGCACCAACCCTTCGGGAAGGTATAGGAACGAATTCGGGTGCAAAAAGCCCGGGGGCCCTACAATTCTTCCGAAAAAGGCATAGACACGAGCAACTAGCCCTTGTGGAGGGCACTTGGTCGGCGAGAGGACCGTGGTGACTATTCTCGAAGGGCACATTTCGAATAGCAAAGGCACAAAGATATCTTTCGGACTTTTTGTCCGAAGGAATTTGGAAGACACAGGAAGAGGATCGTGGAAAAGCCGATGGCAAGAAGTCCGAAGGCTTCAAAAAAGTTGAAATGCCGATGGCAAAGACGGAGAAGGGAACCTTCGGAGAAATGTGACTTAGCGTTCAAAACAAAAAAGGTCAACAAAGAGCGAAGAACGAAGGCAAAGAACAAAGTATTCCTTCGGGCTTTTTGTCCGAAGGAATTCCTTCGAACAAAAGGTCTAAAGAAATTCAGAGAGAAGTCACCAAAGGAGAAAACCTGACTATGAAAAGGAGCCCGAACAAAGTAAAAGTAAAGTATCCGAAGAGAAGGAAGTCCGAAGGAATACTATAGAAGATAAAGCCGAGGGAAATCAAGCCCGCAGTCAGGACAATTCGAGCGGACAATTTGTCTGATGGAAGTTGCCACAGGGAAGTCCGAAAATAGGCTCAAAGAATTAAGCTGAGACAACCAGGAATCCGAAAGTAATGGAGGTTGACTGTGCAAAAGAGGATATAAAATAGATAATCCAACGGAGGGTTGAAAGCAGAATATTCGAGAAAATATATATAGACTAACACATCCAAATACAGAATCTCGCCAGAAATAGACATTAACAGGCAGACCAGAACAGGGTAAAATACATGCAAGCGGGAGCTATTTTCGAAAACTGGTCAAAGCTTCAGTGTATATTTCATTCAACAATTTGCATAAGTGGTAGATTTCTCTCCCCTCCCAAATTCTTGTTCATATCTAGTTGCTAGATTATCCTTATGTAGGGCATGTTAAAGTGTTCTCTATGTCTTTTGCTGAAGCTATAAGTGGATGTTAGGTGGCTGCAAAGTGTCTTTTATCAGACCTCGCTCCATCGTTTTTCCTCATGTTTTGGTCATTGGATCGAACATCTTCATGAAATATTTATGCATAAGTGATTGATTGAAATCTAAGGTCTTCCTTTTCCCTTGTTTGTTCAGTGTTCAAGGTTCCAAGTCGAGTGGATCAAAATTTTGGTGTATCACCCCCTTTTAGGTAGGATTTCCCCTTTAAGTTTCCTTCTCCCTTTTCCACAGTAGTCCGCAACATAGACTAGAGATCCTCATTGATACATCATAGAGGAACCAGCCTTCTCTGGAGGTTCTTCTCACCATTGAGGTACCCACCCTCGTGAGAAGATCCCATTGTTTCAGCTGGATAGAGGACTGGCCATTTCATGCATGTCTTCGAATCAGGGCGCAGCTCCAGGTTGACAACAGGGCCTTACCAAAGAAAAAAACAATGAATTCTTTCCCAATGTGTTCTTTCTTTCCTTGGATGGAGATGTGAATTTTCTGAATGGAAAGAGACCATCTCCCCTGTGGAAGAATTGTCAACAGGAACCAGAAAAAAATGAGCATACTTTGTCAAACGATCAACAACTACAAAGAGGCAACTCTTTCCTTGAACCACAGGCAACCCAGTAACAAAATCCATCGAAATACTTCCCATTTTTGAGTTGGAATGGGCAAGGGCTGCAACAATCCTGCTAGAAATTTGTGCTCTATTTTGTTTCATTGGCAAGTAGGACACTCTTGAATTTACTTAAGAATTTCACTTTTAAGCCCTTTCCAAAAGAACATTTCTCTTACTTGCTTATATGTCTAAAAATAGCCTGGGTGGTTCGCCAACAGGCTGTCATAAATAGCTTTTAACATTTTATGCTTAATCTTTGATTCTAGTACCAAGAAGTTTCTATTTTTATACAAAATGAGACCTTTGTAACATTGTTCTCCGATCTTTCCTTCTAAGACCGCATTAGCGAACTCATTTTTTACATATTCGGCTGTTATGAGAACCTTAAAATCAGTGGCAATTGTAGATATGGAACACAAAGAAGGTTTTCTCGATAATGCATCTTCCATAATATTAGTTTTCCCTTTCACATATTCAATGTTGAAATCAAAAGATTGAACCTTGATCACCCATTTTTGCTGTCTATCGTTCAAATGTTTCTGACTTAATAAAAAATTTCAGACTATTATGATCCATTTGTACCACAAATTTTTCACATACCAAGTATTGACAAAACTTGGCCAGCGCATGCATGATTGCTAACATTTCTTTGTCATATATAGAGTATTTTTGCTCATGTTCTTTAAGTTTACGACTTTCGAATGCAACTGGATGACCTTGCCACATTAGAACAACACCTATTCCTTCACCCGACGTGTCGCATTCTAGCACAAAGGGTAATGAAAAGTTTGGTACAGCCAAAATTGGACATGAACTCATTGCTTGTTTAAGTTTCTCAATGTTGATTGAGCAATTTCAGACCAACGAAAGGCTCCCTTTTTTGTTAAATTAGTCAAAGGGACAACTATTCGAGAGAACCCTTTGACAAACCTTCGATAATAAGTGCATAGCCCCAAGAACCCTCTCAATTGTGTCATGATAGTATGAAGGGGGCAATTTAATATAGCTTGGATTTTTTATTGATCAACGTGCACTTCCTGCCTATTGATGACATGCCCCAAGTATAAAATCTCCAAAATTTCGAATTCGCATTTAGACATTTTAGCAAAACGTGATTGTTGCTTCAATAGTTTTAATGCTATATCTAAATGTTTCCTCCCATGACGTACTATATATCAATATATCATCGAAGAAAACCAAAACAAATTTTCTTAAATGCTTACTAAATATTTGATTCATGCAAGACTGAAAGGTGGCTAGAGCATTGGTCAATCCAAAAGGCATAACCAATAACTTGAAATGTCCATAATGACATTTGAATGCAGTTTTCTTAACATCTTCATTTTGCATCCGAATTTGATGGTATCTTGATTTTAAATCGATTTTGGAAAAGACAATAGCTCCATGCAGCTTATCGATTAGTTCATCAATTCTTGGTATCAGATATCTATTCTTAATAGTCTTCTTATTCAATTGTTGGTAGTCTATGCACATTCTCAACGTGCCATCTTTCTTCTTGACTAGGACTGCGGATGAAGCAAAAGGGCTTGAATTTGACATTTCCTGAATGTTTTTTCCATCCTATTCGCTGTAATCACTTGGGGGGCTCCATTAGCCATACCCTGAAGCACTTCTTTTGTAACATCTCCACTGGGCTCTGCCTAGAATAATGTAATTTAAAAAAAAATTAATGTTTTCTTTAATTAGATTACATCACGAGAATCTATTTAGTGATCCAAATAAAACACTCTAAGTATGATAACTGTAAAATAAACATGCAATATTTAACCATCACTGATCATTATCATCATATGAAACACATTATGACTAAATATAAGAAATAATTACAAATGTTCAGCCACAACTGGTACAATCATGCAGCTACTGTTGTCATGGAACAATAAGTAAATAATTATATCTCATTAGATATAATGTCTCAATAATAATAAATACAATACAATGTACAAGATACAAGATACAAGGTTCTACGGAGCATGAGTTCCCCAAACTCTAGTATCTATGGCGGTCTCAAGTGTCGCCTCCAAAGAAGTACTGTTGTGGGGAGGGAGAGCATCATCCAAGCGCTTTTCAACACTAAGGACCATCGATCTCCAACACAATCGCCCATCAGGGTATGGCCTTTCCTTCACGGATGTGTAGATAGTGACGGTGCGGGAATTCAAAGAGACAAGCTAGTACTCGTATGCTGTATGATTTCTAATTAAATGAAGTGTATTATAAAAAAATCCATTCTAACATCATATCGCAAAAACATGTAAATCATACATATGAAATGACAATGTCTAACTAACATTACTTTGGTCAAAGTTTTTAATAGTTATTGATCCGTAGGATCAGTCAAATTTACACACCACTTGATCGGATTACCTTCATCTGGGATTGGTGGTACTAACAAGCTAATGAAGTCCGTCTCACTACTTAGTACCAACAATGTGAGATTTGGTTAATATAAATATATCTAACAGATTCATACAGATTCCTAATAACAGTTATAAAACATGCTAAACTCATGAATAGTCAAAATGCATACATTTAGTCCCTCAAACATATGAATGAATCTTTACCATATTATTTATCACATAAATAATAATAAGCATAACAAGTACAATTAATACCATCCAAATATATTACACATTAGACTGCATATTTCTAATTTTCGTAAGTAGATACAAATACAATACATTCTATGACAAGCAATAATATCACAATCCATCATATACGTACACACTCGTCAATTTCAAACAGCTAGTCTTAATAAAGAAAGCCATAATTCTCACAACAACGTAATCTTTCGTTTAAACGTCTTGTTATATTAGAAGGCTGGTATGCATATATAGAGTGTCTTATCCTTCAAGAATCTATGACTTAGTTTCGAACAATCAATACAATTATAAATATAGGCCCTCATCACATGCATTGTTATATATGTATATGCATTTATACATATTAGTATACTTATAGTACATACCGTACACAAGTTTTCAATGGAACAATATACAATATATTAACCATTAATTTTCAATAAGTATTAGTGGACTATGTTACAATATACCAACCTTTAACAATACACATAGTCTACTAATATACTAACCATTAGTGGAACAATCATAGCGTATACTAACCACTAACCACTAGATCAATATTTGGTAATACATTATGAGTTACATTATCTAGTAACACAAGCATACTTATGAATGAATAGTTTTATAAATAGTATATTAAGCAGAGATGGTACCACCAATATGGTATTTAATATAATCCTTGTACCAAATGAACTCATACCTATATACAGTCGATTTGGATTATAATCACATGTAGTACCCAAAAAATCTATAACAAAATATATAGATGCACTTGGCATGGTTTTCAGTTTTACCCCCTCAGTCGATACCTTTTACACAGTTCGTTGTTTATATACATTGATGTTCATTATATATTATAATTCGCTATATAAGAATAGTATTGCACTCAGATTGTTATATTGAATATTAATGTACTCAGGTCATTATATATAGTTCGCTATGCTATACTCAGTCATAAATCTCAATTTATATAATATACGCTTCGCTATTTTTCCCCATGAGTTTCATCAGTAAATAATACATGTTATACAGAGGAGTGACAAAATTTGTTACATGTGAAACTACATTATACAGTTCGAACTAATACATCCTGATTTCTCGCTATCATAGTAAGATCTTTATGAATGTCACATAGTGATAATATCTATATAATGTTGCTAATTCAGATAATTAAGTAAGATTTCTTGCTATCTTATTATATTTGACTTAATGAGGACGATACTTAGTTATCATTGAATCCATGGATGATAATAGAAATATGCTGATATATCTATTAAGATATATAATCTGAGATACGAGTTATAAAATAATGTGTATCACTAGGATACATATATTTTAATCATAAAAACAATATATATCTTAATACAACTATATGGGATACACATTAAGATATATGCTGATATCACTTTTATACAGATACGAATGCTATTGCTATCATATCACTATCACAAAATATATATGGATATTCGAGCAAAGATCATATCACAGCAGAAAATTGATCACTATAAACTCATATATCCCTACCAAGCAAACATCTCATACAACAAGGATCTAATGCATACATACAATTCTTATATAGTCCGCTATTTATCATCACAAAAGTATATATGAATCTCTATGTTCGGGAGAATCGTTGTTTTATCCTTATAAGAATCTCATGAACAACACACACATAGTTATCCTTATAATACATCGTTGTAATATATGTTTTATCCTTATAATACAAAAGTGATAACGCACATACATCGTTGTTTTATACATAGTTCCTTTAGATTTTCTTGATGAGATTTTATCATCACAAAAGTATTATACATAGTCCGCTATGAATCGCTATTTAATGTGTATATATATGTGTGATTCGTTGTTTTAGATGATCTAATAGATATATACAATCAGTCACCATTACACAGTTCGTTGTACTTTATACGTAAATCGCCTTAATATAAGAATAATTTTCTGAGCCCACGCTGCTATATTTAAGTCTCTGTTTAGATAGAAATTTTAATCGTTGTTTAAACTTATACAGATCGCCATACTTGATATGGTTCACTGTAAACCTTATATAATTCGCTAGACTTTATACACAGATCACTGAGCCTGTACTTATATATTACTCGATATCATATAAATCGCTGCATATATATAGCATATTATTGCTGTGAATATATATCGATATCTGAATTAAAGCACAGATCAATATTGCTATATATATATATATTGCGCTGTATATGTTGTAGTTCGCTATATGTATATATATTCACTGTATGTTAAGTATATAGTTCGCTAGTTAAAGAAATGAATAACAGAACAAATGTATGTAAGCACTTCATCTAGGTGTAAAGTCTGCTTGTATTTTATTATTATTATTATTATTATTATTTTATTTATATATCTAGATCATTGTACTTTTTTAACAATTTAGCCATGCATTGCATACAGATTCGCTATACAATATATAGTTCACATAGAATTTTTTTGCCATTTTTCACATACTAATTCAATAACTTCACCTACCTGGCCAAAACCGTCCGGCACAATCTTGAATTTCTCGTCTTCGCGTTTTTCTCCCTACTCTGGGTCTTTTCTTTCTCCAATTCGAGTCTCTCAATGCTCTTCTCTTCTCCAATTTCTTCTTCTCTTTCGTTCTGCACTTTCTCCTTTCTTTCTCCCTTTGTATGATTATTGCGCTTTCTTTTAAAGTTGCCTTTTTTTTTGTATTTTATTGAATGATTTTTCTCTTTTCTAAAAACTTTCCATAATCTTTACTTTTTTATTTATTTATAACACAATACCATTACTTTATCTATTTTTCTAAAACTTTCTAATTCATTTTATTTATTTTAACTCTTTGTATGATGTTTTATTTATAATAATATGATTTAAAAATAAATAACCTTTCAAAATAAATATTCATAATGATTTATTAATAATATGACTAATGTAAGGTCAATTACATTCCATTTTTAAAACTGGAAAATCAAAAATATTATAATTAAACACGATGGTTAGGCTAGATGCGGTAGTAACCATGTACTAATGACGCAAATTTATATTTTCGAAAACATTAATAATCATGAACACATTAACATGACATAAACACAATCACATAAGCTTAATTCTACATAAACATTAAACTGCGCTAACACACAACTAGTATGCATAAACAAATACCTAAATGCAAATAGTCATTAAAAACTTACTAACTATAACCATTCAAACAACGCATATAACATGTACTATTTGATGTGGTGTGTAGAGTTATAGCTATTCTTCTGTTGCCCCTTAACACCTCCATTTATGTCACTCTCTCTCTGTCATGCTCTGAGGGATGAATCTCTTCTGCGTCCAACTCACGACAAGATAGCCCATAACATCGTGATATATACATCATAAAATAATGCTGAAAAAATAAATCAACATGATCACAATGTAAATGATATATAATACAGCTAGCCTCATAGTAATGAAATCATGAAATCAAAGCAACATACAACTATCCCATAACAACATATGACTTACAACTCAGTTAATAATAATCAATGCAAATTACCAATTATAAATATCTATGGATAATCAAGTAAGTTTGCTTAGTGAAAAATTAGGATGTAACATCCTTCCCCCTTAAAGTTGGTCATCATCTCGATGACACTTGTTCAAACATAAGTTTTGAATTAAAACATTATTCAACTGAAAAATAACATAGTATGAAGTATCAAATCAAGCAAATAAATGTAGAAATCCCTTGTAGAACTCATCATATTCCTCCCAAGTAGCACTATCCTCAGAGTATTGGTCCCACAAGACCCTACACTATGATATTTTTCTATTATGCAAATGAAGTTTGTGAGTGTCAATTACTTTGATTGGTTCTAGTATGACCACCATAGGGTCCAAAACCTGCAAAGCATTCCAATCCAACAAATGTGAAGGATCATCTATATATTTTTAAAGATGAGAAACATGGAAGACATTATACAATAGAGTTAGGCTGGTGGCAATGCAAGTCTTTATGCTACAGGATTGATCACCTCAAACACCTTGAAGAGTCCCATATATCGCGGTGATATAACTCTTCTGTTTATCATTGGCTTCGACCAATCTCTACCTGATTAATCTAACTTGATTTTTTATTTCTAAAAGTATCTCAAGTCCAAAGACTACTCTGTCTTTCAACCTATCTCAACTGATTTGGTGTCCTGCACCTTCCATACAAAGTTTCAAAAGGTGTCATTTTCAAAGTTGATTGATATGAGTTATTGTAAGCAAACTCAACCAATGGAAGGTAATCTTCTCACTTGTATCACTGATCCATGTAATACATACGAAGGAAATTCTCTACACCTGTTTAACTCGCTCAGTTTGACCATCATCTTTGGGTGATATGCAATGCTGAAGTTTAGTTGCGTACCCAAAACTGAATTTAGATTTATCCAAAATCTAGAAGTCATCTTTGGATCACGATCCAAAATGATTTTCTTTGAAAATCCATGCAACCGATACACTTCCTTTACAAATGTCTTTGCAAGAGTGGTTGCATCATTTGTCAAATTCCCTGGTATAAAATGAGCCACCTTGGTTAGTTTGTCAACTACTACCAAGATCATATTGTCCATGTTCCGTGACAACGGTAACCCTTGGACAAAGTCCATACTGATCACCTACCACTTCCATTCCAGTATGTCATGTGGATATAACAATTCAGCTGGATGCACATGTTCAGTTTTCACTCGCTGGCATTCTAGACAATGTGACACAAAGTCCACTACATTTTTCTTGATTTCCTTCCAGAAATAAAGTGGTTTAAGCTATGCCATGAGCTTGGTTACTCTGGGATGTCCTAAATATGGGGCATTGTGCAATTCCTTTAGCACTGTGTTATCAGATTCTCTTGATTTGGCACATACATCCTTCCATTGTATCGCAAAAGACCATTTTTTAATTTGAATCCTTTATACTTAGGATTTTGAGCATTCTTAGATAATGCTTTCCTAACCTGATCATAGAATTCATTTCCTGGTGAGAATTTGATCATTCGATCCCTGAAAGTAGTCCTGATAGTAGCTATGGTTGCATGTACCTTTTAAGACTTAAGGCATCAACTACTCTGTTTTTTTGTTTTTGATATAGTCGATGTCAAAATCAAATCAGACAAGAACTCTAGCCAACGTCTTTGACGAGCATTCAAATTTGGTTGGGTGAACATGTACTTGAGTCTCAAGTTATCAGTCTTGATTTCAAATGGTTTTCCCAATAGATAATGCCATCAAACTTGTAAAGCATGCACAATTGTTGCAAGTTCTAAGTCAGGAGCGGCATAGTTCACCTCATAAAGCTTCAACTTTCTTGATTCATAAGCTATCATTGCACCATTCTGCATAAGGACTCTTCTTAGTCCATCCCCAGATGCATCTATGATCACTGAAAACTGACCACTGGGGTTAGGAACTCTTAACACTGGTGTTGAAATAAGTCTCATTTTCAATTCTTGAAAAACTACTTCACACTTATCTGACCAGATAAAACTTTGGTTCTTCCGTTGCAAAGAGGTAATCGGATTAGCTATCTTAGAAAAATTTGGAACGAACTTCCTGTAATAGTGTGCTAATTCCATGAAAGTTCTTACTTTGTGAACATTTTTTGGCGCTGGCCACTCCATAATGGCTCTTATTTTTGCTGTATCTATTGGAATATTGTCCACAAAGATAATGTTCCAGATATTGCACTCTTTCTTGGAAAAAAACACACTTAGACAACTTGCCATATAACTTGTGCTTTCGCAACCATTGCAGAACCAGTTCCAGATGTTGGAGATGCTCTGCTTCATTCTTAGAGTATATAAGAATGTCATCAAGAAAGACAAACAAAGTGATCTGAGTAATCTCTGAACACACTGTTCATGAGATTCATGAATGTTGCTGGAGCATTTGTCAATCTAAATGGTAACACTGATCTCATAGTGCCCATAACGAGTTTTAAATGTTGTTTTAGGAATATCCTCATCCCTTATCCTTAGTTGATGGTATCCTATTCTAAAATCAATCTTTTAAAAGACCATTGCTCCCTGCGTTTGATTGAAAAGATCATCTATACGAGGTAGCAGATACCTGTTTTTGATAGTTGCCTTATTCAACATTTTATAGTCTATGCAAAGCCAAAGAGTACCGTCCTTGACAAAGACAACTGGTGCAACCCATGGTGACACACTTGGTCTGATCAACCCTTTTGACAACCATACTTGGAGTTGAGCCTTCAATTCAACCGATTTAGTGGTTGTCATCCTGTATGGTGTCTTAGACTGTGGTTCAGATCTAGGTATGATATCGATAGAGAAATTAAAATCACGTTTAGGAGGCAATCCTGAAAATTCCTTTGGAAATACATCTTGAAAAATCCTTAGTAATGGATGATCTTCAAGGTATGGTTCCTTAGATTCCTCCATTTCATTTATTTTAACAATAAATGCTTGGTATCCTTTTTCTTGACTCTTCTTGAGTTGCATTGCAGAAATCTGCCTAAGCTTCAAGTCTTTTTTCTCGCTTTGAATTTGTGTCTGATTTTCAAAATCGTCCAGACACTCAACCTTCTTCAAATAGCAGTCAACCTTGGCTTTATGCTTTGCAAGCCAGTTGATTCCTAAAATCACATCATATGACCCTAGTGGTACTACATAAAGATCCACTATTATCGTGAATTCGGGCAACCTAATCTCTAGTCTACTCAACAACGACTTGAGCTCTTGCGTCCTGAGGGTTTTATTGCTCAGTGGGATGATCTTCGGGTACATCCTAGTGTAATTCCTCTTCATGGCCATGAACTTCTTACTCCAAAGTTGAAATTCGGTCATTGGTTTAGTTCATGGCTACGAGAATCTGATCCAATTTTGTTGTTTGCTGAGTAGCAAATCGATTAGAATCAAACGAAAGGTTATTGTTATTGACATTTGAAGGACCCTCACCAAATACTCTAGTTTTCACCATTCTCCTTTCTGGTAAATAGAAGGATACAAAAACGTTAGTGGACTCATTAGGTCTTAGAGTGCTAGTCACAACTTTGATACCAAATGTAACATCCCCACTGGGATCTACTTAGAATAACATGATTTTAATAAAAATTTAATCAACATAATCTTTCATAAGATTAGACCACGAGAATCTAATTAGTGATCTAGATAAAACACCTTAAATATGATAATTGTAAAATAAGCATGTGGCATCTATTCGTCACTGATCACTATTATCATATGAAACACATCATGACTAAATATAGAAAGTAATTACAGATGTCCAGTCGTGGCTAGTACAATCCTACAACCACCGTTGTCATGGTACAATAAGTAAATAATTACATCTCATCAAGGATATAATGTCTCAATAATAATAAATACAATACAATGTACAAGATACAAGGCTTCATGAAGCATGAATTCTCTGAACTCCAGTATCTATGGCAATCTCAAGTGTCGGTTCCAAAGAAGTACTGTTGTAGGGAGGGAGAGCATCGTCCAAGTACTTTTTCACGCCAATTACAGACCATCGATTTCTTGCACATTCTCCCATTAAGGAATGACCATCCCTTCACAGATGAGTAGATAGTGACGGTGCGTGAATCTAGAAAGACAAGCTAGTACCCATGTACTATATAATTTCTAAGAACATGAAGGTACCATAAAGAAATTCATTTTAACATAATATCGCACAAACATGTAAATTACTTGTTTCCTTCAAAACAAAAACACCGTAGTGGTATAAAAACCTCCCTCTAAATTCCATTGCTTCTTGGAATGAATTAAGTACAACCTTTTGTAGGCAGTTTGAAAACAAATCTAACCACTTGTGAAATGACAATGTCTAACTAACATTACTTTGACCAAAGTTTTTAATAGTTATTGATCTCTAGGATCAGTCAAATTCATACACCTCACTTGATCAGATTACCTTCATCTGACATTGGTGATACTAATAAGTTAGTGAAGTCCATCTCACTACTTAGTACCACCAATGCAAGATTTGGTTAATATAAATATAACCAACAGATTCATACAAATTACTTCCTACTAACAGTCATAAAACATGTTAAACACATGTATAATCAAAATGTATACATTTAGTTTGTCAAACGTATGGTTGAATCTCCACCATATTATTTATCACATAAATAATAATAAACATAACAAGTACAGTTCATACTATCCAAGTATATTACATATTAGACTGCATATTTCTAATTTTTGTAAGTAGATACAAATACAATACATTTTATGACAAATAATAATATCACAGTTCATCATTCATGTACAGAGTACTAAATTTCAAACAACCAGTCTTAGTGAAAAAAGCCATAATTCTCACAAAAATGTAATCTTTTGTTTAAACATCTTGTTATATTAGAAGGTTGGTATGCATATATAGATAGTGTCCTATCCTTTAGGAATCTATGACTTAGTTTTGAACAATCAATACAATTACAAATAAAGGCACTCATCACATGCATTGCTATATATGTATATGCATTTGTACATGAGTATACTCAGTGTGTTGGCAATTTGAGTGTCATGGTGTACAAGGAGATTGCTGTCTATAATATTGTCATTGATGTCAAATGATAAATGTTCTATCAAGCATTAATGACAAAGGTGTTGAGCTAAACAAATCAATTGTAGAGTCCTCATGGAAATTGTATGTGCACCTTGAATTCCTAGAATAGTCATATGAATGCCTCTGTCAGTTTGTTGAGTATGGCTTAGTACACAGTTTGTTGGTGACTACATTTGCATATATGACAACCTCTGAAAGAAACAATCACACTAGGCTACTCAGGTTTGTGCCTATTCCTTATGGTCCAAGTTCTAAGTCATGCGGATGGAAGGAACTGTTGACAATTTTACCCCAAAGGAAAGAACATATGTATTCAAGCAGTTGGAGTAAATTCTAAAGAGAACAAATGTTTTGTGGTTTTACAAAGGGGCAAAGATCATTTCGAAGTTCTAAAGGGTTTGAATCCTTTGGACTTTTTTGTTCGAAGAGTCATTAGCTGAAGATTCAATTGCTTCAGACATTTTGTCCGAAGGAAATGGCACTTGTTTAAAGCCCGAAGGATCACTAGGAGAGGACTTTAACAAAAAATATCTGAAGGGTCGAAACTACCAAAGATGCTGAAGGGTTCATTCATTTGCCGAAGGGTCATTTTATCGGCCAAGAGACCATTTGCAAAAAATCCGAGGGGAAAATGACAGAGGTAAGAGGCTGAAAGAAAGAGTCCATTACAAGAAACCCGAAGGGTAGGGTACCCTTCGGAAGGGTCATTTTAAACATCCCGAAGGGCACCTACCCTTTGGAAAGGTACAGGAGCAAATTCAAAACCTTTGCAAAAAGCCCGGGTGCCCTGCAATTTTTTCGAAGGGCACAGATGAGGGACAGGAGCCCTTGCGGAGGGCACTTGGTTGGCGACAGGTCCATTGCAATTTTTCCGAAGGGCACATTTTGAAGGTAAGGGTAAAGGAAGAACAAAGGAAACCATCAGTCTTTTTGTCCAAAGAAATTCCTTCGGACAAAAAGTTTGAAGAAATTCGAAAAAATCACAGAGACAACAAAGTTCGAAGGAATGGTTCAAGCAAAAGGCCGAAGCAATTCTTTCGGGTATTTTGCCCAAAAGAAAGGAGAGAACAAAGTGGTCAAGCTTCGGCCTTTTTGTCCGAAGATGAATGCCAGAAGAAATTAAGGGTCAAGACAGAAGTCCGAAAGAATTCTTTCGGGAGATTTATTCAAAGGAATGGACAGAAATGACTCGGAAAGATAAGCTTAAAGTCCGAAGATGCAGTCCGAAGCCAACATAAGAAGAGAAGAAACAAAAGAAAGATATCCTTCGGACTTTTTGTCCGAAGGATTAATTCGGGGAAATCAAGCCTGCAAAGTTAAAAAGTTTGTGGGAAAGTGACAAGGTCAGGACAATTCAAGCGGACAATTTGTCCGACGGAAATCATTCAGAGGGAAAGTCCAAAGACAGGTCCGAGGAAATAAACCCAAGGCGAAATGAAACCAAAAGCATAAAGTCCGAAGGAAATTCAAAGCTTCGAAAAAGTTGAAAAGGCCAAATGGAGAAAATATAGACCAAATATAAATAAAAATACATCCGAATGTAGAATCCTACCAGAAATAGACATGAATAGGCAGACCAGAGCAGGGTAAAATACATGCAAGTAGTGCTATTTTTGAACACCGGTCAAAGCTTCAGTGGACTGGTTATTGAAGTCTTGTTCACCTCCGGATCAGCTCACGTATCCGAGGGTCCAACTCAGCTTCAACCGGAGTTCTAAATTCGAACGTCGAGTTGACTGTTCGAGATTTAGAGTTGACTAATTGTTAAATGTCACATCTACCAGGAGTTTCCCATGCAAAGGAGAATGATCTCTTCGTCCAACTTAGCTTACCAAACAGTTAACTCAGCTTTCAAACGTTCCAACTTGGCATCAAGCAGCTCACGTAGAGTTTTAAAATTAACATTGGCGTAGATCTCCATGCAAATAGAGGTGGGCGGTTCAGAACAAAGACAAGTTCACTTCCTCAAGCGCAAGAAGCTTCATGCAAAGACAAAAAAGAAAATATATTTAATTGAAAGGCCAAGTCAGCCTTGAGTTAACCGAAGTAAATCCTTCTCTTCAGTTTTTACAATGCCAATCTTTGGCCTTTTGTAATTCTCTATAAAATGGCTTTCAACCTTGATTAAAAAAAAGAATCCATCCCTCTCTTGGCTAGACCAGACTCTGCCATTGGTCAGTTGTGTAACCTTTTCAATCAATAGAAGGACTGTACTTTCAGATTTCAAGTGTTGGCATAGTGTATATTGATTTAGCAATTTGCACAAGTGTTAGATTTCTCTCCCTTCCCAAATTTTGATTCATACCTAGTTGCTAGATTATCCTTATGGAGGTTATGTTAAGTGTTCTTTATGTCTTTTGCTGAAGCTGCAAGTGGATGTTAGGTGGCTGCAAAGTGTCTTGTATCAGACCTCTCTCCATCGTTTTCCCTCAAGTTTTGATCATTGGATCGAATCTTTTCATGAAATATTTATGCATAAGTGATTGATTGAAATCATAGGTCTTCCTTTTCCCTTGATTGTTCAGTGTTCAATGTTCCAAGTTGAGTGGATCAAACTTCTGGTGTATCACCCCTTATAGGTAGGATTTCCCCTTAAAGTTTCCTTCTCCCTTTTCATGGTAGTCCGCAGCATAAAGTAGAGATCCTCATTGATACATCATATAGGAACCAACCTTCTTTGGAGGTTCTTCTCACCATTGAGGCACCCACCCTCGTGAGAAGATCCCATTGTTTCAGCCGGATAGAGGACTGGCCATTTCATGCATGTCTTCGATTCAGGGCGCAGCTCCAGGTTGACAATAGGAACAAAAGTTATGCAGGTGCAAAGTAGGGCTTCCGGGGAAGCCAGTTGAACGGTATCTGAACACTTAGTCGATTTTACAAGCTTGGGAATTCTTTCGAGAAAGTGTTTGGGAATTATTTCGGGAGAATTGACTCGGGGAATTCTTTCGAAAATATTGGTACAGTTGTCCTGAACACAGTTTTCAAAGGAAATGAGTTTGCCTAGGAATTTTTTCAAAATAATTGTCCCAAAGGAAATGATCTGATCAAAAGTTGTTTGAAGGCTATTTTTGCAAAAAGCCGAAGGGTAAGTGGACCTTTACAAAAAAGCCAAAGGATCTGTAGACGCTTGCAAAAATGCCGAAGGGTATGTGGACCTTTACAAAAAAGCCGAAAGGTATGTGGATTGTTCAAAAGCTTTTTGAAGGGTACATTTGCAAAGTGTTGAAGGGTATGTGGATCTTTACAAAAATGCCGAAGGATAAGTGACCCGAACAAAAGCTCCGAAAGGTACTTTACAAAATCCCAAAGGGTATGTGTCTTAAACAAACAAGCAAAGAATTGTAGGGCAATTCAAATGTCCCGAAGGGCACTTAGACAAAAAGCCCGGAGAAATTGTCCCAAAATGTCTTTTAAACAAAAAGCCCGTGGAAATTGTCTTGAAGGGCATGTTGCCAACCTGGAGTTGCACCCTGAATCGAGGACATGTTGAAATGGCCAATCCTCTTTTCGGCTAAAACAATGGGATCTTCTCACGAGGGTGGGTGCCTCAATGGTGAAAAGAACCTCCAGAGAAGGCTAGTTCCTATAAGATGTATCAATGAGTAATCTCTACTCTATGGTGCGGACTACCATGGAAAAGGGAGAAGAAATCTTGAAAGGGAAATCCTACCTAATAATGGTGATACACCAAAACGTTGATCCACTCTTCTTGGAACCCTGAACACTAAATCAAACAAAGGAAAAGGAAGACCTTTGTTTTCAATTGATCACTATGCATCAATATTTCATGAAAAGGTTCGATCCAATGACCAAAACATGAGGGAAAACGATGGAGAGAGGTCTGATACAAGACACTTTGTAGCCACCTAACATCCACTTATAGCTTCATCAAAAGACAAAGAACACTGAACATGCCTTGCATAATATGATAAGCTAGCAACAAGGTACGAATCAAAATTTGGGAAGGGAGAGAAATCTACCACATATGCAAATCGCTGAATGAATATACACTATGCCAGCATTTGAAATTTGAAAGTACAATCCTTCTATTGATTGAAGAGGTTACACAACTCACCAATGGCAGAGTCTGGTCTTGCCAAGAGAGGGATCTTAAAAATCTAAGGCTGAAAAGCCATTAATATAGAGAATTACAAAATCCAAGAGATTGGTGTTAAAGAATAGAAGAGGAAGATCAACTTAGATTAACTCCAGACTGACTTTGCCATTCAATAAAATATGTTTTCCGTTTGTCTTTGCATGAAGCTCCTTGGCGCTAGAGGAAGTGGACTTGTCTTTGCATGAAGCTCCTTGGCGTTAGAGGAAGTATATGGCTGGGTTTATTGAAACGCCCACCTCTCTTTGCATGGAAATCCACGCCAATGCCAATTTTAGCTTCTTCATGAGCTGCTGGAACGTTTGAAAGTATGAGATGACAATAGTATGCATGAAATCCAACGTCAATGTCAATTTTAGAACTTTGACTTGATCCGTTGGAAGCCGAGCTGGAACGTTTAAAAGGCTGAGTTGGAACGTTTGAAGATAAACTTGACTTCAACAACCAGTCAACTAAAGCCTTGACTAGTCAACCGTAATTAGCTTTTGCTTGCATGGAATTCATGGAGACTAAAATTAGCACTCCGACTTGAACCGCTGGACGTTGAGTTAGAACATTTGGAAGTCACCGCATGCCTTTTGAATGATTTAACCCCCCACGTTTATTATTTTTCATGCCTTTTACGGCAGTCTTTGACTATAGGTCAACTATAAAAAATAAACAATATTCTTAATTGTTTTTTGGCATGTTCACGCGTGCCTCGGATGTGTCTAAGTTTGTTTATGGTAGTTTGCATGTTGTAGGACGCGTTCATTGGCTGTTTTGTCTGTCTTTTCCGTTGGTTTTCCCTTTGTCATTTTATTTCTTCAAATCTGTCTACTTTGCAGTCTTTTCCTGTTTGGTCCTTCGCTTCGGATTATTTTTTGCCTATGTTATGTATTTGCCTCGGGCTTTGGTTTTTTCACTTTCCCACGGCAAATCTTCCAAAGGAATTCCTTTAGACAATTTGCCCGAAGGAATTAATTCCTTGGTCTTTGTCAATGTCTTTTGCTTGGTCTATGCTATATCACGGACTTTCCCCTCAATGTATTTTGTCTCAGCGTATTTACACTTCACTTTCCCATGGACAAAATGTCCCACGGGAATTGTCTTTATTTGTTCCTTGGATTATCTGTGCTCGGACCTTGCCTTTTCAAATGCTTCGAAGGATTTCCTTCGGACAAATTGTCTGAAGGAATTCCTTTGGACAATTATTCCGCTTGAATTGTCCTTGTCACTTTTCCTGCGGTCTTTGTATCCTTTGAATTTCTCTTTCTTTTTTCTGCAGGCTTTTGTCTTTTGAATTTTCGCGGACTTTTTGCTTCTCACTTTTTCGAATTAATCCTTCGGACAAATAGTCCGAAGGATATTCGTCAATTAAATTGTTTGCTCTTTTTGCCTTTGCGTATTTTTTCTGTCGGGTTTCTCTTTGTAAATTCTCCGAATTCTTTCGGACATAAAGTCGAAGGAATTAGTCCTTTGTCTGTCTTAACCACTAGCAGGAAGCCCTTCAAGAAAATTGCAAAGGTCTTGCCACCAACCAAGTGCCCTCCGCAAGGGCTTGTGTCCTTCCTCTGTGTCCTTCGGGAAAGTTGGAATGGTCTTGTCACCGACCAAGTGCCCTCCGTAAAGGCTTTTGTCCTTCCTCTGTGGCATTTTGAAAAAATTGTAGGGCACCCAGGTTTTTTGCAGGTGTCCTTATTCCTTTGTCTTTATTTTCTTGCGGACTTTTTTGGAGGCTGCGGACCTTGTCTTTTCAAATTATCCTAAGTATTCCTTCGGACAAAAGTCCGAAGGAATTCCTTCGGACAAAAAGTCCAAAGGATATCTGTTGTCTTCTCTTTATTCTTGGCTAATTTCCTGCGGACTTATTGCAAAGCTCATTCCTTCGGATTTCTTGCAAAGAACCTTTTTCGAAGGATAACATACCCTTTGGATTTCTTCAGTGTCCCTTCAAAATTTTGCAACGGTCCTGTTGTCAACCTGGAGTTGCGCCCTGAATCGAAGACGTGCGTGAAATGGCCAGTCCTCTATCCGGTTGAAACAATGGGATCTTCTCATGAGGGTGGGTGCTTCAACAGTGAGAAGAACCTCTAGAGAAGGCTGGTTCCTGTATGATAAATCAATGAGGATCTCTACTCTATGCTGCGGACTACCGTGGAAAAGGGAGAAGGAAACTTAAAGGGGAAATCCTACCTAAAATGGGGTGATACACCAGAAGTTTGATCCACTCAACTTGGAATCTTGAACATTGAACGGACAAGGGAAAAGGAAGACCTTAGATTTCAATCAACCACTTATGCATAAACATTTCATGAAGAGGTTCAATCCAATGACCAAAACCTGAGGGAAAACGATGGAGAGAGGTTCGATACAAGACACTTTGCAGCCATCTAACATCCACTTACAGCTTTAGCAAAAGACGTAAAGAACACTTTAACATGACTAGCATAAGGATAATCTAGCAATTAGGTATGAACCAAAATTTGGGAAGGGAGAGAAATCTACCACTTATGCAAATTGCTGAATGAAATATACACTATGCCAACACTTGAAATTTGAAAGTACAGTCCTATTGATCGAAGAGGTTACGCAACTCACCAATGGCACAGTTTGGTCTAACCAAGAGAGAGATTGGATGATTTTTAATCAAGGCTGAAAGCCATTTTATAGAGTGAATTACAAAAGGCCAAAGATTGGCATTGAAAATTGAAGAGAAGGATTTACTTAGGTTAACTCCAGGATGTCTTGGCCTTTCAATAAAATATGTTTTCTTTTGTCTTTGCATGAGGCTTCTTGCGCTTGAGGAAGTGAACTTGTCTTTGTTATGAACCGCCCACCTCTCTTTGCATGGAAATTCATGCCAATGTTAATTTTAGAATTCTACGTGAGCTGCTTGGTGCCGAATTGGAATGTTTAAAACGCTGAGTTGGCCGTTTGATAAGCTGAGTTGGACGAAGAGATCGACTGAGTTGGTCGAAGAGATCATTCTCCCTTGCATGGAAAACTCCTAGTGGATGCGGCTTTTAACAACTAATCAACTCTAAATCTGAAACAGTCAACTCGCCATTCGAATTTGGAACTTCGTTGACGCTAAGTTGGACCCTTGGATGCATGAGTTGATCCGGAGACGAGCAGGACTTCAATAACCAGTCAACTGAAGCTTTGATCGGTGTTCAAAAATAGCCCCTGCTTGCATGTATTTTACCCTGTCCTGGTCTGCCTGTTCTTTTCTATTTCTGGCGGGATTTTATATTTGGCAATTTCCTTCGGACTTCTCTTATTTCCTCTTTTGCACAGTCCAAAAACTATTAATTTTGGGTGTCTCGGCTTAATTCCTTTGGATTTTATTGAAGGGGCCTTGTCCGAATTCCTTTGGACTTTTTGTCTGAAGGAATTCCTTCGAACAAAAAGTCCGAAGGTTTCCTTCCCCTTTTGCTTTGCCTTCGTTTCTTTGTTTTTTCTTCGGACTTCTGTCTCATCATTTTCCCGCGGACAAAATGCCTGCAAGAATTATCTCGGTCTCTTCCTCTGGCCTTCGGAATTCCTGTTTTCTTCGGGTTTTTTCCGCTGCCCTTTCTCTGAATTTCTTTGGACTTTTTGTCCAAAGGAATTCCTTCGGACAAAAAATCCGAAGGTTTCCTTTTGCTTTGCCTTTGTTGAATTTAACTTCTCCAAAGCCCCTTTGTCTTTTGCCGTCGGCATTTTGGCTTCTGTCTTCTTTCCTGCGTCTTCCGAATTCCTTCAGACTTTTTGTCCGAAGGTCTCTTTTGTGCCTTTGCTCTTTGAAATGTGCCCTTCGAAAAAGTCACCGTGGTCCTGTCGCCGACCAAGTGCCCTCCGCAAGGGCTAGTGGCTCTTGTCTGTGCCATTTTCGAAACAATTGTAGGGAACCTGGACTTTTCGCAAAGGTCCCGAATTCGTTCTCTGTACCTTCCCGATTGTTGAAAATGACCCTTCGAAGGGTACCCTGCCCTTTGGGTTTCTTGCAAATGACCCATCCGAAGGGTACTTCCTTTAGGCGTTTTGTTGATTTGTTATTCCCTTGTTTCATGAACCATTCCTTCGGACAAAAGTCCAAAGGAATTCATCCTTTTGTCGCAAAGGCCCCTACCAAAAACAATGTATTCTTCTTTCCTTGGCCAGAGACGTGAACTTTCTAAATGGCAAAAGACAATCCGACTTGTGGAAGAATTGTCAACATTTCTGGCGACTCAGCTGGCTCAGCTTGCCTGCTATGCTTGAGAACTCAGACCATGTATAGATGCTTATTTGACCCCAAATGGTGAACCTAATTTCTGACTAAAAATCTGTTTTGATCATCACTGTAGTAACCTCCTTCAAAATAAGAAGGGAAACACATGAAAGAACACTAACTAAGAAGCAAATGTGCAACAAACACTTATTGGAACAAAAACTGAAGCAAACTACTGCGCTTAAACAACACTTGGAGGAAAGTAGAAACAACTAAATAATCTAGCTAACCATGATAAAGCATGATCCCTCCGGATCAAATGGGAAATTCTAAGAGATGGTACAAGTTGCAACACAGGATGTTTTTTAATCATAACTTTTGATGAGGCATTTTCCTTGTCCACGAACTGTATTAGCATCTTCTCAAAAGAGTTATCAACATTAACAAAGAGAAACTCATCAAGTAACTCCTGATTTTTTTCAGATTACTTATCATCTACCACCTTGTCAAGTGATACCTCATCTATGCATGGTTTTTGAGTGACCACATCTTCCTTATCGACTGATGTAAGTTCATCCAGCTCTTCAAGGAGCTTTGAGTAGGCAACCCAATATTTACTGTGACTTTGAATAGGTGATTCTTGATCAAATTTTTCATAAACATGCTCCTCAATAGCTATCAGATCCATACAAAGCTCTTCAATCTCTTGTAGAGATTCAAGGTGCAGCTGCCAATCATCTTTTTGTTGCTCATTTTGATATATTTGAACTGAATCAGCTATAACGCTATCTGGATCCTTCTCAATAAGAGATACCTGTAACTCATGTATGACTTCAATTTGTACCAGCTCCTCTTGAAGTTCTTCTACATCAAGATCAGTCTTCTCACTCTTAACTATAATTGGATGCTCAACTACAACCTCAAGTGAAGTATCAATAGGAAATTCTTCCTTAAACACATCTGAAGCATCTTCTACACATTCTGCAAGAACTTGACCTGTAGCTGCAACCTCTTTCTCAATACTCCGAAGAACAGGATCCACCTGAGGAAGGGGGATGGTGGGAGGGTGATGAAATTCATTTGTTTGAGAGGGAATATGAAGCATGGGAGGTTGATCATGATCAGATTTTGGAATCTTGAGGGAAAAAGAATTATCTAGGGAGTTTTGGAGAGGAGGGAAAGAGAAACTCTTAAAGACGTCTGTATTTTGCTCCTTCCATTTGGCCATTACCTCATCAAAGTCTGGAACCTGCTTGTCCTCCTGGACAACCTGAGCTTGAGGGATGATTGGTGAGGTAATAGGACTATAGGAAGGTTTAGTCTCATGAATAGTCACTTGAATAGGCCCTTGATTCCAACTGGGAGGCTCCCTTGGCACACACTGGGCATGGTTAAGAACTTCATGAGAATAAGAAGCACAATAGCCCTTTGTAGGCAATTGATTCAACTCGATTTTCTACCTTTTCCAAGCCTCCATCTTTTCCAATACAAGAATACATAGTCCATTTATCTCTTCTGGATCATTGGACACATTTTGAAATAGACCATTCACTTCCTCATATTGAGAGTTAGAAGAAACCTTTCTTGCATATGCTAGTATTCTGAGCTCTATTTCATTCATTTTTTTTGAAGGCGATACTGCTCATAGGCAACATCATAGCCATATGGGAAAGATGAAATCCGGTCCTGAGACTGATATGGCTCACAAGGAAGGTAAGATTCATGCTCTTGATAATAAGGATCATGAGAAACTTGATAAGGCTCAACATAGCTTTGATAATACCCTTGATAAGGCTGATTAGGCTCATAGATATCATGACCAGGCTGGTATGATCCATCATTGGGCTAATAAGGAAATATAGCATATGAATTTTCTTCATACACAGCTAGAAAAATTCATTCGCTATAATAGAATAAAAATAGACTTACATGGAAACTGTCCTGAACTATTAGAAGCAATTGCTTGAGCTTGGAATAACCGAATACTTTTTGAAGAACACTGCTACAACTGCAATTTCATCAAGACCAGAAAAATAGGTTCCATTGGGCGTGCCAAAAACTGTTGTCAACCTGGAGTTGCGCCCTGAATCGAAGATGTGCGTGAAATGGCCAGTCCTCTATGGGATCTTCTCACGAGGGTGGGTACCTCAACGGTGAGAAGAATCTCCAGAGAAGGCTGGTTCCTGTATGATGTATCAATGAGGATCTCTACTCTATGCTGCGGACTATCGTGGAAAAGGGAGAAGGAAACTTAAAGGGGAAATCCTACCTAAAAGGTGGTGATACACCATAAGTTTGATCCACTCAACATGGAATCTTGATCACTGAATGAACAAGAGAAAAGGAAGACCTTAGATTTCAATCAACCACTTATGCATAAACATTTCATGAAGAGGTTCAATCCAATGACCAAAACCTGAGGGAAAATGACGGAGAGAGGTCCGATACAAGACACTTTGCAGCCACCTAACATCCACTTACAGCTTCAACAAAAGACATAAAGAACACTTTAACATGACTAGCATAAGGATAATCTAGCAACTAGGTATGAACCAGAATTTGGGAAGGGAGAGAAATCTACCACTTATGCAAATTGCTGAATGAAATATACACTATGCCAACACTTGAAATTTGAAAGTACAGTCCTTCTATTGATCGAAGAGGTTACACAATTCACCAATGACAGAGTCTGGTCTAACCAATAGAGAGATTGGATGATTTTTAATCAAGGCTGAAAGCCATTTTATAGAGTGAATTACAAAAGGCCAAAGATTGGCGTTGAAAATTGAAGAGAAGGATTTACTTAGGTTAACTCAAGGTTGTGTTGGCCTTTCAATAAAATATGTTTTCTTTTGTCTTTGCATGAAGCTTCCTGCACTTGAGGAAGTGAACTTGTCTTTGTTATGAACTGCCCACCTCTCTTTGCATGGAAATCCACACCAATGTTAATTTTAGAATTCTACGTGAGCTGCTTGATGCCGAATTGGAACGTTTGAAAGGCTGAGTTGGCCGTTTGATAAGCTGAGTTTGACAAAGAGATCGGCTGAGTTGGTCGAAGAGATCATTCTCCCTCGCATGGAAAGCTCCTAGTGGATGCGGCGTTTAACAACTAATCAACTCTAAATATGGAACAATCAACTCGACATTCGAATTTGGAACTTCGGTTGACGCTAAGTTGGACCCTCGGATGCATGAGTTAATCCGGAGACGAGCAGGACTTCAATAACCAGTCAACTGAAGCTTTGATCGGTGTTCGAAAATAGCCCCTGCTTGCATGTATTTTACCCTGTTCTGGTTTGCCTGTTCCTGTCTATTTCCGACGGGATTCTATATTTGGCAATTTCCTTCAGACTTCTCTTATTTCCTCTTTTGCACAGTCCAAAAACTATTACTTTTGGGTGTCTCGGCTTAATTCCTTTGGATTTTATTGAAGGGGCCTTGTCTGAATTCCTTCGGACTTTTTGTCTGAAGGAATTCCTTCGAACAAAAAGTCCGAAGGTTTCCTTCCCCTTTTGCTTTGCCTTCGTTTCTCTGTTTTTTGCTCGGACTTCTGTCTTGTCATTTTCCCGTGGACAAAATGTCCGCAAGAATTATCTCGGTCTTCCTCTATCCTTCAGAAGTCCTATTTTCTTCGGGTTTTTTTCGCAGCCCTTTCTCTGAATTTCTTTGGACAAAAAGTTTGAAGGTTTCCTTTTGCTTTGCCTTTGTTGAATTTAACTTCTCTGAAGCCCCTTTTTCTTTTGCCATCGGCATTTTGGCTTTGGTCTTCTTTCCTGTGTCTTCCGAATTCCTTCAGAATTTTTGTCCGAAGGAGTTCCTTCGGACAAAAGTTCGAAGGTCTCTTTTGTGCCTTTGCTCTTCGAAATGTGCCCTTCGGAAAAGTCACTGTGGTCTTGTCACCGACCAAGTGCCCTTCGCAAAGGCTAGTGGCTCTTGTCTGTGCCATTTTCAGAAAAATTGTAGGGCACCCGGGCTTTTCACAAAGGTCCTGAATTCGTTCTCTGTGCCTTCCCGAAGGGTAGGTGCCCTTTGAGATTGGTGAAAATGACCCTTCTGAAGGGTACCCTGCCCTTCGGGTTTCTTGCAAATGACCCTTCCGAAGGGTACTTCCTTTAGGCGTTTTGTTGATTTGTTATTCCCTTGTTTCATGAACCATTCCTTCAGACAAAATGGATCTCTGGTTTCACTATAGTAGCGAAATTTGAAATGTATCTCCTTATAAAATTAATCTTTCCAAAGAAACTTTGCAAAGCCTTTTTCCTTTTAGGCAAGGAGAGTGCAAGAATGGATTGAATCCTTTCAGAATCTATGTTTAAACCGTGCTTTGAAATGACTTGTCCAAGAAGCTTACCTTTATGAACTGAAAATACAGACTTTTTGGGATTTAGAGATATACCAAATTCCCTACACCTTTCAAAAAATTGCTGGAGGTGAACCATGTGATCTGTATCTTTTGAAAATACTGTTATATCATCCAAATAAACAAGTACAACCCTGCTAAGAAGGCCTCGGAAGGCCATATCCATGGCTCTCTGAAAATTTGGTCCAGTATTGGACAAACCGAATGGCATCTTTCTGTATGCAAATGTTCCCCACTTAGTTGTAAAGGCTGTCTTGAATTGGTCCTCTTCTTTAACCAAAATCTGATTGTAGCCACTATATCCATTCAACAAGAAAAACCTCTCTGTATCTGCAACAAGCTATAAAATTTGTTCCACTGATGGCAATGGATAGTGGTCTTTAAGCTAAGCCCTGTTTAAATCACGGAAATCAACACACAAACGAATCTCACCATTTTTTTCCGTACTGGAACGAGGTTCGCCACTCAAGTTGATTGCTTGATTGGAAATATGATAGCTGAATCTATGAGCTTGTGAAGCTCAGCTTTCATCAAAGGCTTAAGCTTTGGATTGATTGGCCTTTGTCTATGTCTTACTGATTTAGTTTCATTTGCTAACTCAATAGTGTGTTGAGTCAAACTTGGATCAAAACCTTTGAGATCACTATACTGCCATGCAAATATATTAGCAAAATTTGTGCATAATTCAATGAAAGCTTTCTTTTGTGGTGGAGTGCATACTTTGCCCAATTTCAAAATCTTACTAGCTGCAATCTCTACATTGGCATAGTGCTCTTCCTTTGTTGACAAAGATATGATTTCTCTTTCCTTAGCTTGTCATCTTCACTGAAAATATTTTCAAGAGTGACCAATCCCCTGGGTAGCTTATTAGTTTTCTGTTGTACAATTTGATCACCATATTGTTGTAAGCGTTTCCACTGATTTCTTAAAGAAAACTTAGCCTTTTCCTGCAAAAATCTCACAATTTGATTGTCATTTTCAAACACTTGCCAATTTTTTTGGTTATCCGAAACTGAAGCCCTTACAACTAAAAATGTCACTTTTTACATCAGCTAGGATATCAAATTGTGCCCCAACAACAACCAACCTATCAGCATGTTTATTTCTATCTCTTGGTATTTCCTGAATATTAAAACCCTGTAAATCTTCAAGTAGATTCCATACTCTGTGTCTGTAAGATTTAAGCAACATGTTCTTGCATATATTCAAGCGTCTTACTTGGTAGACTACAAGTTCACTATCTCCAAACATTTGCAAACAATTTTGCTTACATTTTCCTAGCCCACTGCAAACCGTGGACTAGTGTTTCATATTCAACAACGTTGTTTGAACAGCCAAAATGAAATTTAATAGAGGAGAAATACCTTTGTTCTGTAGGATAAATTAACATCATTCCAACTCCGGTCCTATGCTTATTTCTTGATCCATCAAAGTATAATTGCCACAAGCCTTTATTAGATTTGTCCTCTTTGACTGTGGCTGGAATTGGTGCATCATTCTCATGAAGACAATACACACCAAGACCTTCTTCAATCAGCTTGTAGGGATCATGCTCATGCAAGGTGGAAGCCCATTCATCAAGAAATGAATCTGGAACTCCATCGAAAGGCGAGTCATTTTCTACATCACTAGTTTGTAGTATTTCATCTGAGATGATACGATTTGTATTTACCACATTTGGCGTGTAAGGCTCCATGTGAAAACATGCAATAGGTTTTGAATGAATTGTTACCTTTGTGCCATATCTGGACCTGAACAACAAGTAGGTCCAATTAGCTGATAAATATCCTCCAATCTTTGATAATGCCTACCATTTTTATGGGGAAACCATCCAACTGCAGTACCCTTTTAGTATTTGGCTCATAAACAAGGCCGAGTTTGTTTGCAATCTGTTTGGGCATCATTGTACTGCTAGCTCCACTATCCACCATACAATTATGAACCAAAGTATCACCCACTATCGAAGAAAGATAAAAATGAGTTTTCTTTGTTTTTATCTCATTTTTGTCCACCTTTGATATCTTATCTCCTTGCTGCACTTGTTGCTTAGTTCGATGATCCGAATTTGTTAAGACAACACCTTTCTCAACCGATTTTGGTGACATTTCAAGAGCTGAAAGTTCTTGAATGATTTTATCCTTTTGACTTGGATTGAAAGAGAATCCCACATGCTAATGCTGATGTTAGACTTCTTTATTTGATCTACAATACTGAACTGAGATGGACTAACCTTTGATTGTGCTTTTTGTGGTGCTTGCTGCTCACGAATAAGAAGTATTTGTTGCATTTTACTAACCTCTACATTTTGATTTTTTTGGGCTGTGGGGGCAACAAGCTGCTCTTTTGTACCTTGAGCAATAATACTAGGAGCACTTGAAGTGTTTGCTACTGCTTGGGCTTCTTTAACAACGCTTCTTTTAGTTATCTGATAGGTTATAGCTGCAACTTGACTATTTGAAATGTTAGTTTTAACATCCTAAGTAAAAGCAACATGATCATCTACTTGCCAATTTACATTGATAGCGTCAGTCTGCCCTTGAGTCGCTCTTTGTGATGCTAACCTTGTATCTTGATATTGCCCCCTTGAAAAGAGAACTCTTCTTGTGTCATCTGTGGCATAGTGCTGTTTGATGATACCAAGTTCTGGTTTTGAACATCATTGAGATTTGAGGGTTGTCAACCTGAATCCTGCATCAAATGGTTTTGAGGTGAAGTTGGAACAATGGCTTTTGAAGTGGAAGGAGCATTCGGATCAAGATCAACATATAGTTTAGCGGGAGTTATGGCTTCTTGTGCTTGATAGGGTGGTCTATTTTCTTTGAAACCTTGATAAGGAGACCTTTGATCTTTGAAGCGCTGATAGTTATTTTGATTTTGCTATTGATAGGGCCTATTTGATTGAAATTGCTGCCTTTTGAGTTGTACTATTTCATTTCTAAAAGATTGCAGCAAAATTTTCAACTCTCCTATCTCATTAGATTGACTAGTAAGGGTTGCAATAGGAACTTGAGGTGCTGGAATTGGAGCCAAGGATGGAATTTGAGGAACTTGAGGGGCTGAAACAAAACTTATTTCTCAAAAAATGGGCATTGGAGGTCTTGGAAAAAGCTTACCTGCTTGAATCAAACTATTTTCTGCCCTTATTGCAACTTCATAAGCATCTGGGAAAGTAGTACCACCCATTAACTGTAGCATCACACTAATGTTAGAATTGAGAGCTTTCAAAAAATATAGAAATGCATATTCAGGGGATGGCTTAATCAAAACTGGTATCCTATGCCATGTCGTCTGAAATCTGAGATTAAAATCGGACATGAACTCATGAGGAGCTCTCTGTATGGCAGTTAATTGCTCAACTAAAGATAAGTGATTAGATTTGTCCTCAAACTACTTGACCAAGGTTGCACCCAATTCATCCTAGGTGGAAACGGATCTAAGTGGGAGGGTTCTATGCCACTATAATGCTTTTGTTTTGAAAGAAGCAACGAGCAATCTGATAAAAACATTATCCTTAACAACATTATGAACTGAAAAAAGATTAGCCACATCCTGGAGATGCTTAATAGGGGTTGTTTGATTTTCTCTTGAGAAGAACGGAATACTTTTGAGGGTAGATATAGGAATGTCATCCAACTATTCTAGATTTAGTGGACTTCCCCTATTGAATGGAGCAAACACTTGATTTCTAACGGCCATCTGGATGGTGGGGATTGCAGTGTCTAGAATGATAGGATGAGGGGGATGTAAATATTCCCTTTGAGGATATGGATTTGCCCTCTTAGACCTTGCTCTTTTATAAGTTACAAATTCAAAAAGAATACCTTTACTTGCTGATTTTGTGGTAACCTTTGGCATGAACGGATTGCTTGAATGATGCTATGAACTCTGCAACTTGATGTAAATGAATATCCTCCGCTGCTGCGAAAACTCTATGCTAAGAACTCTTTTCGTGGTCCCACTGGGTGTGCCAAAAACTGTTGTCAACCTGAGTTGCACTCTGAATCGAAGGCGTGCTGAAATGGCCAATCCTTTCTCCGGCTGAAACAATGGGATCTTCTCACGAGGGTGGGTGCCTCAATGGTGAGAAGAACCTCCAGAGAAGGCTGGTTCCTATAAGATGTATCAATGAGGAATCTCTACTCTACGCTGCGGACTACCATGGAAAAGGGAGAAGGAAACTTGAAAGGAAAATCGTACCTAATAACGGTGATACACCAAAATGTTGATCCACTCTACTTGGAACCCTAAACACTGAATCAAACAAGGGAAAATAAAGACCTTTGTTTTCAATTGACCACTATGCATCAATATTTCATGAGAAGGTTTGATCCAATGACCAAAACATGAGGGAAACGATGGAGAGAGGTCTGATACAAGACATTTTGTAGCCACCTAACATCCACTTACAGCTTCAGTAAAAGACATATAGAACACTGAATATGACCTGCATAATATGATAAGCTAGCAACTAGGTACGAATCAGAATTTGGGAAGGGAGAGAAATCTACCACATATGAAAATTGTTGAATGAATATACACTATACCAGCACTTGAAATCTGAAAGTACAATCGTTTTTTTGATTGAAGAGGTTACACAACTCACTAATGGCAGAGTCTGGTCTTGCCAAGAGAGGGATCAAAAAGAATCTAAGGCTGAAAAGCCATTAATATAGAAAATTACAAAAGCCAAGAGATTGGCGTTGAAGAATAGATGAGGAAGATCAACCTAGATTAATTCAAGACTGACTTTGCCTTTCAATAAAATATGTTTTCTCTTTGTCTTTGCATGAAGCTCCTTGGCGCTAGAGGAAGTGGACTTGTCTTTGCATGAAGCTCTTTGGCGTTAGAGGAAGTGGATGGCTGGGTTTATTGAAACACCCACCTCTCTTTGCATGGAAATCCACACCAATGTCAATTTTAGCTTCTTCATGAGCTGCTGGAATGTTTGGAAGTATGAGATGACAATCGTATGCATGAAATCCAACGCCAATGTCAATTTTAGAACTCTGAGTTGATCCGTTGGAAGCCGAGCTAGAACGTTTGAAACACTGAGCTGGAACGTTTGAAGATAAACTTGACTTCAACACCCAGTCAACTGAAGCCTTGACTAGTCAACCATAATTAGCTTTGGCTTGCATGGAATTCACAGAGACTAAAATTAGCACTCCGACTTGAACTGCTGGACGCTGAGTTGGAACATTTGGAAGTCGCCGCTTGCCTTTTGAATGATTTAAACCCCCACATTTATTATTTTCATGCCTTTTACGGCAGTCTTTGACTATAGGTCAACTATAGAAAAAAAACAATATTCTTAATTGTTTTTTGTCATGTTCACGCATGCCTCGGATGTGTCTAAGTTTGTTTATGGCAGTTTGCATGTTGTAGAATGTGTTCATTGGTTGTTTTGTCTATATCTTTTCCGTTGGTTTTCCCGTTGTCATTTTATTTCTTCAGATCTGTCTACTCTACGATCTTTTCCTGTTTGGTCCTTTGCTTCGGATTATTTTCTGCCCATGTTATGTATTTGTCTCGGGCTTTGGTTTTTTCACTTTCCCATGGCAAATCTTTCGAAGGAATTCCTTCAGACAATCTTCCCGAAGGAATTACTTCCTTGGTCTTTGTCAATGTCTTTTGTTTGGTCTATGCTATATCATGGACTTTCCCTTTGCATGTATTTTGTCTCGGCGTATTTATACTTCACTTTCCCACGGACAAAATGTCCCGCGGGAATTGTCTTTATTTGTTCCTTGGCTTATTTGTGCTCGGACCTTGCCTTTTCAAATTGTTTGAAGGAATTCCTTCGGACAATTATTCCGCTTGAATTGTCCTTGTCACTTTTCCCGCGGGCTTTGTATCCTTTGAATTTCTCTTTCTTTTTCCTGCGGGCTTTTTATCTTTTGAATTTTTGCAGACTTTTTGCTTCTCACTTTTCCGAATTAATCCTTCGGACAAAAAGTCCGAAGGATATCCGTCAATTAAATTGTTTGCTCTTGTTTCATTTGTGTTTTTTTTCTGTCGAGTTTCTCTTTGTAAATTCTCTGAATTCCTTCAGACTTTTTGTCCGAAGGAATTCCTTCGGACAAAAAGTCCGAAGGAATTAGTCCTTTGTCTTTGTCTTAACTACCGGCAGGAAGCCCTTTGGAAAAATTGCAAAGGTCTTGCCACCGACCAAGTGCCCTCCGCAAGGGCTTGTGTCCTTCCTCTGTGCTCTTCGGGAAAGTTGGAATGGTCCTGTCACCGACCAAGTGCCCTCCGCAAGGGTTTTCGTCCTTCCTCCGTAGCTTTTCGAAAAGATTTTAGGGCTTTCGGGCTTTTTGTAGGGCACCCAGGTTTTTTGCATGTGTCCTTTTTCCTTTGTCTTTATTTTTCTGCGGACTTTTTTGGAGGTTGCGGACCTTGTCTTTTCAAAATCTCCTAAGTACCTTCGGGCAAAAGTCCGAAGGATATCTGTTTTCTCTTTATTCTTGGCTAATTTCCCATGGATTTATTGCAAATGCTCATTCCTTAGGATTTCCTGCAGAGAACCTTTTCCAAAGGATAACATACCCTTCGGATTTCTTGAGTGTCCCTTCAAAATTTTGCAACAGTCCTTTGAACTTTTCCGAAGCTATGTAAAATCAAGCCTTCTTTCTTCCCGAATGTATTCTCTTCCTTGGCTAGAGACGTGAACTTTCCAAATGGCAGGAGACAATCTGACCTGTGGAAGAATTGTCAACAGGGCACTTAGACATCTTTTGGGGAATTTGTCCCGAGGAGCACATAGACAAAAACCCTGCAACAATTTGTTTGAAGGATATGATTTGAAGGGTATGTGCTACAAAAAAGAGCTTTCGAAGGACACTTTCAAAAGAAGGGCATAGATGAATTCTTTCGGAGAATTTGTCTAGGGCAAGTGGATGCTTACAAAGCTTCCGAAGGATATTTCGGATGAAGTATAGGACACTCGCAATATTGCCGAAGGATCAAGGCAAGATTAAAGATCGAGCAAGTCTGAAGAGATCGACAAAGGGGAAGCGTCTCAAAGACGTCGAAAGAAATGAGATAACATCAACATGTTGGAGTTTAATGACACAATGGAAAGATTAAAGATTGAGCATATCGAATATAAACGAAAGGAGCGAAAGCGCTCTGATTATATAGGAAATAGCGAGATGCAAAAAAGAGCTGGATGGTTAGACTTGGCGCGAAGAAAGAAATCAAAGGCTCGCATTTAATATGTTCTCAATAGACAAATGAAGGAACAAACAAAACTTGTGAATGATTACACAAAGCTCGAGATTGATCGATTCAATCGATTAATCTTCGATTAAGGAAACAACATAGTTATGCCCTGATTGCAGCAGTTGCCAAAAATAGAAAAGAGAGTTGAACATTGCAGTGTGATGCATGATCTGAGACACGGGAAATCGTATAAGTCAAAGTGATATTAAATGAGAATCAAGAACTGGAACCGGTTAAGTGCAGTTGAAGTATGAACGCAATTGAAGACATGAAACCCGAAAGTTCATTGTATATACACGATATCAAAAACATTGTTGTGTTGCTGCTGCTACCATCACAATTTTGAGAGTGAGTCAAAGGCTGTCGATGAGAGATATATGCAAATGAGTAAAAAGGCAGAAGAAAAAGGGGGAATGAAGCGTGTCTGAATAGAATATATGCAAACATATGTAGATAGAGTAAAAAGCTGTCGATAAAAGACATGCAGATAGATTAAAAGGTAGAGAAAAAAGCAAATGAAGTGTGTTAAAATAGAATATATCTAGACACCGAGAGCGTAAGGCAGAGAGAAAGTGAAGACACAAAGAATGTGCAGAGTTTGAGCAGTTACAGACAAGACTTGTAACAGAGTAATAGAGTTGGATTCATTTAGGAATTTGTTTTGCATTCTGAAGTTGTAGCTTCATAAATTTGATAGGTTGGTGCCATTAGACAGATTGAGTTTGTGCTCAGTTAGGAAGTGGGTACTTCTTTAGAGTGGGTGCTCTTGAATGTAATCAGTGAGGTTTGCCAATGAGGCTGGATTAGAATAGTAGATTCTAGTAGCTATTCTCACCGTGGTTTTTCCCGTTAGGTTTTTCACATATAAATCTGGTGTATTGTGGTTTTGTGTATGTGCGCTCTCTACATCTGTTCTTTGATATGCATATGTTTTGTATCTTCATTAAAAAGGTTAAAGAACAAGTTTTTAGCTGATCTATTGATTCACCCCTCCTCTCAGTAGATAGTTGTGTTCAACATAGTGCGTACCGTACACAAGTTTTCAATGGAATAATATACAACATACTAACCATTAATTCTCAATAAGTATTAGTGGACTATATTATAGTATACTAATCCTTAACAGTACACATAGTCTGCTAATATACTAACCATTAATGGAACAATCATAGCGTATACTAACCACTAACCACTAGATCAATATTTAGTAATACATTATGAGTTACATTATCTAGTAATACAAGTATACTTATGAAGAGTTTTATAAACAATATATTAAGCAGAGATCGTACCACCAATATGGTATTTAATATAGTCCTTGTACCAAATGAACTCATACCTATATATAGTTGATTTGGATTATAATCACACACGTCGCCCAAAAAATCCATAACAAAATATATAGACACACTTGGCATGGTTTTTAGTTTTACTCTCTCAGTTGATACCTTTTACACAGTTCGCTGTTTATATACATCGTTGTTCATTATATATTATAATTAGCTATATAAGAATAGTATTGCACTCAGATTGCTATATTGAATATTAATGTACTTAGGTCATTATATATAGTTCGCTATGCTATACTCAGTCATAAACCTCAGTTTATACAATATACACTTCGCCATTTTCCCCTATGAGTTTCATCAGTAAATAATACATGTTATACAGAGGAACGACAAAATTTGTTACATGTAAAACTACATTATACAGTTCGAATTAATACATCCTGATATCTCGCTATCACAGCCAGATCATTATGAATGTCACATAGTGATAATATCTATATAATGTTGCTAATTAAGATAATTAAGATTTCTTGCTATGTTATGATCTTTGACTTAATAAGGACGATACTTCATTATCACTGGGGTCCACAGATGATAATAGATATATGCTGATATATCTATTAAGATATATGATCTGAGATATGAGTTAAAAAATAGTGTATCACTGGGATACATATATCTTAATCATTCAAACAATATATATCTTACTACTACTATATGGGATACACATTAAGATATATGCTGATATCACTATCACAAAATATATACGGATAATCGAGCAAAGATCATATCACAGCAGAATATCGATCACTGTAAACTCATATATCCCTACCAAGCAAACATCTCATACAACAAGGTTCTAATGCATATATGCAATCCTTATATAGTCCGCTATTTATTATCACAAAAGTATATATGAATCGCTATATTTCGGGAGAATTGTTGTTTTATCCTTATAAGAATCTCATGAACAACACATACATAGTTATCCTTATAATACATCGTTGTAATATATGTTTTATCCTTATAATACAAAAGTGATAACGCACATACATCGTTTTTTAATACATAGTTCCTTCAGATTCTCTCAATGAGATTTTATCATCACAAAAGTATTATACATAGTCCGCTATGAATCACTATTTAATGTGTATGTATATGTGTGTGATTCGTTGTTTTAAATGATCTAATACATATATGCAATTAGTTACCATTACAGAGTTCATTGTTCTTTATACTTAAATCGCCTTAATATAAGAATAATTTTCTGCACCCAAACTGTTATATTTAAATTTCTGTTTAGATATAAATTTAAATCGCTGTATATACTTATATAGATTGTCATTCTTGATATGGTTTGCTGTATACCAGGCTCATATAATTCGTTAGACTTTATATATAGATCGTTGAGCTTGTACTTATATATTACTGGATATCATATAAGTCACTGCATATATATAGCATAATATTGTTGTGTATATATATCAATATCTGAATTAATTCACACACACACACACACATATATCAATCTCTGTATATATATATATATATATATATCACTGTATATGTTGTAGTTCACTATATGTATATATATTCATTGTGTGTTATGTATATAGTTCGCTGGTTAAAGAAATGAACAACAGAACAAATGTATGTAAGCACTTCATCTAAGTGTAAAGTCTGCTTGTATTTTATTATTATTATTTTTTTATGTATATATCTAGATCGCTGTATTTTTTTAACAAGCTTGCCATGCATTGCAGACATATTTGCTATACAATATATAGTTCACACAGAATTTTTTTGCCAATTTCCACATTAATTCAATAACTTCACCTACCCGGCCAAGACCCTTCGGAACAACCCTGAATTTCTCCACTTCATGTTTTTCTCCGCTCTAGTTGTTTTCCTTCTCCAATTCGCATCCCTCTATGCTCTTCTCTTCTCCAATTTCTTCTTCTCTTCTGCACTGCACTTCCTCCCTTCTTTCTCACTTTGTATGAGTATTGCGCTTTCTGCTCTGGTGGTTTTCCTTCTCCAATTCGCGTCCCTCTATGCTATGCTCTTCTCCAATTTCTTCTTCTCTTCCGTGCTGCGCTTCCTCCTTTCTTTCTCCCTTTGTATGAGTATGGTGCTTTCTTTTAAAGCTGCATTTTTTTTTGTATTTTATTCAATTATTTCTCTTTTCTAAAAACTTTCCATAATCTTTACTTTTTTTTTTTCTAATTTATTTTATTTGTTTTTATATTTTTCTATAACTTTCTAATTCGTTTTATTTATTTTAACTCCCTGTATGACGCTTTATTTATAATAATATGACTCAAAAATAAATAACCTCTTAAAGTAAATAATCATAATGACTTATTAATAATATGACTAAAGTAATGTCAACTGCATTTTGTTATTAAAAATGGTAAATCACAAATATTATGACTAAACACGATGGTCGGGCTAGATACGTTAGTAACCAGGGACTAATCATGCAAATTTACATTATTGAAAATATTAATAGTCATGAACACATTAGCACGACATAAACACAATCATACAAGCTTAATTCAACATTAGCATTAAACTTCGCTAACATATAACTAGCATACATAAACAATTATCTAAATGCAAACAATCATAAAAAACGTGCTAACTCTAACCATTCAAACAATGCATATAAAATGTACTATCTAATGTGGTGTGTGCAGAGCTCTAGCCGTTCTTCTGTCATCCTCTAACACCTCCATCTACGTCACCCTTTTCGATGATGCTCTCCTTTTGTCATGCTCTGAGAGATGAATCTCTCTTGTGTTTAACTCATGACAAGAAGGTAGTTATTCCATAACATCGTGACATATATATCATAAAATATTGCTAAGATAATAAATCAACATAATCACAATGTAAATGATATACAATACAACTAAATTCATAGCAATGAAATCATGAAACCAAAGCAACATACAACTGTCCTATAACAACGTATAACTTATAACTTAGTTAATAATAATCAAATCAAATTACCAAATATAAATATCCATGGATAATTAAATAATTTTGCTTAGTGGGAAATCTGGATGTAACATCTTTCCCATCTACTTTAAATTTTAAATTCATGGATTGATAGTTTTGAGTAAATTACCTCAAAGAATGTAGCCATTGAACACCTAACACCAAATCTGTTTCACCAATGCCTACGACATAAAAATCATCATTTATTTGATGTCTTCGCAATGTGAGACAGAGTTGTTGAATTTTCCGAGTGCATGGAATAGTAAAACCATCAACAACTGTCACTTTAAAACCTTGAAATTCTTCGGCTTCCAAACCCATTTTTTGTTACCAGTCCTTCATCAATGAAATTGTGGGTGGCCCCACTATCTACCAACACGGTGATTTTATGCCTTGCAGACTCCCTCTTACTCTAAAGGGATGGTATATCTGAGCTCCTGATAAAGTCGCAATGGTACTCGCCAATGTTTTTTCCACTTCCTCTGGTTCACGTATTGTTTCTTTACCTTCAACTTCATCGTCGGGTTCCCCATTGGAAACAACTTCGATGTAATGGACTTGTCCCTTTCCCAAACAACAGTGCCCTGGTATCCAAGGGTCCTTACAAATGAAGCATACGTTTTTCCTTCTTGGCTTATTTCTTGTTTCCATTCTCTTTACTTGATTTAGGTGGATCGCTTGGTTGGACTCATCCTGATTGAAAGGGTCTTTTTTGTTGGCTATATGGTGTTGTCCCTTGTTGCCCTGAAGGCATAGTTCGTGGCTGTCCGCTATTGGTTATTCTCAGCTATATAAATGGCACCGTTTTATTTTTTGGCATTGATGTCTCCAAGTCCAATGCCTTTTTGATTGTTTCTTGGAGAGGAGGGATTAAAGGCTTTGACTAAGCCCTTGAGTGGCTCAATCAATCCTTCCATGAACAATACTATAAGCCGCCTTTCACTGATGTCTGGAACCATCACAGTGAGCCTCTGAAACTCTGCCACAGTCTTCCACATTGCTACTTTGTTTTAATAGGGCCAATTCCCGAAAATGATTTTCAAGATCAATTCTATCGAACTTTTCAATCAATCTCTTATTAAATTCATCATATGATCTAATGAGATCATTCTCTCGTGTAATCCACCCATAATACCACCATTCATGAGTTGTTCCTTCAAGATGAAGGGTTACGAATTTGATCGCTTCTTTTTCCATCATAGGTTGGAGAGATAAGTAGGTATTTAATTTTTGTATCCATCCCTGTGTCGTGCATTTGTTAGAGCCATCGAAAGTAGACAAGCTCAATTTACCTAATGTATGCTGAAGATCTCTGAGTATTTTGGGCTTTATGCTCTGTTTTAGAACTATTTCGATTGCTTTTCATTTCCATGACTTTTGTGTGGTACTTCCCTTCGTATTTCATCTGAAAGGTCTCAATATTCTTTAAAACAAGATGTAAGGTCCTCTCCCAATTAAGTTTGTTTTTCTTCTTCCATACTCAATTTGTTTCTTGAAATAAATTTAGGCTGAAAAGGTCTATTTGAAGAACTCATGGTTGTTTTTTGAGGGATTTGATTATGACTAGTATTAAAATGGCAATTTTCACAATTTTGATATCTAGGATTTGTCATAGATTGTATTTTGAGAGCTAATTGAGTCATTGTATTAGCCAATTCTTCTTGACTGTGGATAAGCCTATCCATCTGTTCATCTTGGTTCCTCTCTCCCATATTTGCCTTTTTGTCTCCCTTTTTGGTTTCTTCCATTTGTTGATCGGAACCCTTAGTTTTATTTCTCAAATAATATCGTATTTCTTTATCGTGACCTTGCATGAAGTTTTCATTCCACATGTTGGCAAGATAGAGAGCTCTTATACCATTGTAATATTCCTAATCAAAGTATTATACAGGAATTCGGTTTGCTTGGAATTCCCTTGAAATAATATTTTATAAATAGAAACTTGTACTTAGAATAATACTTTAAATAAAAATGTAATTGTGTTAACAATAAAATATAAATCCTCAAGGGGTTTCGTTTTTAAAAGTGATTGTAAAGCATGATGCTTGTACAAGGTCGAATGTTTGAATGTATGATTGAATGATTTTCCTTCTCACCGATTGCTGAATATAAATACTTGCATAGCTTCCACCAAACGATATGTCTTCTCCAAGGATTGTGACCTTTCATCAAATGAACACCTAATGACTAATTAATTAGTTAATAAATAATAAATGTTGTTAGTGACTGCTGTTTATAATACATAACTGTTGTTGTATGCGCTCCATCCATGGGCGATTTGTTTATTAATTGGCAGCACTCCTTCCATGGTGATTTGCTAATAAAATGGCAGCACTCCCTCCTCAATTGTATGGTAATTGGCGATTTGGTGGAGGGGATATTACACATAAGCTCTATCGTGACTTTAGTTTCTTGAAGAAATACCACAAGAGGATGAGTTTGAATCATTATTTTAGAAGGGTTGCCATTCAACCTTCTTATATTACATGTGATCACCTTCATTGTGAGGTTTGGCTGAAAAATTGGGACAAGTCCCTTACTGTCCTTGCTTGACTCAATTTCTGATCTTCTTTCTAGAGATTGTTCTGATTTGACCTGCAACCAACCTTATTGTTGGTGTTCATTTTCAGTTTTTTACTTTTTCCTGGAGCTATTCCTAAGGGCTTATCTGATTGCTGTGCCTCTATATGATTAGCCATTAATAACAAGGGTTCCTTTTTTTCAGCACCTAAATCCTGTTGATTCTGATTATCAAATTGTTTTTGAAACTTGATTTTTTGATGATAGCTTTTCATTGCAGCCTTAGTTTCCCCTTGTTTTTGTGGGGCTTGATACACTGTAAACTGATTAGGTTGTTCCTCCATCGGCGTCTCTGGAATCTGAGAGTCCATAAGATCCTTGATTTCTTTATCCTCATTATCCGACTGAAGACTAGCAAATCTGTTAGCATTCCTGACATTTTGATTCTCTTGAACATTTTCTCGCTATTTTCTTTTTCTTTGGTGTGACGAAATCATCCTGAGGCTAGTGTTCCGTAGGAGCCTCTGGAACTTTAAGGAGGCAATCTTTGAGTAAACGACCATATTCATGGCAAATACATCTAAAAGGTGTATTCTCATAATCCACCCCCTGGTCCCAATGATCATCCTCAACTCCCAGAGAAAATTTTGTTGGCAATGGTTGATTAAGGTCCAACAACACACAAATGTAGGCATAGATCATTTGCTCAAGCTGTAATTTAGAATCAACTGTCATCATGAAAGCACCTAGTGTGTTACTGATTGCCGTGAAAACATTGTTATTCCAATATTTGGTAGGGAGTCCAAACAACTGGACCCAGATTGGGGCAACATAAGGAAGTTCTTCATCCGCCTTGAACATGGGATGCCAGCGTTTCATAAACAGTCCCGCTCGACCAAAAAACCATGGCCCACCCTGAAAATAAATTCTCTATCTTCTGCCGAACAAAGAAAATCAGAAAATATCCATTAGTGTAAACAGAAACCGGGAACTCACCTTTGGTGTGCTAGAATTTCCTCTTCCATTCTTTCAAAGCTGCCAAAGTAGGACAAAAACTCAAAAACTGAATAATCAGTTCCCCATTCTCTAAAACATCTATTTCACCTTGCACGCTAGATTGCTGAAGTCTCATTACTAGTGTTCCATCAGTTGCTCTCATACATCCATTTTCTGTTTTCATTGGATCGATCATCGACATTCTCAGTGGTCGTTTTTTAATGCTATGATCTAAACCCAAATGGTTTCTGGCTTTTTCAAGAGACATTGTTGGACCATGATTTTGTTAGGAATATTCTAATGTTAGTATTCACATTTGTGTCGTGAGTAAATATATTTGTATGTGTTATTTGTGTATTGCATGTGAGCTAACAACTCAGTGTTAAAAAAGAATTTAGAGTTAAGAGTTGACAAGGGAATACTCCTTATCCTCTGGAGCTCCCCTACCTATAAATTTGTAACATCCGCTGTTTAATAAATTAAGGGATATTTTATTGTTCAATTTGTACCAAAATTATTATTTGGTATCAGAGCGAACTATTTGATCTTGTGCTTGTAATGGAAGAGTAATGTGCCTATAGGACAACTTAGTCATTCTTTGTTGTTTGAGTTATGATATTCATTCATTAATAGTCACTATAGATTGTTTATAGATTTTGTATAAATTAAATTGTCTTTTCTAAAAGTATTCAGTGTAGATCTATTATGTTGTCTCTTACATAGCTGTGCACGATCCCTATAATTGCTATGGCCCTACAAGCCATCACCATTATTCACTCTGGGACGTTCATGAGAGTTCTCATCGTGCTTGTATTTATTGGCAGCTGCTATATGATCTGTAGAGATCTAAAATGGTCTTGGACTGCATGGATCCACGCAGAAGAAGTCGGAGGTTGCCGCAACAACAACCAACCTTGTTGGAGGGGTGAGCGTTGTATTGTTCAATCAGAGGAGGTGATCAAGATATACAGAGGATTCAGATGTTACAAAAGCTATAGCAGGGAACAAGCTTTACGCAATGCAACCTTAGTTGATTGAGGTGATGCAATTGACGGAGCAACAATAGTGGACACATTTTGCATACGTGGGAGATGAGGATTCTAAATTTTGTAGCCCCTTGGAGGGATAGGGGTAAGCTTGTTGGATGGGGTTGGCTGAAAGCATGCGAGTAAAAAAGGTCTGTCCTGTAATGTTTTTTCATCTCTAATAATGAATAGTAATTCTTTCCCTTATAAGCACACCTTCATCATGGGTTGTAATAATTGCTAAACTATATCCAAAATTATTTAGTTTATCCGTGATCAAGAAAGCCTCTAGTTGGTGAAGTGTGAGAGAATATAAAATGGAGGGAAATTGTTAAAAGTTTTTTGGTTCATCTTTTAGATGGTTTGATTCGATATTCAAGTCAATAGCACATTAGGTATAGTCAAAAGTTAGAATAGTTCGTTGTTTTTATGTTAGGTGTCTAATCTCTCAAAATGTGTTAATGTAAGTCTTGACTTAAAAAGTGGTTTTTGAGTCATTAGTTTACATCATGTTCAAATTATTTTTTATGGTGTTTAGCTTCTCGTGTCTTTTATATTTAGCATTTAGTTTAATTGTAATGTCTCTTTTTCTGAATTAATTAAATTGAAGGACCCAAATCCTATTTTTATTTCCCGTGGGTTAAGGGGGGATTAAAAAAGTGAAACAGTATTATAATAATTAAGTTGTCCAAAAAGGTACTTTAATTTATAACTTGAAAAAAAAAGGACACTTAGTGTATTATTATTGAATGGGGCCAAAAAAACAAATATTGGGTACATGGCCAAAAAGGCAATTAATAATTATAAAGATGGAAAAAGGTGAATATTCAATTAAAAGTAATATTAATTACCTTTAGGGTTTTGGGGTGAAAAGACAATTATAAAAAGGTTTGAATGAAAAGAAATGTCGAATCATCCATTCATTCGAACACTACAAAATTCTTGTTTTGCAAATTTGGAGCAACAACTTCAATATTTTACATATACGAAAACCCTCATGTGCAGAGGGTTGGGGACGTAAACCCTCAAACCCATTTGGTAATTCCATTCAAGTATTACACCAGAGTTTTCAAATTCAGAGAAAATTCATCACATAGATACAGAGAGACTGATTTATGGCTATATATGGACCTACAATACTTTAAAAATTATTAAAATATTCTGCTGAAGTGAAATTTCAGCTTAACATCACTATTCACGATGTCACTATTTATGACATCACTATTCATGTCACTATTGACTATTGTACCTACAATTACAATCTATTGTACTACTTGCAATACACTTCCAAACTTAGCATCATTCTTTTCAAGAAAAAAATCTACTGACGTCACATTCATAGGGGTTTATTATTGCTACTAGGGATTTGCCGTACTTTCTAGTAAGGTATCGTACTTCTAGATTTCCTCTTTCAATTAGGGTTTTAATAAAAAAATAGTTTTTATGCTTTCTATACAGTTTCATATTAGGGTTTGACATAATAAATTCATATTCAAAATATTTGATTAAAAATTGCAGATGGATATTTTTACTTTTGCACATTTCAGTGATTTAATATTATTTAGAGTTTATATCAGTATTGATATTCAAAGAAATTACAAAAAAATTAGAACTTTGGTGAAATATAAAAAGGGGATATTTCAGTGGTATCAAAGCTGTGATTCTGTTAGCCTGTGAATCATGGCATTATTGTCAGATGAGGGAACTATGGTGGATGATGTTATTGCCAATTATGTTAAATATAAAGCTCTTCCAACAGAGAGATTCAGAAAGAAATATCTTTTCCATATTTCATGAAATTGATGAAGACAAGATGTGGACAAGTGCACAATGAGGATGTGTTGTTAGACGAAGAGTTGCACCCTGAATCGAAGACGTGCTGGAATGGCCAATCCTCTCTTCAGTTGAAACAATGGGATCTTCTCATGAGGGTGGGTGCCTCAATGGTGAGAAGAACCTCCAGAGAAGGCTGGTTCCTATAAGATGTATCGATGGATCTCTACTCTGTGTTGCGAATCTACTATGGAAAAGAGAGAAAGAAACTTGAAAGGGAATCCTTCCCTCATGACTGTTATACACCAAAATGTTGATCCACTTTACTTGGAACCTTGAACACTGAATCAAACAAGGAAAAACGAAGACCTTTGATTTCAAGTGATCACTATGCATAACTATTTCATGATAAGGTTTGATCCAATGACCAAAACATGAGGGAAAATGATGGAGAGAGGTCTGATGCAAGACACTTTGCAGCGATGTAACATCCACTTACAGCTTCGACAAAAGACAAAGAACATTGAACATGACTTGCATAATATGATAAGCTAGCAACTAGGTACGAATCAAAATTTGGGAAGGGAGAGAAATCTACCACATATGCAAATTGCTGAATGAATATACACTATGACAGCGCTTGAAATCTGAAAGTACAATTTTTCTATTGATTGAAGAGGTTACACAACTCACCAATAGCAGAGTCTGGTCTTGCCAAGAGAGGGATACAATTCAAGGATGAAAAACCAACTTATATAGAAAATTACAACAGCCAAGAGTTGGTGTTTGAAAAATAGGAGAGGCTAAATCTGTCCAACTCAACCTTTACAAAATTCTATTTGTCTTGCCTGAAGCTCCTTGGTGTTAGAGGAAATGCACGTTGATTTTGTTGAAAGTCAAACTCTTATCATGCAAAAATGCTACGCCCACCTCCAAATATGGACTTCCTCTTGAGCCGTTTGATCGTTTGAAAGCACGAGATAACGAGAGCATGCGTGAAATCCACACCATTCTAAAATTAGAACTCGAATTGAAATGTTGGAAGCTGAGTTGGAACATTTGAAAACACGAGTTGATCCGGAGATGAGCTTGACTTCAACAACCAGTCAACAGAAGCTTTGACCAGTCAACCGAAAATAGTCTTTGCTTGCATGGATTTTCCTTTTATTTTGGTCTGTCTGATCATTTTCTGCGGACTTCTATTTTCTATCCAAGTCCAATTATTCCTTCGAAATTTCGTCTATGGCTTTTATGTCTACGGATTTTATTTCTTGGCTTTTCATTGTCTTCACCTTGGTCTTGGATTTTTATTTTCTGCGAACTATTTTTTTTTGCGGACCTTTTGGATTTTCTTCTTGGCTTATTCCCTTTGATTTTCTTTAGAATTTTCGTTTGACAAATTTTTCCCGTAGACTTTTCTGTTTATCTCCCTAGCCTTACCTTGGTTGTATTTCCTCGGGCTATATTCTCTTGGACTTATTGTTATGCAATTTTACCGAATTAATCCTTCGGACAAAAAGTTCGAAAGAATTCCTTTGGACTTTTTGTGTAAGGGATATCCTTCCTCCATACCGAATTAATCCTTCGGACAAAAAGTTCGAAAGAATTCCTTTGGACTTTTTGTGTAAGGGATATCCTTCCTCCAATTTTTTTTCTCTTTGCCTTTGTGTATTTTCCATCGAGTTTTTCTTTGTCCCGAATTTCTTCGGACTTTTTGTCCGAAGGAGTTAGTCTCCTTTGTCTTTATTCTGCCACTGGCCAAATGCCTTTCGGGAAAATTGGAAAGGACCTGTCACTAAGTGCCCTCTGCAAGGGCTGGTGTCTCTCTGGAACTGGGTTTTCTGAAGAATTGAAGGGCACCCAGGTTTTTTTTGGGTCACCCGGCTTTTTGTATGAAACCCAGGCTTTTTGTTGGGAACCTAGTCTTTTTGTAGTGCACCTGGGTTTTTTATAGGGAACCCGGGTTTTTTGTAAGGAACCCGGGTTTTTTGTCTCCTTAATTCCTTTGGACAAAAAGTCCGAAGGAATTGAATACTTTTTAAATTGTCCCTTTGAAATTCTCTCGGACTTCTACCAAGTCATTTGAAAAATCTTTTCCCTGCAACAAAAAGTCCGAGGAAATTGTCCATCTCTTAACCAGACAAAATTTTGAGAAGACAACACTTTGGAAAGAAAGCACTTGGGAAAGAGAATAATCGTTGTAAGTCTAAAAAACAAACTTGTATTCCATAGGTGTCCAAAAGAAAACACTCACCTTCACTCATAAGCGAACCTACAGGCTTGTAGGTTAACCTTAAGGATCGCTGTAGGTTGACATTGCCAAATCTGAAAATGAGAATGCCCCTTCAAATCCTTTGAATGACCAAAACTTTACCTGGCTGTAGGCTCTTTCCTTGGCGTATACGTGGCTGTAGATGGCTCCTTGGGTCACTGTAGGTACGCAATTAGGCTTGATTGAACTTTGCAAGACCTTTTTCTTTTCATTATTCAGTACCCAAAATTGATTCACAAGACAAACTGGTACCATAAGACCATCTTCCGAATAGTAAGGTTGACAATTTTCTGGCCTGTGGAAGAATTGTCAAGTCCTCCAATTTCTCCGAAAGAATTCGTCATCGGCTTCTAATAGGAGATGTCATTCGAAAATCTTTTCTCGGACTTTTTGTCCGAAACATTTCTTCGGACTTTTTTTCCGAAACATGTCTTCGAACTTTTCATCTGCGATATTTCTTCGGACTTTTTGCAATCTACCCTTCGGCTTTTCTGTAAGTGTCCACATACCCTTTGCAACATTCAAAAGATACCCTTCGGACTTTTGAAAAGGTCCACTTGCCCTTCGAAACGTTCAAAAGATACCCTTTGGACTTTTTAGAAAGGTCCACTTGCCATTCGGAACGTTCAAAAGATACCATTTGGACTTTTTGAAAAGGTCCATTTGCCCTTCAGAACGTTCAAAAGATACCCTTCAGACTTTTTGAAAAGGCCCACTTGTCCGAGGACTTGACAATTTTTCCGAAAGAATGGTCCTTGCCATTCTTTCCGAAAGAATTACTCCGAAGGAATTCTTCAAGACGATTTCAGGTTTTCCATTCTTCTTGACTTATCTCGATTGCTTCTTCTAAGTAAGAGCACTTCACAAACACAATTTACTCCACAGGCCTGCTAAACTCAAACTTTGGCATTAATGCATGATTAGATTCAATCTCAATGACATCAAGGACATCAAACTTTGACATCAGTGACAATTCCATGCTGCCCTAGATGGGAGTGATAATTATTCAGTCCTTATACTGCTTTCTGTATCATGATATCAAATTTGTCAACTGTTTCCTTGCTCAAATTTCCAACACAGGTGTCCTTCGAAAAAATGGATTTTGTCTTTTGGAACTTTTTCCAAGGTCTTCTTCATGCTTGAAGTGTTCCCTGCAAGGGCACAACCTTTCGAGGAAATTGTAAACATCCCTATGCAACGGTCAGATGTTCTCCGCAAGGGTAAGTTTGCCTTCAAAAGTGCCCTTCGGGCTTTTTGAAGGGCACCCGGGCATTTTGAAATTGTCCTTCGGATGAATTGTCTTGACTTGAAAACCATAAAATGAACCATCCCAAAGGGTACATACCCTTCGGGACTTTTGAATTGGACCTCCCTGAAGGGCAAGTGCCCTTCGGGTCTTCTCAACTGTGCTTTTCCCTTTTTTTTGGACAAAAAGTCCGAAGAAAATAAGCTTTGAACGACTGCCACTTAGTCATTTTTTCGGACTTTTACAGTCTTTTGAGAGCTCTTTCTCTCGGACAAAATTTCCAAAGAAATAGTCCACCTCTTATAGCCCGAAAAAATCCTTGGGAAGACAAAATAAATAAACTTACAGCTTGTATGTCTTGGCTGTATTTGCACATTTGGCTGTAATCAAGCAAGCTCCTTGGAAACCTCTGAATGAGTAAAATTCACCTGGCTATAGATGGCCACTTGGGTGGCTGTAAATGCTCATTTAAGGACCCCAAAACTGATTCACAAGACAAACTTGGCACCATAGCAAAGTTCCAAATAGTAGGGGTGACAATTTGCCCTGTGGGGGGCAAAAGTGTCAACTTTTTTGGCGACTCTGCTGGGAAGCATGCCTGCTATGCTAGAGAACTCAGACCATATAGTTGCTATTCGAACTCCCAAATGGTGGACTTGATTTATGACTGAAAATCTCCTCTTGAACTTGGCTGAAGTAACTTTTCTCCCTCAAAAAGGAAGGGAAAGACATGAAAGCAGGAAAACTAAGTAAGAAGCAAATGTGCAAACAAGCACTTATTGAACAAATCTGAAGCAAACTACAGTGCTTGAACAACACTTGGAGGAAAGCAAAAACAAATATGTACATAAAGCTTTGCTCTTCAATAGCACTGTTTCAAATGTATCCCATTGACTGGGATTGGAAGCTCTTGGCCGTCCATCTTGGCAAGTTGGAAGGCGTTGTGGGATTTGTAGCTGGAGATCGTGTATGGGCCATTCCAAAGGGAATCAAACTTCGTGTGCCTTCCTGGTTTGGCTCAATCCTCATCCCACTTGAGGACCAAATCTCCTTCATTGAAGCTTCATAGAGAAGCTCCTTTGTCAAACGTTCTTTTCACCTGTGCTTGATGACTTTCCATGGCTAGCATGGATTGATTTCTTGTCTCTTCCAAGTCCATAAGCTCTGTATACTTGATTTCCATAGGCTCATTCTCCAACAACTCAAGTTGATGCATTAGTTCTAAAGCTGGAAACTCAAGAGAAATAGGTAACCTTGCTTCCTTACCATATACTAGCTTGTATGGCGAGTTGGCTATTGACTTCTTGTAAGTGATCTTATCAGCCCATAGAGATGACTTCAACTTGAGATGCCATGACCTCTGATTGTCTTCAATAGTCCTTTGTATGATCCTTAAGAGGTTCTTGTTTGTAGATTCAACAAGGCCATTTCCTTGTGGATAGTAGTTCGATGAAGTGCTAAGATAAACTCCGTGTTGGACAGCTCATTCGCTGATCCTAGATCCCACAAAAGTCATTGCATTGTCAGAAATAATGGTTGAAAGAACTCCAAACCTAGTAAGCAGAGTTTCATAGAAATCAAGAACGTTAGTTTCATTTGCTTCTTTCAATGCAATTGCTTCCGTCCAATGTGTAAAGTAATTTGTAGCTGTTAGAATCCACTTATGCCCTGAACTTGAAGGAGGATTAATGAGATCAATAAAGTCCAATCCCCACTGGACAAAAGGCTGATCCACTGCAATTCGCTGAAGGGGTAGGACTGCTAGTTTAACT